>JAUMHP010000057.1:15559658-15579250 GCA_032361065.1 Enteromius trimaculatus
GCTGGATGCCATCAGGAGAGATGGTTAAAAGCCCAGCTCTCCAGTTCACCAGTGGCTGTGATCGAGGTAACATCCCCAAGGTAAAAACCTTCCGACTTACCTTCATGCCTCATTTTTGATACTATCGTTGTGGTCTACTGGAATTCTGACATTGCTATCAAGTTTATGTTCCATGCTTCCAAGTCTACCCGGAGATCGCTTCAAAGAAGGGATTTGTCCACCGTGCGCTATACTCACCTGGATTCACTTACCTGGAAGAACACTCACCTGCACCACGAAAGCACCATTCCAGCTATGCACTGTTCACCAGGACCTCACGTGAGTTTATGAGTGACTTACCTGTGTTTACTCACCGTCTGCACTTACCTGTCTTCACAGACCATCGTCCCTAAATCCCGCCGTCCTCTGGAAACACCTGAAAAGGAATAAAGTTTCAGATTAACTCTATGGATGTGCCTGACACCTCAATAGGCGGATTAGGATCTACTTACCCAAGGAATTCCTGTGAACTGTGAACGCTGAGTGCTACGCTGTTGATTCAAGTCCATTCTCTCTTCATTCCAAAGACTTTCAATAAAACTCATTTCTACTTACCTCCAAGTCTCCTCCTCCTTGTGCTGAGCTGTTACACTTACACTGTGGTTACATACTACTTACACATCTAGTTACTATGGAAGTACACAGGTATTAGGGACACTTAAAGTGTATAAAGTGGGACCAAAATGGTCAACAAGATCATACTTTTATGTTAGTTTTAATAAATGAAAATGTGAAAAAAATATCAAAGAAATTCTCTGTTTGTTTTTACTGTATCGAAACATACCGAACCGTATGTTTTCGTATCGAACCGAACCGTAATTTTTGTTAACCGTTACACCTCTAATATATACAAATCAACATTTGAAGTGGAATACATTCAACATATTCATAAAAAAATCAACATTGTCCTAAAACGTAAAACCAAAATATGCGAGAGAGAGAGAGACCTTGTGTGTTTACTAAATACACTTTCCTGTAAAGATAGGGGTGGATTGCAAATGCATTAGTTTTTACAATACTACTTTAAATTTGTTTCTGTACTAATTATGTTTTAATTATTCAGTCAAAGAAAAGAGCGGAACTCAAAAATCCTCTAAAGACATTATTATAAAGGGCAGTAAAACACACTGCTCAATTCCCTCAGCTTCTTTCAAATTCCTATCTAGACCAGGAGGTTTTGCAGCGCCCCGGTCCAGAGTATATCTGTGCATCAGAGTGAACTCCAGGGAGATTCATATCCTTTCTTCTCAGAAGGCAGCGTCAGAATCAATCAGGGAGAAGGTGGCGTTGCACACTGGGAATGCAGATTGCCAGAGGGTACTCACATAAAACTACTCTTAGAAAACTTTGGGCCACAGGGAGAGGATACACCCTGAGGATGTTTAAAAGTTATCAACAACTGAGTTGCATAATAATGCTGTAAGTAATGGAAAAACTTTAACTGCAAATCTTAAGACAACTATCTGTGACCTTACTGTTGACAGATCTCCTGCGGCTCACTGACCTGTGTTTTTCCACCTTTGAAGTACATGTGATAACAGCAACCGGGAAAAATCATTTACTATCATTTATTTCTTGGTACCCAAAGTGCTTATATTTGATTTAATTTACAAATTATATATTATTAAATTATATATATTTATATATATTATAAATATTGCTGTTTATGGAATAGCAATATTTAATTCTCCTGCAGAATCCTATTTCCATTCAACACAATAGTGATTCTTCTGGGTGAAATACATTTTAATTGCTCTTCTGTTTTGTGCCAGATTTTTTTTAAAACAAACAAAACTGCTTCTTGTAAAATAATTGTATTTATAACATTTTAGTAAAATTAATGTTCCTTATTTTAATAAAACAACAATATTACAATTAGGGCCAGGACCTTTAACGCGTTCATTTAGATTAATTAATGACACAAAAAAACGCATTTTAATCCCACTTATTTTAGCACCGGGGAACGTTTCTCACTGGATGAGTTTCGGCGGACCGATTATACGGTTAATCGAAATTAATCAAATTTTAATCGCATATAAATATTTGACCTGAGAACAGTGAGAAGTACGTTTTTTCATATGGATTTTTAGTATACCATTGAATAATGACTGAATACGCAACATAATATTGTTAATTTTTGTTCAACAGACCAGTGCAATATTGCCATTAAGTGTAGCAATAGGATATTTAGAAATATAGTAGCCTACATTTCAGAAATTCAGGAACCCAATAGCTAGGTAGACCTTCTGTAAACTGTTTTTTTTAAGTAAAGCACAATACCTCAACAGGGCTCTCAAGTTTTAGCAAAAGTTTGGAGTAAGATTTGATCTGCCACAAAATATTTGCACAGCAGCCCCTCTGGACCACCCAATTCTCTGAAGTTATTGCTAGCAGTTTAGAGGGACTCACTCATATAATTTACTTAGACCTTATCTTCCCTAACTTGTTAACTTCAGTGATATCAGAAATCAAGAGGTCTCCATATAAAAACGTGCTTACTGCTTCCGTTTACTGGGCCCCTGGTTTGCATATCTCTGGCCGGGAAATTTATGCACGCTAAAGTCATCCGCACACACTACTAGTGACAAAGATTTCAGCAGTCTATAATAAATTAAGAAATAACATTTAGACCATTGTACCACTCATTTTTAGACCTTTAAATTGACACCAAATATGACAGTGAAAGAACAATATCTTCACAAGATATAACCCTTTGAGTTTATATTTTACTAGGTGACACTCTTGAGGAGAGGAGTGAGATTGTAAGGTGGGGCTGGGTGACCAGGTCAAGGGGGGGTAACTGTTTATTGTCTATGCAGCCAGCTTTATATTGCATGCCATCTGCGTGCGATAACTTTTCTTAGTCCAGTTTTCCGGGAAAGATTCAAATTTCTTTTATCCAATTTTCCCAATTCCTACAGTAGCAACTATTTCTTAAAGTGCCCCTATTGTGTTCTTTTTAATACAGATTTGTATTAAGAACACAGCTCTAAGTGAATGAAAACATCCTGCAAAGTTTGAAAGTGCACCGTGTATAAAGGTAAGCCATTAAATACTAACATATTGCCCATCCACTTGTTGGTCTTTTCACATTGGTCTAAATGAAAATGCAAATTCATTATTTGCAGCTAGGTGCTGCTATTATACACAGTCAGCATAAAATGTTTTTTAATGGCTCATTTCAATAACTCAGAGTCGTCTCTTTCTGTTGGGAGAGAGCAACTTTATACACGGTGCACTTTCAGATCATAAGCATGTCTGTTTTGCTCTGTGTTTATAATAAAGTAGCTTTGCAAATGATCCCGCACGTCTCCTCGCTCCCTGATTGTGACAGCTATACACAAAGCAGCACTGCACTCATAAACCCAGCTTTATCAGGTATTACAGTTGAATTGAAAATGAGACCGAATCGGACTAATCACCGCAGATTAGCATCACGCACAGGTGGAGTATGGAAATGTTAAACAAACTGTCTGGGAGTGGTGGAGAAAATAAGGTAAAGATAAATCCATATTATAAGACAAAGAAAGTGCTTTTTGACCTTGCATGCATGTCAACTTGTTGGGGACTCCCAAAACCAAAATATGAACCTTTCATCACCCATGATCGAGACCCTTAAGCAACTATAAATATTCCAAAAATGTTCATTCTGCATATGCCAGTTTAAAATTAGTATGATATATAGTATTTTAGTGTCCATTTTGGAGCTTGACACTATGAATTAGAATTGCTCACAAATGCATTTTGTTTTTCACTCATAATAAACATTTTTAATAAAAACATGAGTATGAGTAAATAATGACAGAATCTTAACTGCCCCCTAATAATACAAAAATGTAAGTGTAGTTACATGCATAATGTAAAATATAAAACAGGCAGTATATTTTACATGAGAGAAAAAAAAAGGACTGTCCTGTTTCTTTCTTCTCACTAAAGTGCCTATTATTCCCCTAATTCTGACTGGACAACCGCATCACATACAAGAGACGAGCTCATCTGAATTATTCAGAGAAAGCACTGTCCCCTACATGGCAACATGTGTTGGAAAAGAGCCACTTATAGTAGCCCCATCCCTCTACTTGAGTATGAGTGAACACTAGAGTGGTTTCCAGAAAATAGAGAATTCAAAAAGACATGGCAACGAGACTTAGTTTAGCAAAATAGGTTTAAAGAAACAGCCAGAAACAGCTGAATCCAAAAGATTAGCCCTGAAGCATTTTACTTAATTATATAACGAATTACTACATAAACAAATGCTTAGTAGCTAAAAAAAAAAAAAAAAAAATTGGATGGAGACAGAACAGACAATGCTAGTTGCAATTTATCTCTTTTTATATCCAAAATGACTTCTGGCATTCTAGACTTGAGGTTAAGTATGCTACATTACACAATGGGATAATGGTGACTGAGCAGGATTGTGTTTTTGAATAACCTTAGCCAAATATGTATCTCTTGCGCTTTCAGTCTTATGGAACTAACGTTTCTCAAAGACAGTCATCTTTTACAGAGTGAGTAAATAATGACAGAATTGCTCATTTTAGAGTGAATAATTCGTTAAAGCTTATGTTGAGCCAAATGTCAAATAAAGTGTGCTGCACATTTTGTTACACCCTCCAATGCTTGCAATCTATATCTAAATGTTCAATTAATAATTAAATGTTTCTCTAATATGCAAACATTATGCATATGCATGATGCATCAGGTCATTGTAAAAAAAGAAAAGGAGCTTTGCATATTGAATACATAATACATATTAAGTTCATATGAATTAAAAAAAACTTAAATATGTAATTAATATGATTAATTAATTATTATAAGTCACAATCTGAATATTAAATAAAGTATCAACTAAATTCAAAATCAACAATAACTGACACAGAGTACTTCACAGTTTACTTTGACATCAATACTACAAAAAAAATAAGTGCTAAGCTATTTTCCAGACTAGTGGTTTAAAGAGTTACCCGCTTCCCTTGACATGGCAGTGAATCAAACACATCCTGTACAGCTAGGTAACTACATGCTGAGTAATTTAGTTTTGAAAGGTGACATGTTTGTTTGCTGAAACAAGCCTTGGACGCTTCTTTAAAAATGACAAGCGTGGGGTTTGTGATATTTCAAAGCCTGCTTCAATGTTTTCTGACAAACACAACTCAGGAACTCTTCAAAAAGACTCCAGCTGACACATGAGATGTGATGTACATCCCTCCATTGCTTGAGTTTCAGTACAATATCAGCAAACTCTCATTTGTTAGAATTAAAAACCCAAAGTGGGATATGATGTGTGGTATTTATCCCCATCCCCCCCACAGCCAGTTTGGGAAGCCCTGGCCAAGGAAAAGCCACGCTTGACCACTTGTACCATGAACAAAATCAATAAAAGAATTCTGCACATTAATTTGAGGAAGATTTCTCACCCACACCAGCAGACCCGTCAAGAAGAGAAGGATGAGAAAGAAAACCCGTGTTCTTGTCTTAAGCAAGATCATTTCTGACCTATTCGACCTAAGATCCTAAGGTGACAGATTTGATGAAGAGGCCACAATTATCATGGGATGAATGTCAGGCATCATCATTAATGGTAGGCTGCCAAAAGCTGTGCCTGAAAACTGGAAAATCCTGCCTTAGGGTATATGAAGCAAATCATGAAAAACGTGTATTTGCTGCTATTTAGCTAAACACATACATGTGCTGTGGGTTTAATATGTGCTTTGATTACATGCATATAGGCTATGTGCATCTCACAGCAGCTCCATTCACAGTAAACGCTGCTCTACCCAAACAGTTTTCATCTCAAACTCCATTTTTGCATATCCTGAGTTGCTTATAGCATTCATCTTGTAACAATGTACACCATTCTATGAGATTTGTAATGCATAAAGCTATACCAACACAATAGAACACATTATCATCTTGCTAAATATGCTAATCATTCATCACGATGTCGGAATAAAAGATTAAGTCCTCTAAGTTGGCATGATTTGATGTCCACACGTCCTTGTTCAAGAAATGACTATGGCAGCAGCATCATTTTCTCAACCATTCTTCTCCCCTGAGCTACGTCTTCCACCATTTTGGAGATTACTTAAAAATGTATTTGACATAATCAGCCGTGTTTATGTTTAGGGGGAAATAATAAGTGCTGCTTACACGTACGTTGTGATACTCTCTAAAATGGCAGAAGATTTAACTCGGGGGAGGAGAATGGTTCAGTTACTGTATGTTATTTTTGTTTTCTTTGCACAAAAGATGGGTAGGTTTAGGTATACAGTACGTAAGTTGGATCTGGATCGAACCACGCCCCCTGGATCTTGTGGGCTTGAATTTGTCATTAAAACGTCAATAAGTGTTACTACTATGTCAAATTATTTCATGACAGCATCTCATTCTTTTTTTATTTTACCCCATTTCTAAATGATTCGTAAACGACTTGTGTGAAGCAGTTCGAACCTCTCCCTCCCGCGAGCCCTCACAGTGATTGGTCAGATGGCGCTATATGATTGGTCTCCCGCCACAGCGCTCCACAGACTCAGAGCTTGAACCAAAACTAACATGGACAGTGCTTTTGTAAGCGAATTGGGCACACCTCTACGTAGTGACCTTTAGCATTGCATAAAACATTACACTGCGTTAAGCCTGCGTTTATCTTTACTTAGGTCACATTTAACACATAGCCAGGTATTTAGAGAAATTAATAATTCCTTCCCTCCTTATTCAATAATAACATAGTGCACACAACATCTTTTTCAAAAAAACTTGTCATTTATATCAACCCTCAAAAATGCGCCGTTGAGCGCGATAACAACTATGCCAAACCTATGAAACGTTAAATAGGGCGCTCACATGACGTTAAGCATTTTCTGGCACATAACCAAACTGCAGGGAAATACCTGCTTCTCTTCGTGTAAACAGTGCCTTAAACTCATGATGAGACAGACAGACAGTCAAGCTGCATCAATCACAATGTTTAGACTACATTAGGCCCACAGCTGAACTACAGAAATGCAAGTTAGCCGGTTACCAAGACGTGCAGGCTTGTTACACAACATCACGTACACAAATACGATCGCAAGAAAATACAATTATCAATTATTCATCTTGTTTACAGCTATAAGTTCAGAGAAGCAAGCAGGTTCAAATAAACTGGCCTCTGATCCTTCTTTTAAGACCAAGCGATGGTTGAATATCGCGTTGTGCGCGTATTGGAAAAGCAGTCATCAGTAAAATTACGCGAACACAACAAGAGACTGTACTGCTGAGGTGTTGTTGAAAAAATTAATGTTAATCACTCATTCTTTGTAGATTCATCTTTCAGAAGGGCATATAAAACAAATTAACTCTCACAGGACACAGCGTCTTCATCACATGATGTAATTCATGTGGAGATTGTACTGTTTAGGGGCGGGGCAAGCTGTTCACGACGTAGAACGTGGGAGGACATTATGCAAAATATGTTACTTTGTGACGTGTGGCAGTAACAGAGAAAGATTAAAACTTTTAGGCGAATGTGAGCCGAATCTTTTTTTTGATAG
Organism: Enteromius trimaculatus; assembly: GCA_032361065.1. Taxonomy (NCBI): domain Eukaryota; kingdom Metazoa; phylum Chordata; class Actinopteri; order Cypriniformes; family Cyprinidae; genus Enteromius; species Enteromius trimaculatus. Next base: position 15,567,230 of record JAUMHP010000057.1, read on the forward strand.
AAAATAACTTTATTTATCGTGCACTGTCAGCGTCACAACTTTGCCGATAGTTTATGTTCACATACAGCTACATGACACACTGCATGAACGATCATGTTTGAAAAAGCATAATAGGGGCACTTTAAATAATCAGTTCATTCCTTTATAAAGCATTGTTCCAGCAGTAATAGTCATTAGTAAGCAGTTTATAAATACAGCTGTAAATGTCTTGTTCTTGATTTATAAGCATATCTAAATGTACAAAGGATATTTAAAGACTCAGTTATCTTCCAAACAGAAAAAAATAAACAAACACAGAAGGCATACAGAACTATTCATTTCAAGATGCAAAAAATATGAAACTGTACACTTTAATTTCTTTTCTATGATTCTTTGTTTTTCATTTAACAAGTGTACCAGTTGTACGATTACATTTTTTACATCTTGAAAAAGTATGTCTGTGTTCTGTATCCCTCTGTGTTGTGTTTGTTTAATTTGCTGTTTAAAATATAAATGAGCCTTTACATCTGCTTTACAAGGTATAAATAGTCCTCACTTTATATGAGCTCACAAAGACAGACGTCTGGCAACTACTAAATGCTTTATAACTACCTGACTTAACCATGAATTACAGCAGGAATTAAAGAACAACTATTATCTTGTGTCTAAATAATAAGATTTATTAATCCAAATTTAAATAATTTGTTAATCATTAAATCATTTTCTAAATGGTCTTATTAAACACTGACAATTCTTAAATAACTGGTTTGCAAATAACACAATATTTAAAAAAAAATGAACTGATCATTAATAAAGTATGAAAATACGATTATAAAACATTATATATATTCTCAAGAACAAGTCATTTATAGATGGACAAACAGTAAACTGTTTACTAATGCAAAATAATGTTGGAACAATGGTTTATAAAGGATGAAATAAATGCTTACTAATGCTTAACTAATCATTTATAGTGTGTAGTTATTATAAAGTGTTACCAAATTTTTTTTTTTTTTATGACAGAATATTTATTTTATATATTTGTTTAATTTATTTTCTATTGTCTAAGTAATGTCAAGTTGTCATGACAAAGACACTGACAGGTTAGGAAGTACTGGTTTATGTCAAGTTGCCGTCATAAAGGCATCTCAAACAATGTCATCTTAGCATTAAAAATGACATACATGTCTTGATTATAAAAGTGTCCTGTCAGTCTAATGCACACCCCTTCAAGTAAAGCGTTACTAAAAAGGCTTTCATTTTTTAAATGTTCACAACTTTTAAGACTATAAAACTGACAAACACATTCTACACATCACATGTAGGCTACAGAACAATTTGTGTATCAAGTGCACTTTGGACCAATTATGTAAGACCATTAGATTGAGACAATTAGCCAGTATAGAGCTCAGGAGGTTTGAGAGAAGGTACAAAAATAGACTGTGCAAACAGAAAGAGATTTCAGGGAAGAGCTGATGAACAGATTCCCAAAATAAAAGGATTTATGTTCTGCTGTCTAACCACGAAAAGCTTAAGGCATCTGATTTACAACCCAGATCAGTTCAACAGTTAGCTCTAGCCAAGATTGTGTTTTAGGGGACAAGCCGGAGAGGATCAATTTATGGTCATATCGTGGGGTGGGTTTTAAGGGCCACAGTCCAGGGCGCTTTAGTAATGGGATCTCAATCTCTGCCTCTCTGGAAAAACAGCCCTCTCTTACTCTATTACTGGGATAACGAGCAACTCTTTTCCATCTGAGTGCAGCTGAATAGTGGTTGTATGTCAGACCCATCCTGTCTGATGTAAAATTCCCCAGGATGATATTGATTTTGTGGGGGTGTGAGGCAGCATTCCCTGTCTGTCTGATGAAGAAACATCTAGAACTGGACAGCAGCGTTTGCTGTTCGAGGTGACTTTATTGGCACGGGAGTGTTTCCATTTATCAAATGACAATGATTTTCCTGTTTTCTCTGACATTTCATGCCATGTTCAATTTATGTGTACACTATAGCACTTACAGAACATACATATTGCTCAAAAGCAGCTTAAAAAATAGGCATTACAAACCCCCTAGTAACAACTTTGGGACTTTCGTCCTAAAATAAGGCTGCTACTTTCATGCGTGATATTGTAATGACAACAAAAATGAATACTTATTTCTAAAATTAAACATTCACAAAATGTATAATGCCATTGAATGTCTCAGAGTTAAAAGCAAAAGACAAATTCCTTTGATCATACTTTATACTGAAACAATTTTTAATGGCCAATAGCCAGGTACTAATATTATGTCAAGTAATGACATTCTTTTCAAACAAAAAGTTTTGAGATAAACTGCTCTCACCCATGCCATGAAGCCAGGCCAAATTCCTGCTGCTGTGAGGGCAATTGATTGTCATAGGAGAACATAACCCCACCGTGGAGAAATACAGAACAGCTCAAGAACAAACCCCCCTGCAGGAAGGATAATTACAATGGAGCTGTACGTGCATGAAATGCCATCACGCCTCTGAAGAATGATGGCTATAATTACTCAACCCACAAACAAACAAAGCCCACGAGGAATTAAAATCCTCAAAAGGCGGCCTGTGAACAATGGAGATGGGAGATATGAAATCAAGCCACAGACCACAGAAGTGTTTTTAAAAGTCCATAAGACTCAAGCTATTCAATTTAACATCAAACGCTTCTATTATGTGCATCATGCAATTATGCGTTTCAGTCAACTGAATTTTAATCAAATGAATTGCACGATTTGCTGAATAAATTAAGCGAATCGCAATTTATCGCTATGCATCAATATTTGCTTTAAAACGTCACTAAACATCACTCTATCATGGCCTATACAAGCCATAGTACTGTTCAAGTTACATTTAGTAGCGCGTCTCTATGACAAGGAAAATATCCTAAAGATCTGAACATAATCTTTTCATGTTTTCATTACCAAAACGACACATATTACTTAGCTTAATTAAATATAACATGTCATTCTTCATACTAATGCTTCAATTTAGAATAATGCATTTGATGTAGAGGATGAACATCTGGCCATTAGTAATTTTGGCTTAAAATCAATTATTACTTGCAACACATGGCTTTTCCATGATGCGCTGTGTTTAGAAGATTCCCAAAGGGCCTGTTCACATACAGGAAAACACAAATCCATCTGACTTTCAGCCTTCTGTGTCAGAAACATGTTTAAATCAGATATTGCATTTGAAACATGCAACGAGTGGAATTAGTTACATTAATTTGCTTATAAATACTGTATCAGCAGTAAAACATACGGTATCAATTTAGAAACAAATACATATATAAATAATACCTCCAAACCTGTCATAACTAAAATGAATGAAATTATATACATTAAGAATTACATATTCATACAGAAACCCCTTTTTTGTTTAAGGAGATTGATATAGGATTTTCTCCCCCTTTCCTAAGGCGTTTAGCATGTTAAATTTCCTTATATTTGAGGCGAATAATAATCTCTAATACTAAATTTGTCTTTCCCTGACTCTTGTGTTTGCCCATTGTAATTTGATCCTGGTCTATTAACAGGTTCAATGATGACTGCTTATGAATTGTTTAACATCTCGAAATGAAAAAGATGACTGCCTTGTAAAATAAACCGAGCCCGACTGTATATTACCATCACAGAAATCTGACAAAAGAATCACTCATGATGCAGCACAATAGACACAGATAGCAATTAATCAGGAAAAAAATTAAATGTGACATCATTGTCCAGATGACCAAAAGAGGGGGTCTAAAGCATTACAGGTGTTCACAGAAATGTGCATTTAAATGCAAATATCATCTCCAGTCCAAACGCTGAAACAAACGGCGGCAGATTGACGCAGGTGTTGCAGAAATGTATCAGACACTAAACTCAAAGCTTCCATCTGGAGCAGGAGTCTTTGTGGCTATTCATTCATGTCCTTTCCCATAAAACCCTACAATTAGGTCAGGGTGATCAGTATAATCAGAATACTGGATTTATTTATTGAGGTAACTAGTTAACTCAAAATTCACAATCATTTTGGTTTACACTTTGCAATGTTTTTTTTTTTTTTATCTGTGCATTTTTCTCTCCTGAGAAGCAATAATGTGGACAAAGTACTCTTAATGATGACATAAAGATGTATTTATCAGCTTGATTTAATCATGCATAGTAATGCTCAATTACTCTTAAGCTGTCTGATAAAGAAACAGACACATCTACGTGTTGGATCAATGCCTTGAGGGTAAGTACTTTTTTTTTTTTTCCTCTCTCTCTCGTTTTACATGTATTTTATTAAGCTTTGTTTAGCAAAGGTCGGTTAAAAAAAGAGCCAAAGGGAAAAGAAACACAAATACACAGTTCACAAATATTACTTTCTTAAATACTATATTTCTTATGTGAAATGGCACCTTCAGCAAATGTTCTGCAGTGCCTACTCTGTCATTACTTACTCATATTCACAAATTATGGACATTTGGTCACTTTTCACGACCCACAAACACACAAAATGATAGTCAGTACACTTTCCACAATATTACAACTATATAAAACATTAAAATATTCAAACAGCAGTTCAAAGAAACCCTGGATAATATTAAATTGCGGCATGAAGATTTACATGAGTCAATAAAACAAAAAAAGCAAAGCTGCATGTTACAGTAGAATAACTTCGCATCAGAGATTGTTGTGCTTTGAAATAGCATTTCTCAATTCATGCACTGCATGTTGTTGCAAATATTATTTTATTATATTACATAGATTTCACTGTGTGATACATACAGTACATGCAAGCTTCTACTAGGCTGTGTTGGTTGCCACTTAGTAAATTCACACTCTGTAAAACCTAAACAGTTCATTTTTTATTGTGCAGCTGCTTTACGAGATCTGGTCACATTAAGCGTGACCAGTATATCAACAATCAACCAGGTCATCCTTCAGAGAAAGGAGTTGCCCACGGTTTCGGCCTCAATTTGAAATAAACAATTTATAAAATGTTTCAGTGAAACCATTTTCTGTGGGATCTATAATTACTTGTCTTGTTCAGGGATAAAACTCCTTCACTCTTTTGCCAGGGCAAAAATTGTGCCCTGGGTTGTACAGAAATCATTTTTGAGGTTTTTACTCTTACAGCCCAATGGGACTGAGAAACCTGGGTATTTCAAGTAGCCTATTGACGTTTTATGCATGAGGCAGAATAAAAGGGAGAATCCTTTGGAATGTTCATCTTCAAGAACATACTTTACACATTTATCTGCTTGAGTGTAAAACACCTTTGCTTTACTCTAAACAACACGGAAAGAAATACAAAAATTATGTTAAATGAAAGAAAAAAAGTAAACCGACTGAATCCAATTGTTGGTAATAATGCAACATAATGAGAAATTTATAAGGACTTTATTGTTTAGAATTAAAATGTATAGATTGCTTAAAGGCAATTAGTGCAGTAATTTTCAGTTTTAAACTGGTATGCAGCTACTTGCACTCCATTGATATTCTAATTATTGACTTTTCGGACCCATGTTTTACATCACTGTCCCCTCAGAGTAGAATCTTGGTCCTAAGATTGCTAGAAGTCATGCAACTCCAAAGCTGAAGTACAGACAAGGATGTTTAACATGCGTTAGGTTTCACCCCAAGATAAAGGCCTGTGCCTGAGTGGTTTGCGTGGATAATTCCACCCAGCCCACCCAGGCTCAGAATGGGATATTAAAGTTTACTTCAAACTGTTTTGGTAGATAGGTAGAGAGGAGATGACAAAGTAGTGAGAGAGGGATAAGAATGTGGAAGCACTGCAAATAAGACTTAAAATTAGTATGTGCACAATAACACATACACCTACAAACAATTTCAAAAGTGTAAAGAAAAAAAAAAAAAAACATTCTTCAAGGTTTTATTGACAAAAAAAAAAAAAAAAATGGGCGAGAAATTAAATATATTTTATAACAGATTAATGGGAGGTCACTGTCAGATACATAAAAAGAAATACATGAAATAATGAATTAAAATTCCGCCTAACCTGCACTATTTTTTTTTATAACAATCACTTTGAAATAGCACTTAAAACATCTTCAGTGTATTGATTGTTTTGAATCGTTTTCATAAATTTAAATAATAATGAGAGGTCCTTCTAGACAAACATGACGGTGAGGCAGTGCCTTCCATCACCTGCCAAAAAAATCATTATCTCACCTGTATGCGTCCCTACCATCACTGAAAGACACTGACATCTCATCAAAATCTCATTCCAGTCTCGTGTTAACTCCTTATAAATTTTAATGATTCAGGAGTAGATTATTCCACGTACAATGCAGTTAAACAAACTTCATTTTTTCCCCTCCTATTGCGGCAATTCTGAGTACTCAAGAACAGCAAGCCTCTATCTTTACACTGATGATAGCTTGCGGAGTGTCCCGATGGATCTTTCTATCAGCAAGGTGCTCGTGTTTGGTATGCTGGTGGGTGAATCTTTTTTTTGAAACAAAGCTTCTATTCAGGTCCATTACTGCACCATTGATTTTCGCTCTAGGAGGTGGGCAGGGACTCCTTACTGAATATTTATGAATACACTGTGTCTCGGGCCTCATGGAAGAAGTACAGGGACAAAGGAAATGATTTTGAAAGTAATTTCAGCTGTTTGGTCAGCTAAGGTTGCTAAACAAAAGGAATGGGGCAAACTTACCAGTTTATGGTAACTTGATCTCTTTTCTCATGGCATCTTGAACACCAACAATTTTAAGGATGAATCATTGTCAAGCCATCTAAGTTTAGGTATTTGTATAAAGGCTACTTTATGATCATTTTTGGTGATATTACAGCACACCGTGAGTGTGCATTGTTTCTTTTTTCTAGCGCAACTAATAGAGCGTTTGTACCAGGGCCGTGCAGAGACGTTTAATGGGGCGGGTGCTCATAGTTAATGTTGGGGGCAGGTAGTAGGCTGAATGACAGCAATGCATGTTCATGACGAACTTAATATGCAACGCTCCCTACACACCTTTCTCCATGACGGTAACTGTTACACTTTTATATGAAAAAGCGCTGCAACTGAACCAACCCCCACCACCCCCACCACAAATGGTACGCATGTGCTACTTGTATATGCAGTCCTAGTTTCGATTTCCCTTTTTGAACAATGATGATGGACTATAGATATTATTTATGCAGGCTAATTGGCTGGTGACTCTAGTCTTTGCCATGTGTTCGAACCGATAACTTTAGTTTGTTGCGTCAGGGCCCTCATATTTATGTAGACCAAATAAATAGTTACTAATGAGCGTTTGTGTCATTTTTCACATCTTACCAGCAGTAAAAACATATATCAGGTGTGTTGTGTGTCACAGGTTTGCACAGACAGAGCGCTTTGAGTATAAAGACGGCCGTGATTTTCATCTGGAGTAAAATTGCAGTCTTTTAGAGGTCTCATGTTGTGAAAACTAGCTTTAATTCCGAACAGTTGGCCATAATTACCACAAGCACTCTTTGCAAAGAGGTTTCCAGTTAAGTCGGAGGAGGAGAAACATTATCCCACCGTGCAATCTCAGGTTTTGCATAAGCGGCCGTAACTGCTCTCCTGAAAATTATTCCCACATACTTCTGTGCAGCATTACAGCGCTTTACATTCTGACCTTGTCTTGAAAACCACACAAAGACGCTCAGAAGGTTTGCAGCTTCTCTGACGAATATAAAACACTCTGCTTTTAGCAAATAAATGCAAACTCTAACACATCTATTTCATGCTTTTAAGACACTATAAAAAAAAAAAAAAACTGTGCACTGGTAAATCGTGTAAAATAATATAATGGAATACTAGCAATATGTTACAATATGATGGTGCAGTTAAGACAAATAACCAGCAGAGGCAAACTGGCTCATACTAATCAGCCAAACCTTGATCCCTTGTCAGAATCAGTCGATTCGTCTTAAGATGAAAATGTCTGTCACAAGAGGCTGTAATTTCTCATTTAGTTGCAGGTCTTCGGATGAAAAGCGCCATGTCGTCTCAGCCTCATGTTTTTTTTTTTTTTTAACAGATCTGTGTTAAATGTCAAATCAGCTGTAATTGCTTTTGTAATCAGCCTGTGTTTGACCAGTGATCACTATCATCTGGAAAATATGAATGACCCTCTAGAGACACGTGCACCTTAGAGAAAAGATGATAGCGCCAGTTGACAAACATAAACGTGTTCTGCCATAATTGTTTGTACAACCAGATGTTTATGGCTTGACATAGAATTAATGTGTTGCTTTTTTGCCTAACTGACGCATTAGCTCTGTTACAGTACCTACTGAACTTCCTACTGCCTTTGTAGACAGCTACCTTTTAAGGCAGCATCCTAAATGAAACGGAAGTGCATATTCAAAATGCTCTACTCAGCTCGCCTCACAAACTATGCTTATGGGAGACTTAAAGGGATTGTTCATTAAAAGTTAAAGGGTTATTCCACCCCAAAATGCAAAACGATCACTTACGATCCCTTTCTTGTTTCAAACACATAAAAGCTTTGTGCATAGCGTACAGAGTTCTGTGTTAGACCTAATGAAGAGATATTTTAAAATATCCTAAATTCCTTTTAAAATACCTTTAAAATAAGCTTTTGCTGGGTTTACAATGACATGGGGGTAAGTGATTAATAACATAATTTTAATTTTGGTGTGGAGTAACCCTTGAAGTCATCATTTACTCATCCTGTTGTTCCAATGCAGTATTCCCTTTTTTACTTTTTGGATTAAAAAGGGGATTTATTATTTTGGTCCAATGTGACACCTCATATATTCCAAACAGGGTATATGATAGTGTTTGGTGGAAAACTGACCGGTATTTAATGTTATGTAATGTAAATCCTGATCTTAGCTGTTGCTCTTCTGTTGACGACTGCACAATCTTGGACATTATTAGGACAGCAGTTCATTCTGACTCACCTAGGAAAAGCACACAATTGAATCATTTTGAGAAATCAAAATAAATAAAAAGATGACATGAAATAGCTTACAACACGTAGAAATATCAAAAAATGCACTTTTACTTTCTTTACTGATTTGGTCACTTCGACTGTTATGATAGTTAGGGTTAGGGTTAAGACAATAGAGTAATGTGAACATGATAACCTCAGAGAAGAAGAGAGTATATGTATGGTATTTTATGTAACTTTTTACAACTTGTTTGCTTTTTCTGTGCAAATCAGAATGAACTGAAACACATAGCAAGGCACTGGAACAACACCAGGCTAAATAAATGAACTTGAATTTTTAGGTGACCTATCCCTTTAAGATGTAGTCCCATTGGCGATTTCAATTAAATGTCACAAGCAACAATGGTCAATTGTAAATTGCCAATGTGTAGCCATGCATAAAGCACAGCTATCGCTGAAATCAATTTCTTGCCAAGAATCTTTCTGGTGGTCAATGTGGCAAATCTTTGTTTGAAAAAAATATTCAGTTTAAGAGCTGAAAACAGTTTTATTAATGCTTTTTATCAATAAATAGCTGTAATTGTTTCATTCGTTATACTTAATTTTGAGATGCACTTGTTAAGATGCTTTAAAATGCTCCCTATGTCGGCAGCTCAGTATGTCCTGGAAAGAGAGGTTTAATACAGTTTTTTGTTCAATACAACGATAATGAATGATAATAATGAACAGGGAATACAAACAAGAAAGCAGCAGAACACAAACAAAAAAGGTACTTCAAACGAATCTTGCCATGCTTTCATGGTTTTTTTTCCCCCCAAAGGGACGTAATTTTATTGTTTATTCTATCCAGTAATTATTTATAGACACAAAAGCACAAGATTATTGTAACTTTGTGAATAGACTTTGACATACAAGAACAACAATTTAGTGAATTGTGGCCATTTTTAAAAATTGATCCGTGTCTCAATTGCTGAAGTTTCTGGGTAATTTCAAAAGTCATTAAGTGTTTTTATGCACAAAACATAATAATGTTTTTTTTTTTTTTTTTGAGTCATCCCACAATTATATGCACCGTTCATTTTGTTTGGTGTGGTCCAGTGACCCTCTAAAGTGAATTCTGTCTGAGCACCTGTCTATAGCTTATCTCCAGACAAAGTGAAGTAAGTTACTGAATGCTACCATTTACTGTTTTAGCTGCTGCGAATGCGGATACAGTTGGTGTTTATGGTTTTAAAGTGTCTTTCTCATGGGTGAATGCTGCCAGCTACTATTGGTTCTTTTCATGGTGTATGATGTGCCATCTGTTCAAAAGAACCTTCTGCTGTTCACATGCACACGAGCTGAATCTGCAAACAGTTTTAAAAGTTGAAACTGAATCTTATAGATTGAGACAGCACTGCAGTATCAGTCAAGAAGTGGATTTCAAAGACCGAGATGATCAAGTTTGTTGAATATGAGGGCGTTTTTCAGTTTCCTCAAAACATTTTCCTCAAAGTCAACTATTTGCTGAAGAACACGTATATCATAAAATGTCATATTTAATGAATTCAGATGGGAAGCCCTTGAGTTCTTAAAATATTCATTGCAGCAAAATACGGTGTTCCATTTGGGAAAATACAGTTATTGAGCGTGATTCGTGAAAAACTGCATTCAAAGCCCTGACGTTTTTCATGCCTGAGAAATGTTTGCGAGCTTAACTAAGGGTCAAGTTAAGGACTTCCACCAAACAAACAGATTTTCATCCGCATTTTCGTACTTCTCCGCAAATAATTTGACTCCCACCTGTGTGGACAAGATAAGTAGAACCCTATGGCCTCAAAAGCATCAGAGACACTTGTTCAAACAATCATTCGCCTCCATGTCTCACTGCTGAAATGAAAAATAAATAAGATGAAACAAAGCAGGAAATTGTGGAGTCACTTTTCCATATGGGCCTGAAAGCAACTCATTTAAAGGCTGCTTATTCATTTCTCTAGAATGGATTCATGCTTGTTTTTAGGATCCACTGAACCTCTTGGAATATAAGCTAGAGATGTTTGTGTTTATAGCTAATATTTGTTTTACCATATGGGCAGAATCTGTCCAGTCCTAAAGTCAGTATGAAATAATACCACAGCATCTCAAAAACGTGGCATCAAACACCATATTCAGTGACTAGAATATATCATTAAAGAAAGCATGCATGCATGCCGTAAACATTCACAGAGCAACAAAACAATAGATGCCATTTCTCTTTGAATAGAAAACTAAACAATATAATTTATTGTGAGTATGTGTGTATAAAAAGTACTCATTATAATCTATTATGAGCACATAAAGTCTCATCTGATATTTTTCAGCATAATAAGATGAATATATCTGTACACTTTTGAATATGCAATTGACTGCAATAAATACAATTCCTTGTAGGACTCTTTGTTTCTCTTCGCTATCACTTATTCATGCTTCACTTGAATTTAATTCAAGAACTATGCACAAAATAAATGGGCTTATCAAACAAACAAAGAATAGAAAAACAGAGCACAAAGACAGCACACTGGGGATTAAATAATAATAATAATAATAATAATAATAATAATAAATCTTAAGTCATTAAAGCAACCAAGCCATTAATAGTCAAGAAAAGCTATTAGGACAGTAAACAAAAACTCTTATATCTTATATAAACTCTTAAATACTATTTAAATACTTAAAAAAAGTATAGGCCTACTTATTTATTGAAATGTCTTGAACGTGTATATATATATATATATATATATATACACACACACACAGACAGTGGGTACCAAAAGTATTCAGTATTGAATTTTTTACTCTTTGTTATATTGCAGCCATTAGCTATGATTTAATGATTTAAGTTAATTTTTTCCTCAATGTACACACAGCACCCAATATTGACAGAAAAACACAGAATTGTTGACATTTTTGCAGATTTATAAAAAAAAAAAAACTGAAATATCCCATGGTCCTAAGTATTCAGACCTTTTGCTGTGACACTCGTATATTTAACTCAGGTGTTGTCCATTTCTTCTGATCACCCTTGAGATGGTTTTACACCTTCATTTGAGTCCAGCTGTGTTTGATTATACTGATTGGACTTGATTAGGAAAGTCACACACCTGTCTATAT
>JAUMHP010000057.1:15592471-15607861 GCA_032361065.1 Enteromius trimaculatus
CAGACCTTTGCGGTCTTGAATTTTTCATTTACCTAAGATCCACGGATCGTGACAGATCTCTCTTCTCTTTTTCCTACCTTCCCGGACGCTGGAACACGACTATCTTGCCGATCTCCTGACCAACCCCCTACCAAGGGCTGATGCAGCGCAGTCTGCAGTCTTGGAGAGACACTGAAATTAGGATTTAACTCTTAAGTTTTACACTAGGCCTAAGCCTTGAATTTCAGGTAACTCAAGATCCATGGATCGCAACAGATCTCCCAGCTCCGCTTTGATCTACCTATCACAAGAGTCGGGACATCTTTTGGAATTCATCACTCCTCAAACCAGGAAAACATGATAGCCAACCCAAAACCTTGTAACCATCTGGACTTCGAGACTGCATCAGACTCTCACCAAAGAGGCAATGCAAGTATCGTACATATAACTAACCAAAACAGAGGTTTAGTATTAGTTATGGCACTGATGGTTTTACAGGTGGTCAACTGACTCTTTTCATAACTTCAATCCTAGCTCTTTCTTAATGGTTCATCCTTAAGCCTTGCTTTGCACTTCCACTTTTAGTGTGAATGTATTCATACATGTGAGTTAACATAGAGTTAATAAAACTTTTGCACAAATTACTTGAGTTTCTGATTCTGCCTTGCAAAATAATGTCCCTTTACGGTTGTGACCCTTGCTACATGCTCTAATACAGTAATACTGTAAGAAGGCATTTTTCTGTGGCCAAGAAAATACCTTCTTATTTATACTGTGTTCGCTGAACGAACAGATTAGTTGATGATAACTTTGCTACAGTTACTACTGGCAGCTAATATAAATAATTGCAATTAATCATAATTAATAGTAATTACTTATATACATATCTATATTTTCCTTATTGAGCTAAAATTTGTTACATTGAATACTGGAATAATGGCTGCTGAAAATTGAACATTGCCATTATAGAAATGAACTATATTTTAAATTCAAATAGCAAAGTTTAAATGGTAATAACAAAAAATAGTAATGGTATTTTGTAATAATACAATTATTATTACTGTATTTTTGATCAAACAAAGGCAGGCTTGGTGATTTTTGTATGTTAGTGTACATGTACAACTTAAACGCCTAGATTTGAAGGTCTTATGAACACTTTGAGCGTAACTAAGTACTGAATTTATATATAACAAATCAGATTATCAGCATCACATTTACCTAATTAGGCATTAAGTCAAATAAATAAATATCCTTTGATGCACAAGGTTTATTATTTAGTTATTTTTGAATACTTTGATATTGGTATGCTTTCATGTCCATCAAACACAAAAAAATGCATGTGAGTACAGTCAGTATGTGTTAATACCTATTGACTAAATCATTTTGCTTTTATGCAACACATTTTCCACTTGAGCTCCTTTCTTTGTTTCATCGTTTTGAAAGACCCTTAATCAACCTGAATCATAATTGAATCTTGCTCATCAGAAAAAGAACAAATACAAACCAGCGATGTACCAACATAGGCAAATTTGAAGTGTTTCTGTATTCTAAACAGCTGATTTCTGCTAGATCTTTGGGATCCACCGGGCTGTCAGTAACACTCCTTTGGGTTTCTCCTCTCCATTCTTGTTTAGTTCACAGACTTGAAGCCACAGGACCTGATATGCATCAAAGAACTGTCTAAGACTCATGCTTCTTGACACATTACAGAGCAGACGGGGGAACGTATGCAAACACACATATGTTAACTCAGACACAAACACAACATTGCAAGGAATGGTTCACCAAAAGTAAAAATCCTGTCATATATTCACCCTTGTGCAATTTCTTATCTCCTGTCACGTCACTTTTATTCAGTCCATTTATACAATACAAATTGTCAAAACAGCTTTAAAGTGTTAAAGAGGATGCAAACTACATTTAATTATGCTGTAAAGCAACTTTAAAAAGAGTATAGTAAACAGTCAATTTTTCAGTTAAAATCAGTTCATCGTTGACTCAGTTATATTCAATCAATGATGAAAGCACCTAAAGAGCAATAGATGGCATGATTTTCAGTAAATATCAACTTCTTGTGAATAGTGTCAACCTAAAGATGAGTAACTAAATACAGAATTTTAATTTCTGGGAAAATTATTCCTTTAAAATTGTGTATTTTAGACAAAAATGGAAGAAAAGGGGGAGGGATCTCTGCTTGAAATACAATTTTTCCAAACGAAAGCTTAGCATGCAACTGTGCTGATGATCCATTTCCGCACACCTTTTAAACATGCATGTGTCCAAAACATGAAAATACTGCCTTTACTAAAAATATATTGAAGTAAAAGGGATGCCCAAATCTTTTTGCTTGAAAAGGTTTCAGGTTCCTAAAAGAAACTTTGCTATCTCATTTCATTTTCATTTCAATGCAAATATTTTAGGGGAAATAGTTTTGGGAGACAACACAAAGTTTTACAAGAAAACACAACATTTCTAGGTGGAACATAAGTTTAGAAAGCACTAAAATATATAAATCTCATATTTGTTTGTTTTTTTCTCTGTTTAAGGGCTTCATTTAAAATCTGAAACCAATTTAAAGGTATTATTAAAAAGTAATTGACTGAATGGACACAGCCTTGGACTGATTTTAACAATTGCTGAAGCAGGTGGGAATATAGAGACCAAATAATTTAATGCTTTTAAAGCTTTGTTGTGAAAATGTTGAGTGCATGGATAAGCAAGTGACACTAAGCTCTGAAATGGAATATTTATTGTGTGAAAGGCCCATCGACAGATGAAAAGCAAATAAAAGATTAGATATATCTTGTTCAAAAATAAACACCTTTAACCTCAGTCTGCCAAAACATGCCTACAACATTATGATGTCAATATGAAATAAACCTGCCTTAAAATGTAATCCGGAATTACATGAATAATGTATAAGCTCTGTAAAAGCAGAGCAAGGCACATAAACAACATGAACATGCCGTATCTCTGGATATCTCTGAGGGGCTGATTAATCTGCACGTCGATGGGCACTGCCGTCACACTTCCCTTATCATGCACTCCACCACTCTAACTTTTTAACTAACTGGCATTTGTGAGATATGACACCAAGTAACTGTGTGTTGGATAGTTAGATTCATGATAGAGTCTAGTTAGACATGGCAAATCGCGCAGATGTCAGTGAAAGTAGGTGACTCCCATGAAAAAAAGCGCTGTCAAATCGTACAGTTCTCAAAGTGTCCTTTGATGTGTTCCTAGGTCAACATATTTCGTTTAACCTGGAACAACATTTTAACCCAAAAATGTAGACTTAACCAAATCCCTGCACCTAAACCTAACATTAAACATGAGTAATGCCTAAAATCAGAGGAATTTGTAGATGAATGCAACTGATGTACAAGCACCGAACACTTATAGTAAGCTGAAACTATAAACTGGTTCTTCAAATATGACTGGTTAATCACAATGTTGTCCCAGGGTCACCAAAGATGTGGATCCAGGTACATGTCACACTTCCTAATTTCAGGTTCTGCCACTGTGGATCCAAAAAGATCTGTAATACCTGGAGAAAGCTATCCAATATCATTCACATTAATCATCTTAATGGCATTTGCTCAACTGATAAAAAAAGTAAAATTTTAAATATATTTATAATCAAATAAATCAATTTAATTCTAACCAAAAATTTTAAGCTTAACACGATTCATAAATGTAATAACCTAGGCTATACCTAGATTATATTTATAATATAAATCTAGGCGTTTAATCATTAAAATTATATATTATATTATATATTGTTGTATACAAAATTCATACGATTTTTGCTAAATCATACATACTTTATGAGTCGCCAATTTGGATGAATTTGTATGAATCATCGTACAAAATCGTACAAGTGAGGTCATACGAATTTGTACAAATTAGCATGATTTTTCCACCTCGTATGAATTCGTACGAATTGGTCCTGATACGGCACTGCTCCACCACGTTTTTTCACCAGTAACTTCACCTCTATGCTGCTGTGGTGTTTATTTTTCTACTATTGAAAAGCATCTGCTTTGCCTGCTTCACACAAACACAGTGATCCTTATCACAGTTTCACAATATCACTTCGCACTGCATGTAACACATTTTAACAGTACTTTTGGAGAAAGTAAACATCCCAAAGGCGACGGGGGAGAGACATCCTCTCTTCTACTGTAGTTTCTAACTGTCCCACAGAGAATGCAACAAGAAGTTTACAGCGAGAAGGTAAGAGGAGCCTGACTGATGCCTCCAAGGGGGAATACAATATTCATCCCCTGGAAATCTCCAAGGATGCCTGTTTAAAAAGACAAGGTACTGTGTGCATATAAAGCTCATTCAAACTTTCAGCCTCCTGTTTGTGCAACTTAATCCAATTAGAGGCGAACTAATTCACTAAATGTGCTTAATTGGCCAAGCGACTTAAAGGGTGCTTGGCAGGCTCTAGTTAACACACGTAATTGTCAGGCTTTGGGTTTCTGCTTAGCTTTTTCCTAGTTTGTTTTCTTTATATGCCTTTCCATCTTGATAGGCACGTAAAAAATCTCCTTAAGTCAATGTCTATATTAAATTTGGGCTTTTATTGAAAATAAATCTCCCTCTCAGATGGTGCGCACAGAAGTGGCCGTCTATTGCTATTCTCTTGCAGTATAACTCATGCTTAGTGGTTTATTGTAAATCTTTAGATATTATTGAGGGGGAACAAGCTTTGCATTGATCTGACCATTAGGGATTTCTATGGATCACTGAATAAGACTTGAAATAAATGGGATGGCGGGAATATGAGGGTGTGAAGTCAAGGTAATAACTAGGAGAAGTAGCAAAATGCTACAACGGCAGCCAGAGTTCAACAAATCATTTTTAAGATCGATTTAAGTAGCATTTGATCATTATTTATTATCATATACTAAAAATATCAAAACACAAAACAAGATAGTTTGAAGAATGTGAGCAACCAAACAGTTGCCATTGACTTCCATTGAGTTTTTTGTCCATATAATGTCAATACAAAGAGAAACTGTTTGGGAACTAACATTCACAAATCTAAATATATGTATGTGTATACCACAGGGAAACTGAAAAATTATTTTGGTAAAGATTTGGTTCCTCACAGACTTCCATTATACAAGATACGATGGGATTTAAAGTCAATGGGAACCAAAACTATTTGGTTACCAACATTCTTCAAAACATCTTTTTACAATACATATTGTTAAATATTGTTAAAAGCCACAGACCTAAAACCCACACAAATGCAGTACCCCCACACTACCTAATGATTAGAAAACTTATTGATATACTGGCTTACCTAGGCCTATAGAAAACTAGCAGTGAAGTCAGTCAACCGTTTTATGTGCAGTGATATTTGAATTCAGTTAAGATGGACACATATTCATGACCATACAAAACACTCCCACGCACATATGTGCACACACACAACATCAAAGAGATTGATAATGGCAGAAGTAATGACTGCGGTTGGCATAGTAATGCCTTAAAGAAAAAGTTCAGACTTTATTCAATTAATTCAACTATTTTCCAGCTTTTTAGAAACCATACTTCTAGAAACGCTTCTTTCCTAGTATGAAAGAAAAACATATACTACTGAATAAATGCACTTGTATTTTATACTGTAGAATGGTTGAAAAGGTTTCAATTGCAACAAATGTCATATCTTTTTATATTTAAAAAAAAATGCAGATTTCAAATGTTTTACCATTATTTTAGCTTTTTTTTTATGAAGACATGCCTCTTTTATGTTTGAATCTGACTCATTATAGATTGCAGTGTGTTCATGATACTCAGTTCTTGATGTAATTAACATTGTCTTGTTACCACACATAGAATAAATTAAGAAATGTTGGTAACACATTCTATGAAGCCTGTATTTATAGTTCAAAAAACTTAAAAATGCCTGATAATGTGTTATAACATTCACGAATAATCATAAAAACATAATATGAACAATGAACACCATATTAAATCTACTTCATTTATAATGGACTATATCATATCTTACAATTGTTTATTTAAGATCTTTACAGTATCTTACAACATCTTGGGAGTGGTTAGGTGCTGAGTGTTATTTGAGTGTTTCCTGTGAGGCTAATATAGAGGCTAATGAGAGCTAGCTAATATTTTAACTGAGTATATTAGTATTAGGCTACCTAGGTAGGGTAGATAAAAAGTTCACATACTTCCAAAAGTATCCTATACACTGCAGTGGTTAAGTCAAACCATGGCCGATTGTGGTAGTCTGCTGCATTCTCCACAACCTACTCAAAACAGACCTGCACGATGTGGAATTGAGTAATAAATAATACAAAATAACGAAATTGCATAATGGACTACAAACTAATATTTTGCCTCTACCTGATTTGCATAAATCCGTTTGGAATGAATTGAGTGCTAAAACAAATAAACAACGCTAACAGTGACTCTATTCTTAGCGAACACTTCCTCCAAAGTCAGTGATGATCAGGCTAGGGCACATAAACAACAAAACCACACATTTCACGGTCTTCAGCAGCTTTGTCATATACAGTGCAGCCCTTTGCATGAAATGTGAGATGGGTTTGAAATCCAGTATAGAACAAGTGAGCACAGCTCCGCTCTGGCATTATTCACAGTGTCTGCAGCGCATTGGATTGGCATGCTGGATTTGTCCCTGCATCCCCCAATTACCTCTGTTCACGCTCCGCAGTGCAGTCGTTGTCCTCCTGCTGCGCTTTTGTCTCAGAACAAATTTCACAGTATCCCTCTGTGAGTTACCATTTCAGTCCCACCACTGAGCACTTAAATGCATTTGTTTGTGTCGTGGGCTCTTATGTTAACACGGCTGTTACTGTCAGCTCACCAGGAAGAGAGCAGTCACTCGGATGTAAGGGTTTAGACAGCATGACAGTGATCAGACGAAGTGGGTGGGTCCTGTTTCAGAGCTGCTTTTAGAGCAGTTCAACGGTAATGAAGAGAGAGATAAAAAAAAAAATCACTGAGACATTCCTGTCTAAAAAACATTAAAGTTGGCAAAACACCATATTTCAAACTCAAATTAGTGGCCCAAAAGCATAAGAATACTCTTATTAAAACATGGGAAAAAAGGTTAGGGATTTTGAATTGCATTATTATCTATTCTGCATAATTTGTGTGTGTGTGTATATATATATATATATATATATATATATATTAGTGTTTAGTGTTTCGCTTAAATTGCTATAATGCTGATGTAGGTGTAAAGTAGGTGTTGCTTTTAGATCTCTTTATTATTCTGTATTTGTGCTCTAATCTAAATTCTGAGACATTTATTCCTACAGTACATAGGCAAATTGCAAATGCTGCACTTGTGAGTTAATGTAACAGAAGTAATTTCAGCTGAGTGAGAATAAAGCGTCAGAATTCATGCAACACTTTCTAGAGCATCACAGTGAAAAGACTTCAGAGTGCAGAAATTTCCGACCGGCATATTGCTTGCATTAATCTTCATTTGGATCTCTTGGACTCCCCAGAGGGAAGATCCATATAAATATGCTGTATTTTCTCTAACTTTCTCTTCCGCACACTAAAAAACACAAAAGTATAAATTCCACTCAATGTTCATTTTATGGAAATGACTTGTGTTAGTGCCAATGAGTAAATCTCCTTTATTGCAGCCGATTGGCTTCTAGGCTTACAGTGAGATCATAACAATGAAGACTTGCATCTTTATTGCAGGGGCTGATGGGACAGGAGATTACTGCAGGACTGGGGAAAAACATGGACATATGTTACACATTCCCAGGCATTACATAATTCCTCTAAATTCTTTAGTTTCCACTATCATGTGTTTATCACTTTTTTCCCTTTTAACATTGGATCGTGGATTATTAGTTTGCACAAAAATGAAATCTCTGTAATTCCGTAACATAAAAAAGATGCATATTAAATAATATTAATGCTATTACTACTACTACTACTACTAATAATAAAAATAATATAAGGAGTCGAGACATTTCAGAAAAATTACCACTTTTATTCAAAAAGCTTGCATTTAAAAGTGGTTGTGAAGATTTACAAATAAATGCTGCTCTTCAGAAGAATTATGGGGGAAACGCATGTCTGTTTTTAACATTGCTATTCTTTTTTCTTGAGCAGCAAATCAGTATATTATGCTTCGTTCATGTCATTTCATAATTACCGCAATTCCGAGATGACAACATGTGCCTTTTTTTTTCTTCATAGTTTCCAATGTTGTCGGACTCAAAGGAAGCGCCTAAGTAGCGCTAAAATGAATCTGACGACGGTCACGTGGTACATTTGTCACTGGTCCAAGTCGTAACTCTCAGAACACTCCTGGTTGGAATTACGAATTTAGGAGCATGTAAGGGTTTTGGCGTTGAAATTGTTGCCATAGAAACACATAATATAGATAGAGTAGTCACATGTTATCATCTCAGAATTACGATATGATGTGAAGGAAGCTTTAAATGGTTTCTGGAGGATCATGGGACAATGGTGACTAGAGTAATGATTGTTGAACATTCTGATTTGCCATGACATAAATCATTTACAGTTTAATATAATTGAATTGAAGTTGTCAAATTGATTAAATATTACAGTTTTACTGCATTTTTTTTATCAAATAAGTGCAGCCCTTGTGAGTATAAGAGATAAATAAAATTTTATATATTTATATGAATAAATGAATGAAAAAGGATAAATCAAGTTCAGTTTTTTACAGCACCCGAGTCATGCGTTTCAGTGATGCAAAATAGAAGTTGATATGAATTTTATTATTTCCTCATAGATAACTCTTGATGGTATGATATTTCCCATTGGTTTTACAGCTCGGCATCTGTCTAGTCAGAAATACCAAAGGCCATTCTTCAAGAGCTCTGTCTGACCTAATTTGCAAGCTAATAAAACCTGGCCCTGACATTATTGTAAAAACCCTCTCCTGCAGTAAATCTGATTAAAATGTGCACCAACAGAATTTGAATTTGTTGCCCATGCAGCTCTTGCTGTAATACCCAGTGGAGTTATGGGTATGGATGGCTAATGGGTTAGTTTGGATGCTGAGGTCATCAGAATTAAGGAAACTACACTTTTTATTCTACCCATAGCATCTCAGCTGCCTTTGGAAGTATTTTAAGATGAAAGCAGCAGTTTATGAGCACTGACTTTATGAGTACTATAGCGGCTAAAAAAATGCAGTGAAAAGGATGGTTGGTTTTGTAATTTAAGATGAGGAAGATGCTAGAAAACAGAGAAAGTTGGAAAAGAGCCTAAGGTAGAGTATGCTCTTAAAAAATGTATTATTTAGAATAAAATTTACATGGGCATAAGAAATAAGCATTTTTATGCAAACTGCATGAGCAGCAGCATATTTACTTTGCACACTATGCATTACATGATACCTGCAGGTTTGAGCGTCATTTTAATTTGACGCAGGAATAGGGACAAAATCCCAGACTGTCCCCCCTCAACATTCATCTTCACAGCTGGTGAAGAATCAAAGACTCAACTAACAGCTTTCACAGGGAGACATTTAGAGTTTGTCCTTTTCCAAGCCTAGGGAACTACAGCTTTTAGGATGACAGTTTGATGCTTCAAGATGCTAACTGTGATGAACTTTTGCTCCGTCGTTTGAAATCTTCTAAAATGAATTATGGATTAAGACTGCATTTTGTATAATGGAATGACATATTCTTGGAAGGTACAACTGAATACAAGAAATGATGCAAAGTATGGAAATCTTACCCCGTGAGAATACTGATGTGGCTGAGACACCTGTACAGAAGCAGATCTTCTGAGAACACGCCAATAAACGCTTGCTGATTTTAATTTAAAAATGATGTAAATCAACATCATTTATTTATTAATTCATATATTTTAATTAAATTATATCGCCTGTGGAAGGCGTAGGGCCATTAAATGTTCGTTCAATCAAAATGTTCAGTCTTTTTCTGTCAAAGTTGACTTTGCATACTTCTTTGCACCCAGTTTACACAGACATGATACATCACCGGTGCATTCCAGTGAGAATGAAAGGCACTATTACAATAATATGATGTGTTTGTACAGTAATGTTTTCTCACCAGTGAATGAGACTTGAGGTAATCGGACAGTGTATATCTGATTACATTGGATCCAACTGTCATGCTGCAACACTAATGAGTAACAGTTTTTATTACCAGATCATTATTGCTTTGTCTCTTTTTACAGATTGTTATTTATGGTATGTGATTTTAACCTTAATCACAGAAATGTCCATTAGTGAAGTTATGTCCATTCCTATAAATTTTGATGGAAAAATCTTGATAACAGTTGACCTCAGAGAACAGTGCAAGAAACAAAACAGAGGCAGTTCATGACCTCTTTGTTTCTCAACAGCTTTTCACTTCACAAGACATTCATTGATTTTAATGGAATCGTGACGATTACTGGTGGATTGTTGTGATGCTTTTATCAGCTGTTTGGACTCTTAATGGCGTGCACAACATAGTGTGAATTCTTTAAAAACTTAATTATGACAAAACACCTTATTGTAAACATCTCACATTTGCTCCCAGCATGACAAATCATTTTTTTAACTTCAGTTATAATCTGTTTTTGCCATCCAATGAATTCCCAATGGACAGAATACATCTACTTTTTTTTTTTTTTTCTCTCTCTGAATCTCCAGTTTGAATGAGAAAGAAGTCAGATAACAGAAATAAAATGTGTTGCGAACTGCATTTCATGTTGACTTTAAATGTGCATGTCACCGATGGCAGCTGAGACAGATGGCATTTCTGAGACCACAGATGATTTCTATCCTTGAATAGAGAATGTCAAACACATGAAAGGTCAAATACGCTTCTCCCAAAACAGCATTATTTTTGTTTTCCAATTAGAAATATGAAATCTCGATAGAATGGAACAAACACTGCATTTTTCAGTTGCCAGATGAATAAGATCTCAGGTTAATTTTGTAATTATCACAAGCCTGGCACCGTCTCAAAGCATAATTACAGGGGCCATTTATTTTGCCTTCTGTCACTGTTTCTTTTGTCATTTATAGTCCTGTCTCCCTTTTCAAAAAATTAGACTGAAATATTGTTACTGTCCTTCCCCCTATAAAGATTTTTCAATAGCCTATATTCTCAGAGATAAAGCTGAGGAGAGCTTGTTCTGCCTGGTACTCACTGTGCTTTTTAACAACATATTTTGTTTCTGGCCGTGGTTGTTAAAGTGTGTTAGTTAAAGAGAGATTAGGATCTTTCAATGCAATACCTGTAAAGCCCAAACAGCTATTCAGGTTTTTTACTGCTTTTTTTGTCCCAAATATGTTAATATGGTATGAAAATGTATGCAAAAATATCTTACAGCATTTGGAGAATATGAGGTTGGACATTGTTACATAACTGCTTTAGTTTTCAGGCAAGCAAAAAAGGGTGAAAAAACGTGAACAGAGGTTTATTTTTTGGGATACCCAACTAGCCCTTATGGGCTCCAAAAAGTAAACTGTGTTTTTATCAACATGGTCTCATAAAAATATGTACCTCTGTGCGACACCATTTTTACATACCTTTACATTTCAAAGAGAAATGTCCACTGAGGCACTAAAACACAGGTTCAATATGTGAACCCAGACTCAATATTACATTGATATTTCAGAATTGAAATATCCATGGACTCATGCTACACCAAATCCAAGCCTAAGCCTACCCGATAGTGTTAACAAATGCAAACATTATATAAAAATGCATTTGTTGTTGCAACCGTGCTATTTCTACTTCCTTTTACACAGATTTAAACTGTCTTGTCTAACCGTAGTTACACAGGATTTGAACAAGAGCTCTTCATCTCTCAAGTAAATCTCTGTACTCCGTAAGCTACCGAATAAACCGACCGTCTATGAAAACCCATAGATATGAAGCTGGATGTGTGTCATACTAACATTCAAAAGTATGACTTTTCAAATCTTTCAGCCTATTAATATTGTTTTTCAGTCATAACGTGATATTTTGTTTGAAAGTGTGAAGTAATTGTGCGAAAGTTACACTTTATTACTCAAAACGCTGTAAATTTATGTGAAAAGGAATAAAAGGAGTTTTACTGCCTCTAATGTTAATTTTTTTTATTGGAAACGAAGTATTTTGCGTCTCGTTAAAAGGGCTCCAAGGTACATTTATGCCATGACACCAGGTTGGTTTTTACAGTTTAGATACTGCTGCCATCCACCAAGTAAGTGTACGATGATTTACAGTATTTCACATCACTCATAAACCACTCATCTTAGTCGATTCTAAACAGTGCCCCCTAGTAGCTAATATAACGCACTACCAAACAGGCCAGAGGGCTGTGACTGGGCCTTTCAAGCTGCACACTACACTTAGCTTCGATTTGTCATCCATGATCAAGTTGAGTAAAGGAGTCATGGGAGATCTCGGGTTCCTGCTGTAAGCTTTGTTCCTACTAATTATGGTCACTATTTTTTTTTCCAGCTCAGAGTTTGAGCTACTCCATTTCCACCCTCCAACAGATCAATCCCTCGTGCAGAGCACAGCCTCTTCTGTTTTCCCTTTGGAGAAGAGAGTAGATAGATAACCTTCAGGGGTCAAACTTCAATTGCTCTTAAAACGACAGAGCTGAATATATGCCAAGAGATTTGAACTGGATGCTCCTCACAACAATATTCCCCCAAAATCAAAACAAAATCCGGGAGAGCGTGGCCACTTTAAACACGTTCTGCGATGCCAGATTCACTGTACGCGCAAAGCATTTTACATGAGGGAATGTTCCGAATTAAGCTGCAGAGATCATGTTCGGCGCATTATCTGTCACAAGCACTACATCTTTCTCTGATACCTGCCATTCCTCGACAACCTGATTACTCACACTCATCTGCCTCCCTCAGCCATTGTATTCTACTGCAACAAAGCACGTATGTGGCAAATGACATCAGAAAAGCGTCAGTACGTTACAATCGGTTATGGTCTATTACTGAACCGATACCGAATCATCCTCATCTGCAAGTAACTTTGCAACTGCATATAAACCTTATACTGCATATAAGGTGCCCCTATTATGACTTTTCACATATGATCTTTAATGCAGTGTGTCATGTAGCTGAACGATGTGAACAAACTATCTGTTTTTGTTGTGATGTCTATCAAAAAGGCAAAAAAAAAAAAAAGTTGAGTTGGCTCACATTCGCCTAAAAGAGTCATCAGCAATTAGAATCTTTTTCTGTTACGGATCCACGTCACTAAGTAACATATTCACATAATGTCCGCCCACGTTCTACTTCGCGAACAACTTATGGCAGTGGGCGTTTCATTTTCTGACACATGCTGTAGCGGTAGACCAATCATAAAGGACTGTGCCATCTGACCAATCACAGCAGTGAGGGCTCGCGGGAAGGAAGGATTTAGACAGACTGAGTCTTCTAACTGTTCTGAAGTTAGATTTCCTCACAGCAAGTTGATCAAAGTTAATGTTTGAATAATTTAGCCTTCTCAAATCATCACAAATCATAATTATAAAACAGTAAGCAGAAGCCAACAGAAGCTGAAGCACGCACAGCAGAACACGGAGGCGCCAGCGTCATCACGAACTTTAAAGGTTCTACTTTTATTTGTACACACTATCAACAAAACTTGAAATTAATATCACAATATCAACGTCCGAAACTCTAAGATGACATTTTTTTAATTGAATGACATAATTGTAATATTTTAATGTATGAAAGCAAGTATTTGTGTCTGAGCTAAGCGAGTCCGTCTTTTTTCCCTCTCTTCTTCCAGTTTGTTCGGAGTGTGGAAGCTAAAGCGCGCTCTGCAGAACACGGAGGCACCTCACTTGCATCTCAAAAACAAAATCTCTGGGCTAAGCTGTGGATATCTACCCACCCTAGAACCGCCCCTGCCTGTTCGCAACTTTTAAAGAAGCACAAACCTATCCATTGCTAACAATACCTGCAACTGTCTTCCGCATCTCCAAATTTAATTGTTTAAATCACTTTAATTATTCTGATGTAAAATGTAGCGCCCCACTTGTCACATCTCTATTCCCCACTAGAGGGGTGCGCCCCACACTTTAAGAAACGCTGACCTAAAGACATAATGAGCAAAAAAAGCCTTCCAGATTGGATTGCAAATTAAGGTCTAAACAACTCTAATGGTTAGTCGCAATAATGTCACAAAGCAAAATAACATCAGATTATGCACTACTACTGAGAAACCTAAATTGCCTGGATCTTTTGATATATTAGAGGTCATTGTACTATGAAAACTATAAGTTTCAGAACTCAAAATATTGTTACTCTACAATCAGCTTACATTGATGGTAGTCTGCTAAAACGACAGCTTTTGGAATGTTCCACTTTATGATGTAATAGTGTGGATAAGGTTCCCCCTCTGTAGAAAAGGGATTGATGATTAACAAGATGCTCTGCAGTGCCAAGCTGCGCAAATAAATAAATAAATAATGGTTTCAGAGGTCATCACTCCTGTCCCCACCAGCAAACACCAGAGATTTAGCCTACAATTATTTTCTTTTATTGACTCTGATTTCAATAAAAAGAGGGAAGCGAGAAACTTCAAGAGGGGACCAGGCCAAAACAACAAACAAAAGAAGTCTAAACTTTGGAAGAAAAGAAAAGACAAATAAACAACATAAGTTTTACCTCACTGACCAAAAACAGGAGAAAACAATTAGCAAAAGAAAACGGCGTCCACCTCTCTACAGCTCCCCTAATTGAAAAATGGTTAACAAAGGGATTTGAACTATATAATTCAACAGAGACAAACTATAAACACGTTGTATTGTCTAACAATGGAATTTCTTAGTTAAAGAAAACAAAGCTTTAGGCCTGCACAATTGGCACAACACTGCATGCAGTATGTGGCCAGCAAAAAGGACACATCTTCTACATATTTATGCTTTGATTTGTACAAATACAGCATATCCTTGTATTGCGACTGACATATAAGAACTTATGCAATGCAAGTCCAACGGATCCTCTCCAAAATGGCACTGAAGTGATGCAATTTGTTGAATAAAGTCATTATTTTTGTTTCCTTTAATACAAAAAGTATTCTCATAGCTTCATAACGTTACGGTTGAATCACTGATGGCAGATGGACTATACTGACACTACTGCAAAAGATAGAAATAACTGACTTTATTTTTTGTTAATAATGACTTTTGTAAATAAGACTTTTGCAAAGTAGTGTATGTTCTAAACATTTTATTAATTTTATTTGTATTTATTTAATTGTTTTGCCATTTGTCTGATTTAACAGCCAATGGAACTGTCTATAAAGTCTGCCTTAAGTATACCATCTGTCACGAACCGCGGCTTTGTGGTTCTCTCCGGCCAGCAGCAGCGGGAACCTTCGCCGGAGTACTAACGTTCCCTCCCGGACTCTTTTTATCCTC
>JAUMHP010000057.1:15614683-15628579 GCA_032361065.1 Enteromius trimaculatus
ATTTACGACCTCTGCCTGTTTGACTACGCCATTAAAAGCTGCAATATGGATCCACATGACTCTGAGCATTCGCAACACCATCAAATATTCATGTCATCAGGAACAAACAGAACTTTCTACTCAGTCAGAAGCAAAAGCAAGAATTCTAAAAGCTTGTGCCATCATTGAAAAGAACACATTATGACTGGTGTCATTTTATTAACGGTTAAAGGCAACTGAGGCCAGACACCCTTTATTTAAAATACACGGGATGGCATATCCAATGCATAAGAGGTCATACAGTCATCTGCGCTGAAAACGGTTTCATAAGAAAAAAACAACAATGCAGTCTTTTTGATAATACAAGCATGGACTGCTATTTGTTTTAAATCACGTTCCAGCACAGCCAATGTAATTTGCCATGATCCAAGGTTGGAAAGTGCATTTTCTTCCAATGCAGGCAGTCAAATGAAAGTCATGAGATATTCATACAGTTATACAAATATGCGCATTTAAATAAATATGTGCAAATTTTTCTGCCGCCATGTCTCTCTTTCTCTACGTGCAGCTGTATCTATATTTTCCTATATTCAGTATTAACACTATTCTCGAGTGCTGTTCGTTGTAGCATTCGAAATCTTCCCCCTTCAATAGACTTCACATAACAGATAATAACTCACATGGCGATGGTAACCTCAGATTTTTTCCCTCTCTCTCCCCAAAATGGGAAATGATATTTCTAAATGACATTCAGAGGAGGGGGTTCAACTGCTGCAATTTTAGCTGCTGTTCCATGGGGGCAAATGAAATGTCAAAAGAATCTCATTTAGACTGAAGCGTCGGCACTGATAAGGGAAGTCCTTCTCTCAGAATTTCCTAATAAATTAAAACACTTTTGAATAATCCGGCCTTGCTTCGTCCCTCTGGATTGCTTTATGATCCTTAAAAAGTCATCAGTCTCTCACAACACTCGGTTCATTCATTACCACACTGAATAGATGGATTATTAGAATGGATTATTTTTCTGCGGATAATGAAAAACCTTGATTGTTTACGGACTCACTCGACAGGCTTCCCCTATGATTCAAAAAGAAGTGAATGATCAAACGTTTGAAGACTTTAGCCGGCCATATCGACTCATTAATCGGCCAGATGACACATGATTATGGCAGAGTCCAAGTGATGATTACACATTAGCAAAATAAATCAGAGGAATGGCAGACGGTGGCGGAAAGTGAGCTGAATAAACCCTTAATGTAATGCTAATGTAGAAGCCAACTGCCTTGTTCTCTCACAGACGCTTCAGTCAGTCATCTACGGATATTGTTGTTACATTTCATGCTCTGATTACATTAACATGGCTTTCAAACGGAAACTCAATGTTGAAACATCTGCACTAGGACAGTAACATTTGCTCTGCCTCTCTTTTAACAGCGCTGCCTGTGCTACCATGTTTAAATAAATATCTGTCAACAGGCTACTTTTGGGTCCAGCTGAGCCTTAAAAACTATTAATATGGGGTTTTATTCATTTAAACGTGTTAACAGTGTAATCCTAAAAAGATGAGTGTAATAATTGATGCTGTATCATTTTGTTTGTATGCACACACAATCACTCAAATCATTTCAGTATTTTTATTTCTATAATTATTATTATTAGTAGTAGTGTTTATTCAACAAGGGTGCAATAAAGTGATCAAATAGTAAATGGGACAGTAAATACTTTTATAATGTTGCAACATTTCTAAAACCACATCTGGGTTTCAAAAGAAATAAAATTAAGCATCACACAACTGATTTAACTCTTACAAAAGACTACTTGTGTATATGTTTATATATGTGTGTTTGTTTGCTGAAATAGAAAATGATTTTAAAATGTAATATCACATTATTTTGTGGCAATAATAATCACATTACTGTTTTTACGTTCAATAATATTTAATTAATATTTTTTCCATCAAATAAATGAGCATAAAAACCTACCTTCTTTCAAATATATATATAGGTTTTTATGCTCATTTATTTGTGCCAGGTTTGGTTTCCCATACAAGGAATTTGTGCTCTGCATTTAACCCATCCAAATGCACACACACAGCAGTGAGGAGTGATCAACCACGCACACACACACACACACTGTTAACACACACCCGGAGCAGTGGGCAGCCATTGCTGCGGCGCCCGGGGAGTAGTTGGGGGAACGGTCCCTTGCTCAAGGGTCTCACCTCAGTCGTGGTATTGAAGGTAGAGAGAGTGCTGGTTATTCACTAACCCCACCCACAATCCCTGCAGGACCTGGGACTCGAACCCACAACCTTTGAAGTCCAACTCCCTATCCATTAGGCCACTGCCCCACTTTTAGGTACTAATATGTACACTTTAGGTATTAATTTGTACCTTTAAGGTACTAATACGGACCCTTTTGGTGCAAAAGTATACCTTCTGAAAAGGTTTCTGAGAGTGTATACTGTATATGTCTGTAAACAGTAAACAAAATCCTATCTAAGGCAAAAATCTAATAATTAAAAAAAAAAAAAAAAAAACAACATGTATTGATAGGTTGTGCTGCCATAAATTCCCTTTGGTCTGAATACTCTTCAATTAAACTCAGTGAGAGACTTTACCACAAACAATATCAAATATCAATTGAATACAAACAACTGCTGGGGAAAAACATCTCCTGTAGCTCTCCACGCAATTCAATTCAAAAGCCACCTACTGAGAGCAGCATTATAATATTTGATCACAATCTACATAATGATGACTGGCAGCTTCCAAACGGATACAATCACCGATGCCTTCAACTGTAAAAATGTTTTGTTTTTTTTTTATTAAATGGAAGCAGTCCAGAATGGGCTTCAGTCTAAATGTAAACTAAAAAAATGGTATAAATCAGTATAACCTCATAGAGTAGCTTTTGTGTGGGTTTTTTTTGTAATGCACCAAGGATTGTGCCATCATCCACATTAGCTCAGGTGTTTATTCAGCCCTGGGGCTCTATGGAGGATAGTGCTGGAGAGGTCCGGACAGTCAGGGTAATAAATGGCACAGAAATGCAGTAAAAGATAAAGTGCTGATCAATAAGACAAAATCTCAGAATTAATACTGCATGTAATTAAAAATGAGAGCACAGGAAATAGCTTCCAGCATCCGTGTGCTAGATAATCATTGGGCAAGCTGGTTTGAACCACAAAACTTTGAATTCATAAATGTTTTAAAAGAAACTAGTATGAGGGGATAACAATGAACCTAACTAAACCAAACACTTATTTTCATTTTTACATCTAAAACAAACAAACAAACAAAAAACACAAAAACATACAGCACATATTCCAGGCTGTGAAAAAAAACATCAAAATATGCAAAATGATGCATCTATTTGATGGTGAAAGTACAAAAAGTCATTACACTTAGGTCCTTAAGACACTTGAAAAGTCTAAATGTCATTGCATAAGATACAACCAACCTGGTCTCCTAAAAATACAACCTAGGCTCATTGGAAATATGTTCCTCTATCTACATTTCTGCAAAACCCAAAAAACCTATGAATTGCTGCAGTTTCCAGTTGGAATTAACATTACACAACTGTTATTCCTTTTCACAAAAAGTATGATTTGTAAGTCCACAGTTTCGATTAATAAAGACAATTTTTTCTACAATTACTTAAGGAATGTTATGTTGTGAATTCAAACCAATTTTAACATGCTGTAACATTTAAAAACTGGTTTATTTGAATGTTAATGACAAATATGAGCTTCATATGCATGAGACTTCTAACTCAAATTGGTCTGCTAGGTAGCTCACGTGATACAGTGCTGCACTCAGGCGATGAAGAGCTTCAGTTCAAACCCTGTGAGTTGATGGTTTAACAAAACAGCTAAAATCCACAGAAGTCAGTCAAATAGCATGACGGCATTAACAAATGCGTTTTTATATCACTTTTGCACTTAATTAATCAGTTAAAGCTCTATCTATACCCCACACCAAATCCAAACCCTAAACCTAACCAATAGTGTTAACAAAGGCAAAACTGATATAAGGCTATAAAAGTTTTTTTTTCATGCAACATTGGAATGTGGGATGCTAACATTCAAAAGAATCAGTTTTCAAATCTTCCAGCATATTTAATATTGTTTTGAAGTCACAACATGTGTCGTGTGTACAGACTCCGGCGAAGACAAAGGTAGCGAGTTCAACATCAACATTAATTCAACGATAAACAAACTGAAAACAAAATACCCTTTAGAACCGACAAACATGACAAAACAGAACAGGCTTATAAGTAGTGGGGAAAACTCAAAACAGGTGACACTGAGTAGGGGAAAAAATATTATTTACATTTGCAATACAATTAGGCAAATTTTTCTCATGTTAATTGTTTACGACACCCACCAAGATTTCACTCCCTGTACTGTATAATGTTTGACATTGATTAAAGGCTAATTGCAACAATATACTGTTATACATTATACTATATTTCAGTTTCCAGTGTGTAGACAAATTAGTCTAATTAGACATCACCCTCTAGCTGATGTCTGGTCCATAGGGAAGGACACAGCAAACTAACAGAGGCGTATATTTTTGTTTTCTTTAAGCAAAATCTCACAGACTGAATAGGCCCATGACAATTGAGCTATTGGGTTTGTATAAGCAGACTGTTTGCTGGCACCCTCTATTACATTTGGTCATGGTTATTCACGCTGACTTAATAAAGTGAATGTAAAAGCAAGGGTAGCCTAAGGTTAAGACTGACTTGATGGAAATGAATCATCTTCTTCCCACATTTATTAGTACATAAAGCTGTTCTCCTGTTAAGCCTCAGATGTGTCTGTAAAAGAAGTCTATTTACAATTCTGCTGAAGTACTGCATTAAGATGAATGCTGGCTACATTTATGTTTTTGATATTAATGATTTTAAGCAAACTAGATTTTCCACATTTCCACCTTTTTCTTCATTTTGGACTTAAAGAGGGTGGTAAATCAAGCATTGGTCCAAGTAATGACCGACTGTATTGTATATCAAGTCTCAAGTGACACAGCTTGGTCAAGTACTAAATGTATATATACATATTATTATATATATATATATATATATATATAAGTCAAGTTTAAGTCAGGGCTCTGGCTGGGCTATTCAAGAACAGTCACAGAGTTGTTGTGAAGCCACTCCTTCATTATTTTAGCTTTGTGCTTAGGGTCGTTGTCTTGTTGGAAGGTAAACCTTCAGCCCAGTCTGAGGTCCTGAGCACTCTGGAGAAGGTTTTATCCAGGATATCCCTGTACTTGGCCGCATTCATCTTTCCCTCGATTGTAACCAGTCGTCCTGTTCCTGCAGCTAAAAAACACCCCTACAGCACCACCATGCTTCACTGTTGGGACTGTACTGGACAGGTGATGAGCAGTGCCTGGTTTTCTCTACAAATACCGCTTAGAATTAAGGCCAAAAAGTTCTATCTTGGTCTCATCAGACCAGAGAATCTTATTTCTCACCACCCTGGAGTCCTTCAGTTGTTTTTTGGTAAACTCCATGCAGGCTTTCATGTGTCATGCACTGAGGAGAAGCTTCCGTCGGGTCACTCTGCCATAAAGCCCCAACTGGTGGAGGGCTGCAGTGAGGGTTGACTTTCTACAACTTTCTCCCATCCCCCAACTGCATCTCTGGAGCTCAGCCACAGTGATCTTTGGTTTCTTCTTTACCTCTCTCACCAAGGCTCTTCTCCCCCAGTAGCCCAGTTTGGCTGGACGGCCAGCTCTAGGAAGGGTTCTGGTTGTCACAAACGTCTTCCATTTAAGGATTATGGAGAACCTTCAGTGCAGCAGAAATTTGTTTTGTAACCTTGGCCAGATCTGTGCCTTGCCACAATTTTGTCTCTGAGCTCTTCAGACAGTTCTTTCGACCTCATGATTCTCATTTGCTCTGACATGCATTGTGAGCTATAAAGTCTTATATAGACAGGTGTGTGGCTTTTTGTAATGATCATTTTTTCACCAGCTCCCATTTATTTGATTTTACTTGAAGGTTTACATAACAAGCTCAGTTATCCTTCAGTTGTGAAGTGGATCTACAGTGCATAATCAATCTCAATAGAAATTCTTCTAACAAGAAGCTAAAACAAGTGAAGCAAATCTAAAATTTTAAGCATTTAACATGTATCCTACTAAGACAGTCACTCAAATTACAACAACATCATCACATAAACTGTACTACTGTAATCGATCCTACAGACAAATGCAGACTAAATACTCGTGCAAGAGCAAAAGGAAATAGAATTTTCATTTTGATTGATCCACAAGGTTAAAAATTATATAGTCAGCTAAAAATATAAAACACAGCTCAGCAAGCTTTAAAATACTTCTCGCAGAGCATGTTTTGTCAGCAGTTAAATTGTAGAGTAAAAATTTCTTGGACTCAGAATTGCTGAAAGAGACATGGGCCTTTACATGTATTCATTTTGCAGATTGTTTTCAAAGCAAAATTCTGACTTAAATGAAGGATCAAGATTTGCTTTATTATTGTTCAGCACAGATATACATACAGTAACAGCAGAATAAAATGCAGTTTCACTAAGGGAGAAAAGGCAAGCAGCAGCTGAATGGGAACAGAAGCTGTTTTCGGTGGATGTTTTGCAGCTAAAGGAGGATCTAAAATCCCTTAAATCACCATGCACTGTAAATGATCCTTCCCCATAGTCAATAAAAATCTGAAAAATACTGTTATTTGTGTTATTAGTTATAATTAGAGGTACATTTAGCTATAAAGCCGCTCTACAGAAGACAGCGGTGTTATTTAGCTCGATTGAGTTTCACTACATGAACACAAAAGGACAATTTTAAATCCTATTACCTTAAAAGGTGTGAGTAGTATGTATATATATATATTAGGGCTGTCAAAAATAACGCGTTAACGGCGTTAATTACTTTTTGTCGTTAATTACGTTAATTTTTTTAACACATTTCACGCATGTGCAGTTTGCAATAAGGTACTGTACATAATTACGGGGTAGCAGAAATGTATGTAGAGGCACGTACTGTATTTCCAATGACCCTGGTTTGCTTTTGTTGAAGTGAATTCTTAGATTTTATATTGTTATTTGTATTCAATTTATCACTCGGAAATACAGATATTTCAAAGGGCTTACACAATTATTCTTGCCCCTGCAAAGAGCTTCTTTAGCAAAGTGCAAACAAGCATTGAGGCAGGCTTTAATAGCATATGGAACATGGATATGCAAATGAGAACTGTAGAACAGACCTGGTGGGTCAGATAATTACAGACAGACAAAAAAATGGAGAAAAAAAACATAAGAACAAAGGGAGTACAGACATTATGGTGCAACAAACATTAAAGCAGACAGGTATGCTGTTGTGAAAGAATAGTTCATTTTCCAATTACTTTCAGACAAATATGATGATGCACCTTTTTGGCTCTGTAATTATCTCCAAAAAAAAAAAGACAGCAGTGATGATTAATCCAGAAATACCTAAATAAAGTCTGTAAATAAACTTCAAACATTATAATAGATTCTCTAGTGTGGTATTAGCAGCATAGCTGTGACTAACAAACCTAAAATGAGGAAAGTATGCTGGTTTAATCAGATGAAATTGAGTAAGGCAGTCAGTATTATGAGGGAAACTTTGCTGTTGTGACTTATCTGTATAAACTCCGAAATGTTTCTCTTGTAATTCTCACTTCAGTTCAGTTTACAACTTTTTATCTTTTATTTTTTATCAGTTTACTTACTTTTTATTATCACATCTGATGCAAATGCATTAGAGATACATATACTGCAATTAAACCATTAAAATCTATGTTTTTTGGCTTTAAAACCCCCGTTATAAGTGTACACAAGACATAACTATATCTATCTAACAAGATGTACTTTGTGTTTTGGGCATTTTTTGTACACTTTTATTACATTAAACACAGAGTAAATCACTGAATTTTTATTTTAGCCCTTCTAATACTCCAAAAAGAGGTCGGCATCGAAGGGAAATTTCAATATGGCACGACAGTTTTTGGCAGCTCTGGATAAATAAGAACAGTGACTTTTCCTCATGAAAGTGTGTTGATACAAGATTCTTGGAAAGTCATCTGTAAGTATTTTTTCACACCTCCCACAGACTGGGAAACATCTCTAGCTGCCTCTCACTTTGTCAGAAAAACTGCTTGGGATGCACCCCAGGTATCAGCCTGTTGTCTGTTCTCTGGCCTCACCCCATGATGGTTTGCATACAGAGAAACGGACAGATCCATCTGTTTGTCAGAGAAAGCAGAGGTGCATGGGAGAGGGGAACAGACCTCACCCTCGCACTGGCAGCTGTTTGGGTAGATAAAGTCTAAAGCTGAGCATAAAGGGAATTGAAAGAGTGATTGGTGCATGCTGTGGAAGCAAACTTGTAAAGATGTTAAATAGCAGAAAGAGATGGACAGGAGGCCTAGACCATATGTAAAGAGATTTAGGGATGGAGGTTTTGTATATGTAATGACCCAAAGGGATTCACATGGATGGGCTCAAGGTTATATAGTTTTATAAAGTAACTAGTTGTGAGTCAAGGGTTTCTGCACCCACGGCAATAAGGCAATTCCCCTAGACTTTGTGTCAATGTTTATCATGGACAGAATTTAATATTTCTGCAAAGCTATTCATATTCACTGAATATATTATATGAGAAGGAATACAGAAATTATTGTTATGAAAAAACGCATTCACCACCAAGATAATTATGCATTTCTTTTATTTTCAGGCTGGCTTATGGTTACTGCTGGTTAGCTGCATATGCTCGAAGTTACATTATATAGGATAGCGTGTGTATATTATAAGATATATTGTTTGATCATGTGTGTATATGATAAAAGCATTATGTTAAAGTGTAATGTGTTAGTGATGCATTCTGAGGAAGTCTGTTGCACTGTTGTGGAAAAATTCCTCAAGAAATTTGCTTTTCTCATTTTTCTCACTATTTTCTCACCAGACATGGCAGTGACCAAATGCATATTTGAATTCAATATTTCCTGTGCTGTTATTTTCATTTCATTTGATCTTGTTTCCTAGTTATGCAAGAGTGCTCTTGTCTCATCTGATTGCTGTGACCTTGACCTCTATTAGTCAAAATAAATGACAATATATGACTCACTCAATTTTCACGAAGCAACATGCTTTCTAGCAGAACAGATGCTAACCCTGAGTTAAGAATCCTTTATCCTCAAAGGAAATATCTTCACTTTAAACCAAGGGTGAGAATGAGTGTTGACAGTTTTGACAAGGCTATATGGTCTTATTTTACTGAACTAACATATTCTCTGAGAGGGTTCCTCAAAATGGCACTGCTTTCAGAGTCGTCTTATGAGTAGTGCTTTTACATCTTACACTTTAACATCTTGAATCCGAATCAATCACAGTAAGAGATTAAGGACCTGCAATGTCATGATTTTCACAGAAACATGGCTAAACAGTGGTATACTAGACAATGCTATCGCTCTAGCTGAGCATCACACTTTCCAGGCAGACAGAACAGTGGAGGACTTCAGTAAGACAAGAGGCGGAGGATTGTGTACTTATGTTAACAAAGCTTGGTGCACAAACTCTGCTATTGTTGAGAGACACTGCTCAGCTAACCTAGAGTTTCTCATGGCTAAGTTGGACCGCAAACTGGAAAACATCTTGGAGAAACTAGCAGGTATGCAACGGGAATTGGCAGATATTGATCCAAATTGGAAAGTACCGCTTTTCTATTATTTTTTCCGGCTTCTCCCTTCTTCTAGCTGACACCTGGCTGACGCCTTGGTTAAGGTTATTGCTGGAGACTAAACTCCCCCGGAGAGCGAGATAACGAGACGCTCTGGAAAATTCCTTTCCCTGCTCAAGGTCACCTGGTACGGACTGTTACAGCCTTCCTAGGCAAACACATTATTGACACACACACACACAAATCAAGAAACAGCTACAGATAGACAATCGCTACCTTCCAAACGCCTTTGTGTGCTTCTTCCCTTCAGTGTGGGTAGACGGGTCTGGGTCCAGCGCTCTTTGCAGGACCGGAGTTGTTTGCCTACACTGGACATTTCCACATCCCCTGTACCCTCCCCTGTTGTAATGTTATGTCTTGTGATTATGTGTTTTTATGTGCTCGTTGCTGAGGTATTTTTTACCCCTGATCGCACACTGCCCTTCTCGAAGGACAGTCTGGGAGGTTTTTTTTTTACCCTCGTTCTCCTAATGTATCTTACTCCTTATTTTCTATGATGGCGCCAGTAAGATGGCTGCCGTCGCGACTCCGTAGTCGCATAAAATCATTTCACTGCATATTGTACTCTGTATGATTGCGTATGTGACCAATAAAATTTGAACTTGATTTGACCTTTAAGTGTAAACCGTTTTATCTGCCACTGGAGTTGACACCAAGCTTGCTATGAACAAACTTCATGCGGCCATCAGTAAAGAACAGACTGCTCACCCAGAGGCTGCATTTATTGTTAATCACTCCAACTTATAAACAGTGCTCCCCAAATTTCATGAAAACATTTCCTGTCACACCAGAGGAAACAGAACTTTAGACCATGTATACACAAACATCGCTGAAGCCTATGCTGTGACCCCCCTCCCCCACTTAGGACAAACAGATCATCTTTCTTTGTTCCTCACCCCCAAGTACTTCCCCCCTCATCAACCGTGTGAAGACCATCAAAGTGTGGCCGGCGGGGGCTGACATCACACTCCAGGACAGGTTTCAACACACAGACGCACAGTATGTTTACAACTCAGAAGCAGATCACCACATACCCAAATCAAGAAGCCATGGATGAACAAGGAGGTGCATCTCCTGCTGAAGGCACACAACGTTGCCTTCAGGTCAGGTGATGTACACGCCTACAGCACTTCCAGGGCAGATCTGAAGAGGGGCATCAAAAAGGCCAAGCACTGCAACAAATTAAAGCTTGAGGAGCACTTTTCCAACTCTGACCCTTGACGCTTGTGGCAGGGCATTCAGGCCATTACAGACTACAAACCCAGCAACTCCACTCCATATCTGAAGGACTCTCTCTCACCGACCCTGGACCCCCACCAGGTTGCTTATTATAGCAATAGGAGCACAGAGGATGCAGTCTCCACAGCGCTGCACTAACACACCTGCACAATAAAAACACATATGCAGGAATGCTGTTTGTTGACTTCAGCTCAGCATTCAACACTGTCATACTCTCCAAGTTAATCACTAAACTTAGAGACCTGGACATTAATACCTCATTTTGCAACTGGATTATGGACTTTCTGACCAACAGACCACAGCTTGTAGGTCAGGCCACATGTGCTCCACTACGATCACACTCAACACTGGTGTACCACAGGGCTGTGTGCTGAGCCCCCTCCTTCTACTCCCTTTTCACCCATGAATGCACACCTATACATGGATCCAACTCCATCAAGTTTGCAGACGATACCACGGTGATCGGGTGTCACCCACATCTCAGAGGACCTGTCCTGGACCACCAACACCTCCAGCCTGGTCAAGAAGGCTCACCAACGCCTCTTCTTCTTGAGAACACTAAAGAAGAACCGGCTGTTCTCAGCCATCCCAACTAACTGTGTCACAGTGTGGTATGGGAGCTGCTCTGTTGCTGAGGGTAAGGCACTGCAGTGAGTGGCGAAAACTGCCCAATGCATCACAGGGATTCCACTTCCATCCATTGAGGATATCCAGAAGAAATAGTGTCTGCATCGAGCATGCAGTGTTCTTAAGGACTCCTCTCACCCTGCCCACAGACTGTTTTCTCTTCTGCCCTCGGACAGACGCTTCAGGTTACCCGGACAAGAACCAGCAGACTGAGGAACAGTTTCTTTCTCAGAGCTGCCAACGAAAGAGAAGCTTCACTACACTGAATAAACTCTTGGGGGAAATCAGCTTATCATTTGATGAATCAACAGCCTACTGGATAATCTTTAACATGTTTGCCACTCAGCTTTATTTTTCGATTGATCTATTGAATCTATTTTTAGAGTTTACATAAAAAAAAAATATATATATATATATATATAAACAAAGTCACAGACAATTTTGTGACTAGGAGTATACATTTTTCTTATTTATTTCTATGATATGAGCAAACAGTGCTTGGCTATTGCACAACTGAGATAAATTCAATAATGTCAAACTGGGATGTGATTGGTTAACAAGGCACATGTTGGCTGCTATGCTTTCTGTAATGGTAGCACTGCACACCTTTGCAAGATTATCTCTTGTTATTATTCAAAGAACACAGATAATACATTCTGGGAAATGAAATGCTCTTCTATCTTGATGGAAGAAAAGTAAAGAAAAAAAAGTCAATTAATTATTAGTTAATTAATATGATGATAATATGTAAACTAAACAACCTAGGCTCATTGGAAATATGTGCTTCTACATACATTTCTGCAACTCCGTAATTATGTACCTTACTGCACATTTCGCCACAATTTCAATGTGAAATGTCCATAGAGTGGCACTAAAACACACATTAAATACGCACCCGTGGCACGTTTGTATTAAGTTGGTATAGGTACATATTGCAGTGTTTTTATAATGCTGCTTGGGGCAAGTTGTGTGGCCATTAAGAATTCAAATATCAGAAATATTGTGATTTCAACCTCAAAATGAGCTTGAAGTAATCATGGTAACTTGTGTCTAATGTAGCTAATGTAAAAGGTTGATATGGCGATGGCAGGATCAGAAATCCAGGTACAAACAATTTTCTGGAGATGAAATTAAGTTTGCTAAACTAATAACCTCATGAGTATTCAGTCCAGGCTCCCTGTGTTTCCTAATGAGAAAATGTGCAGCCTATACCGAAGCCACTGGGTTGTGTAATTAACTGAATGCTTTCATACAAAATGGCCTCCTGCGATAAAAATAGAAAGTATTCCTGTTGAGGGGTGAAGAATAAAGCAATGAATCTATCTATCCTAAATATAGGAGGCAGCATTTTTGTTTTTTTTTATGAATATTTTTAGGAAAAAAAACAACAACAAAAAACTTACTTATGCATCACTGAGTACCAACCCTTATATTAAATCTCAATAGCAGTGAAACACACTGCAGCTGAATAAATTCCACATTATTTTTTTTTTTCATTTTCCACATGCTGCTCTAATCTCCTCCACTTAAAATTATGAAATTTATCTGTGAATGATGTGTTACTGACCTTAACAACCCCTGCTCAGGTTTCTTAAATGTTGGATGGCAGTAAGCACTAAAACTGTATTTGAAATAATTTACTGAAGTTCACTTCAATAAAGTTTTGAACAGAACGATGAATAGGGTTTTCATTTCACTTGAGGGGATTTAAACTACAGTTTTTTTGAATAGGCTCTAAATACACTCTAAAAAGAGACACATTAATATTAAGAATTTATTTTTTTAGCTTAATCACAAGTCTGCTCTTATTTAATAGCAATCTGTTTCAATACTAGAGTTTTACGGAATCATTTAGTTTTTATTTAAAAAAATTCTGAAGAATGTTTTAAAAACTTCTTTTGAATCATTTTAATTTCCTCTTAACCACATCGGTAAGTAAGGTTAAATGACCAGGGTGAGTTGGCAAGGAAACAAAACAGAATAGACAACTAGTTGAGCGTGATAAAACAAAAAGTGCACAACAGCTCTCCAACACTACAAGCTACTTTTCAGAATAGATAAGATGCCTGTTCTGCTCTTTATTGTGCTCTTAAAAAAGCTTGTTGTTGAAGTATGTATCAAAAGGTTGTTCAGTTTCTCATCTCACTATAGTGTAAGTTTAAGTCGAGTGTCTTTCCATTAACCAAGCTAATTTAATGCAATACATATACCACCATTACAATTTTTTTTTTCCCAAAATGTGAATACTTTTAATCAGCAAGGATGTATTAAATTGTCTGATCTATATATTATATCTATCTATCTATAT
>JAUMHP010000057.1:15635143-15645553 GCA_032361065.1 Enteromius trimaculatus
TATATATATAATGTAATAATATATTACTGTCATTTTGAACAATTACATGTAGCCTTGTTGAAACTTTCTAAAACATGAGCTTTAACATTTTATATGGTATAGCGTATATATTAGATTTAATATTAGAAAGGGTGGAAATTAAACAAAAATGTTCTGCTCTCCATGCTATCAAGCAAATGACATAGTGTGATTTGTTTTCCATAAATAGTAGAAAACACGCACATGAAGAGTTATGTCAAGGAAGGAATAATCAAATTATGATTGCTAAAACATTAAAATTGAAAACAGCTCCACTAAGACCTATATGGTCATTTCCTCTTCAATCCCACTGTTCAACAAACATAATATAATTAAAAACACACATCTAAATATCAAATTAATTGTATTCAAATATTTTAAATTGACTACAAAGTATCATTATATAGATATATTAAGCAAGTGCATATTTGTCTTTATAGACAGAAATTGTAAGAACAAACTGTAAACCCTGTGGGCTTCAATTAGCCCCTTCACTAAAGGCTTTTTTGCATGCATTAAAAGATTACTAATAATTAACATTACAGGAGTCAAATTTAAAGTGTCCTTTTACATATAAAACTATTGAAGGGAGGGAAAAAAAGAAACATTGTTTGAAGGAATAAAAGACACTATTGCTTTGAACTACTTCTGCCAACAGTTTTAAACAGCAGGCCATGGACAATTCATTTGGACTTTTTAAAGAGAAATTTGATATTGCAAACAACTAAAAAGGCTTATCACCTGCCTTAACTTAATGCCTTGAAGCCAAGACTCTAAACCAAAACGAAATATTTTTAAGAAAAGAACATCACTTTATAAAGGAACGATATGCATTCCACTTATGAAACATCAAATATTAGTCTAAATACGAAAACAAACATCTTCAACAACTCTTCACTCCAGCCCTAAAAGCTTTCTCTGAACCCTGATGAATTGCAATAAGCACTTGATATAATAAATTAGAATAATAATAGCAACCTGGGACAGTCTTTGTAAACAGAAAAATGTGTATTGTTATTTTCTTCAACATGAGACAAGTTGTTTGCATATTACATGGGTCAGAAGTGGGTCAGGGGGGCTGTATGAAAGTAGGCTCTTCCAGCATATATAGGAGCATATATCCATTCTGTGGCCAAGCTTTTATTAACTGTAGATCTATAATAGGACTTGGAGATGCACTCTGGGGAGATAAAAGGGCATGGAAAATAGCAGTGGTGAGAGGCTTCAAGGCAGTGAATGGAGAAAAGCAACTTAATGCAGCTGGGCAGCAGTTCAGACTGCAGAGTGTGGGAAGAGAC
This sequence comes from Enteromius trimaculatus, assembly GCA_032361065.1. Classification (NCBI taxonomy): domain Eukaryota; kingdom Metazoa; phylum Chordata; class Actinopteri; order Cypriniformes; family Cyprinidae; genus Enteromius; species Enteromius trimaculatus. The sequence goes on from JAUMHP010000057.1 coordinate 15,636,460, forward strand.
TTCTAATTCTCTTGACGGCCACTTTGATGACATATTCATGGGTTTCGCTTCCGTGCAAGTGGTTTAAAGCACTCGGCATGGGACTAAAATTTGACTAAATACACCAGAATTCCGCTACTGGGCTCCTTTGGCACACGCCTTGTGTAATTACCAGGAAATGTAGACTTTAACTCGTTTACTTGAGTATATATGGCAATTGACTTCAAAGAATGGTCCTTTCCTTTCTAAAGAACTTCCTTTGATGATATTGGGGAAGCGCTGTTGAATCTGATCATATTCCATGTAAAGATTTATGGTAGACTGACAATGTGGTTGGCAACATTTTTATATTCAAAGGAGACATTAAGAGACACTGGAGCCCACATCGTAAAAACTGAAAAATGCGAACAGTATGTTTTCTTACTATGGTGAATAACTAGTCAATTTAAGCTTTTAATGTTCATCAAAACTGCATAACGTGATCAACTACCCACATTTAATTACAGAAACCTAATATTTGGTTTTCAGCGAAATGAAAAACGTCAGTTTCAAGAAATAATCAGTTCAGTGTGCCGCAGGTTTAAAGGGATATGACAGGATTCTGATACCAAGAGCAGTGGTTAAATAAAGCAATAATCCACAAGAACTTGTGGTTTATAGCTAAGGGGTGTTCTTAGGCAGAGTAAAATAAAACAAAGCAAATAAAATGTAATGAGAACAATAAAAACACTATTCTTCCTCCAAACAATGTAGTTCCTCAGAAAGGGTTGTGGCTGCAACAAAGTGGTTGCCGAGCAACACACAGGCTCAGAAATAAACAGGTGTATATTTAAGTTATTCACAACAGTTTCGAACGCAGCTCAATCAGAATCAAGGAACAGACCTATTTTTTTCATAAATATAATTGCAAGTTCCTTGCATAAACAATTATATGCCGAATCAGATATGAATATGATGTTTAATGCACAAACCTTTTTGCAATTACCTACGCAGAGTAGCTGACTATCACTGTAAAAATCTTCTGCAACATACTGTACATATCCAAAAAAATATGTCAAGTAAATAGCATTCCACTGTAATACTTAGACCTTCTTTACATCGATGAATATGTAAACACAAGGAGAAATTACATAAGCCTGGCATTTCTCGCCAAACTGAACTCGACGGTTCAAGGAGGAACAAACTAAATCATGCATGGAGTTTAAAGAGGTCAAAATCAATGTATATGAAATATTGTTAAGTGGTCACTTTCTAAATAAGTGCATTTACTAATTTACATATAAATAAAGTTTTAACTGATGCAAATATGATGGATTGCAATACAAAATGTTAACCTTTTTTTCAGATGCCCACTATTTTAAATCGTTTAATGGCAACATTCACTTTTATGTTAATGCACCGATGCGAATCAGTGAATTTTACCATCCCTACAAATAGTAGTAATTGAAGCAATTTAGCGCCAGCAAGACTGGTGGTTGATGATCATCAGGAGTGGATTTAGGCATGATAGGCCTCTCAAGATGTGGGTGCACAGAAGGAAAAGGAAAAAGATGTTAGTGCCTCTGATAAGTGAATGTATGAAAGTATTATAAAAAAAAAGAAACCACAGAAAGCATTCCTCACTGTGTACAGAGCTAGTCCAGAAAGATAAGAAAGAAAAGTATACGTTTGGCTAAACAGATAAGTTTTCACAAGTTCTGAACATCGCTGGAATGGCTATTAAAAAATAAAATAAAATCATGTGGTTTGAAAGCAGACATACTTCCTTTAATTACCTTGACTGAAGCACCTACTGTATAGAATCTGATGAAGTCAATACGTTTTTTTTTTCTATCCTGATCTTGGGTTTTCTGGGTATGAATCAATTCTAAAGATAGGTCAGTCTGTAAAAGTAACAGAGCACACACTGCACCGTGCTCTACTTTATTCTAAACCCACCTGTCTTTGTTTCACTGTCTTTGTTTCTCATTCAGATGCCCAGTTATACACACCATCTCAAAAGAGACGATTCCCTCATCTCCAGTAATCTAAAGGCACAGCTTTGTGGTTAAATCAAACCATCCTGGCATATATCAATGTACAGAATATGACTATGGAATATGACTAAAGTTTCTTAGTACTCTGTGGCCATTTCACACTATTTCTCTTTTCTTTTTTCTTCTTTTCTATGTAAAGCACCTTCTTTGCATGTGAAATGAAATAACACTACTATATGGTTTGGGCTGCATATCTTTCAGTTAAACAGCAGCAAACCATGCATTGCATTTTAAACAGGTTCACAAAACTCTTAGTTAAAAACAAGCCACACTGATTTAAATTATCAGAGGTGTCATTAAAAAAAGTGATGTGACACTCAAAGAAAAGCATCTATTGGACTGCTTGTAACTAACTGTGGTCATTTAAACGATGAATCGACTTTTCTTAAAGAGATTCATTGTGCAAACTGTGCAGCAATAATGTCAGCATAATAATTAAAGTACTGCTGAAAAAAAAACACAAAAAATCTGAAAACAAATCTAGACACACTAGTTGATCTCTCCCTTCATTTAGTTGGCTGCTGAATGACTAGTCAATTAGTTGTGATCCATCTCAAGCAGCCTAATTAAAGTGACATTATTTTACAAGGAATGGATGATTAAGACTACATTCAGCTGAATACTTTATCTTAGTAACTCTCCCAATTATTGGACTCTCTCTGTCAGAGAGTAAATTAAGAATAACTAATAGCAACCACTGACTGTTAATAGCTTTTGCATGAAGCTGAGAGCACACTAAACTTTATCAAATAAATAATGAATCACATATATATTACTAAATAAATAGTATGTTTTTTCAAATATGTCTCTTATGCTCTCTGTAACGACGGAGACTGGAGGCATGCGGATATTTTGCATATGCAAACTACAGAATTATTAGCAAACACAGGGTAGAATCAGGCAGGGTCGACAACAGCAAACCTGAACATCAAAGGCAGAGACACTAGAATAATCCAGGTCTGTAGCAAGGTAGTCAAGTGATCGGCAAACGGTATCCACTGGGAAAGGCAAGGTCGAGAACGGTAATCCAGAAATGGGGAACACAAAGGGCTTACAAAGGGGGAAACACAGGGTACATCCACAATGATCAGCGCACGTAAACACATAGACAGGTCCTTAAATACACTAAAATACCAGACAAGGGTGCAGAGGAACTACTGAGCAGCCATGGCGACAAACAAGATTGGAGGAGACAAAAGTTCCTAATAAGAGTCCTTTAACGGGGAACGGAGGGACAGACAAACAAAGAATGTAGTCCGGGCTGGAGTGCCAAGTGGCACTTCCAGCTGGCATGGTTAAATAGCCCCTCCCCTAGGAGTGGATTCCAGACACTCCAGGGCAGAGCAGACGGCTGAGACACCCTCCTGGGCGCCACTGGTGGCGGAGAGACCCTCCAGGGCAGTGCAGATAGCGGAGACGCCCACCAGGGCAGAGCAGGCCGGACTGCAACAGAGAGCAGAAAGATGTTAACCTGCGTCTGGTTTGTGGGAGTTGCTCCCCGCAGTCGGAGCAGATCGGCAAAAAACTCAATGGCCCCTGGGACTGGTTCAGGGCAGAGCGAAAGTTCAACGACCTCCATGGCTGGTTCAGGGTTGGACACTAGTTCAATGGCTTCTGTGGCCGGTTCAGGGTTGGGCGAGAGTTCAAGGACGGCCTACAGAGCCGGTAAAGGGAAAGGCACAGGTTTCGGGAAATGTCAATGGTAATCCCAGGCGGATGAGAAGTTTGTGTAGCCACTGGCAGAACCTCCCACGTATCTACGGGTGGAGTCGACACCTTGGGTGGCTGTGCGATCACCAGTGGAACTTCTAAACCCTCTGTGGGTACACCTGATACCTCAGAGGGTTGTGCAGCCACCAGTGAAACCTCCAGAGAATCCACGGCCGGAACCTACATCTTTGGAAGTCGTGCAGTCGCTGGCGGAAGCCAAGGGGAATCTGGATCAGCAGACCCACAATACCAAAGCACTGAATCCATCAACTCGGCTAGAGTCCATCCCGGATTTTCCTCGGGCAAACTGTCAAGGATCTCTAACTCTTGCCCCATGAGAAAACAGTGCTTAATTTGTACGTCATCTGCCTGAACAAGATGACTGTAAGTTAAAAAGTCCTTGACATAATCCTCAATGTCTCGACCCTGCTAAAAAATAGAGCAGAACCGAGACAGCGAAACCCGGTCATTATCACGCCTAGGCAGAGCGGAGAGTTTCTGAAGCATGGATCGAGGAAATGAAAACCACAAAGGGCTTACAAAGGGGGAAACACAGGGTACATCCACTTAAATACACTAAAACAATAGGGGAGCTACGAAATTTTGCATTCAAAATCGGAAGCGATGAATTTCCGATTATAAAACGCAATATTGCGTAATACTCCTTCGTTCATCCAGATGATGTTTAAAACACCCCATTTACAGAATGGGGGAAACGAAGCTGTCATATTGCTAACAGAACACAAAAAACCCCCTAAGTTTACACTTAAGATGTACAAAAGACGCCTAGCCAAAAATAAAAGTAAAATCATGTGCTATCACTGTCATGTTCTATATGCTAGCGGAAGGTTCACTGCAGTCCTTCTACTGCAGGCATTTACTTACACTACAGTATGCTTTAACATATTTTAAGACTTTTATGTCCACATATGGGTGTTTATGGAAATGTATTAGCTGGCAGCACTAAAACATTCTGTCCACGGTCTCTTGGAAGGGTTTATGTCAGAATGTCATCTTATTAGCCAAGGTAATTGGATTTCTGAGCTGCCCCTGCTCATGGTTGCGCTCTCTTGTTATGCAGTCCAGTAGCCCCTCGATTCTCTCTGCCAGTCTGAGCTTCTCATTCATTTGTTTATCAGCAGATGGCTTGTGTACATTACAGCTCTGAAAACTCTGTACAGCCATCCCTCAGTTTATTAATCATTTGGACCATCCTTCAGTAGTTGCCGGAGTTTAAAAACAATACTTAGCCTCATAAAACACTTTTCATCTGTTACCTAATTCATGGTGTTTATGCAGGCAGAACGGTCGTTCACACTACACTGAATTACATGCTCTCATTAATGCTACAGCTACTAATAAAAAAAAAAATCTTTTTTTTTAAATTATTATTATAAGCTGTAATTAACATGCAACATTTCTTGAAGTCTCCAGTGCAGCTAAAGTCTATTGAAATGCCACTCAAAAACTCTTATGTCATTTATACTACATGTAAATCCTTCAATTTGAGACATTGAGGGCATTTTTAAGTTAAAAAGAAATTTGCTTCCTTTGTTCATGCAGATGATGTTTAAAAGTGAATGATTGACAGATGCTTACTAAAAATGAGAAAAAATACACAAATTAACTACATAAATTATATATAGCAATAAATAAACTGGCAGACCTAAAGGTGCTGTAAGCATTTCTGAATACCACGCAGTGAGAAAAAGATTGACATTCAATAACCACAGACGGTTCTGCCCTCGCTTTCTTCTTTTCTTAGTCATTTAAGTGTAGGAGAACCACAGAAAACTGTTTGGTTACACAATCACTATGGATCACAATTGCAGTTTTCAATACACTGCTTTGCATTTTCTATGGAAAAAGTCTGGATGATGTCAGAGCAGGACAATGACTTGTTGGTTCCTCATTTGTGAAAAGAAGCTTCTTGTCCAGTACAACTAACTCTTTTTGTCAATACAATGAAAACCAGCAGGGTAAAACAACATTGGACCACTTTGTGTGTGCATTTTTTTTTCTTTCATATATATATATATATATATATATATATATATATATATGTTTGACCAAAAAATAATACCTGATTGGAATAACCTGATGGTGAATAAATTCCAAAGGAGTTTTCTGTTTTGGGTAAACTAATTTATTTAAAACTGCGGTAAATGCAGTGTTTCTGAATGGTCTTTATTTTAGGGCCTTTTTTTACATTGATTAACGCTTTCAAACAATGAATCATGATTAATCACATCCAAAATAAAAGTTTTTGTTTACAAAATATTTGTGTGCGTACTGTGTGTATTTATTGAATATATAAATAAACACATGTACGAATAATATTTAAGAAAAAAAAAAGGTTTATATATAATATATTGATAACGCTTTACAATGTTTCATTAGTTATCATTAGTAATAACATTAGTTAACACAAACAATATTTCTACAGCATTTAATAATCTTAGTTAATCCTAATTTCAGGATTTACTAATGCATTATTAAAAAACTTGTGTTTGTTAACATCAGTTAATGCACTGTGAGCTAACATTAACAATGATTTGTAAATGAATTACCTAACGTTAACAAAGATTAATAAATAACGTAATAAATGTATTGTTCATTGCTTGTTAATATTAACTAATGTAACCAATATATGTATATATAATATAAATTATAAAAATGTAAATACCGTATGTGTGTGCATTTATACATAATAAATTTTGAATGAAACGTATTGCGAAAGATCATTTGACGGCACTAATATTGATTTATGCAATTATCTGTGTTACTAAAATGGGCATTTAGATTTGAATTTAAACAAACTGATTTATAGTGCTGCCTCTTTTAATCTACTGCACCTAAAACAGGATGGTCACCAGTTATTGAACTTCCGTTTCTTTGGCCTGCAGTTGGAAGAATAATTGAAGGACAGTTGAACTCAAAGCTAAGCCACATGTCTAATGTGATAGGTCAAGAGCAGTCAAGTAAGTTTTTCAGAGGATGGTTTTCGGTTAGATATTCTGCAAACACTTTTCCAGTGGGCGGCCAACCACTTAAAAGCAAATGTTATACAGGCTACAGACTCCAGCTTTCAGATGTACAGCAAGGGCATGAACCAAACTGCAAAGTGCTCTGAATGGTAGAACAGACAAAATTAAGAGCAGGAGTTTCAGCTAGCCTTGAAAAACCCAAATGGAAGAAAAATGGCATTTGTAAAATGTCATGATGGGCTTTTTTTTTTTTTTAGAAAGAAAGAAACCCTCTCCTGTTTCAAGTTTGATGATTAAATAACATTTTCAGTACCATTGTGACCTAAGCAGGGCAAGTTTATTTATATAGCACAATATATACACAATTCAAAGTGCTTTACAGTACATAATAGGAAATAAAAGAATCATGAAATTAAATAATACTAATTATAATAATAATCAACAATAAAACTAAAATGATTTAAAATTTGATCTAAAATTAAAGTAAAATAATTCAAAATAAAAAAATGTTTATACATAATATACAATGCAGACAATTCTAGTACTGGTTTTGTGTACGATGGTTAAAGCTAATGGCGGTTTCCGATAAAATTGCTCTACTAAAAAAAGGTCCCAGCTCCCAATGTGTCAAAAACTGGGACGATAGCAGTGGACATGAATTAATAATAAAAAATAAAAAAAAACATCTGACAGCTCTCAAGGTTTCCTCTAGACACACATTCTTCTACAGCTCCAATGAAAAACAATAAAAGTGTATGATTACATTTTTTGGCATGCTGGATGACATTGGCCCATGGTATTACAAAGACAGCTTGGCCAATGTGCTGCTACAAAAAGGTGAAATCTCTGACTTAGTGCTCTACAACCAATGCAATTTGCTATGCCCTTCAAAATCAAATATAAAAGGACGTGTGCTGAAAGACTTTCAATGGGGCAGAGGTCTCAAAAACGCTCTCTAAAAAAGTGTGGGTAACATGTAAAAAAGAATTAATATTTTATGATAGGGTTAGTCATAAATTCTATATGAGAAGATTGGGGTAAGCTGTGCCGCTTTTTACTTGAAAAAGCCCTCTAGGCAAGCAGAAATGAGAGCGAGCTAAAACTACTCCTAATTATATTTCAGGATTTTTGCTATCAAATGAAAGGAGAAGATGACACCTATAACATAGAACCACAGAAGTATGATTTCTAAAAGTCAAATTAGAACATAAAAATTAGAATGTATTGGAAATTGTTTTTGTCATTTATGTTTAAGTCTTAAATCTATCAACTGGTGTGTTTTTGGGAAACCTTTCTAGAATTGTATATTTGATGCCACTAGTTGACACTTCAGCCTTTAGACAAGACTAGCAATGGCTTGAAAACACCAGAGGCGTTCTACACAGATGCCCTGCAATATAAATCCCTTTTGGAATAGAATAAAATGAATTAGAATAGTGACAAACATTGTGGGACTTCATCCCCAATCACAATGCAAGCAGCCATGACAGGCTTTAGTAAAAAATGTCAATAACTGAACCCATAATCCTTAGCAAGGAAAGTGTTTGACGTTTTTTATTGAATGACATGTAAAAAAAAAAGCTGCAGGCTCCTTTGGTCGGAATGGGCGAACTGTGGTTATGTTAATTAAGTAAAACATCCAGCTCTTTCAGAATGGTACTCAGGTGCAGGTGACATCTGAACGGCTTGACACAAACATGTTCAAAATAAGGCCAGAAAAGGGTAAGAAAAATGTCAGACTTGATATGATGTCAAACCTCAGAAAAGGATTATAAAAGAAGAAAACCATTTTAAGTATAACAAAGGCCATGAAAGATATGTTTAAAGAATGTAGTAATAATTCAACAAATTCCAAGGTTAATTGGATATTATTTTAAAATCCTATATTGTGTAAGCAATTCCTGGAAGCCAATGTTGATATTTGAAATCACCAAAACAACACAGCCCTACCCCAAAAGGATTTCGCCCCTGATAACTCTGCCCCATACAAATGTAGCCTACGCAACCCTAGCAATGATTAGTTCTGTGAAACAAAGCAGAACCAATGTTACACCATCTGTCAGTATACATTGCTGCGCATGCATGTAATCACATATTAGAAAATGTCACCGTTTCCCTACACTATTGGTATCACGCACACATGCGATAAAACACTTTACAACCAGGCGGCATAATTATGTAGTCTACATTGTGTTTTTCATTTTAAAAGTTCATGGCGGGTCTATTTTGATGTTTTTAAATGTACACTCAACAAAAATATAAACGCAACACCTTTGTTTCTGCTCCGGTTTTTCATGAGATGGAATTAAAGATCTAAAATTCATTCCAGATACACAATATTACCATTTCTCTCAAACATTGTTCACAAATCAGTCTAAATGT
>JAUMHP010000057.1:15649678-15662909 GCA_032361065.1 Enteromius trimaculatus
CACACACACTACTGAGCCTCATTTTGACTTGTTTTAAGGACATTACATCAAAGTTGGATCAGCCTGTAGTGTGTTTTCCACTTCAATTTTGAGTGTGACTCCAATCCAGCCTCCATGGGTTAATGCATTTGATTTTCATTGATCATTTTTGTGTGATTTTGTGGTCAGCACATCCAACTATGTAAAGAACAAAGTATTTAATTAGAATATTCAATTCAATGTTCCCTTTATTTTTTGAGCAGTGTGCATACTAGTTTAGATATTGTTAGCAGTGCGATAGCTCCATAGTGACACATTCATGGCTTGTTCGAGTGAAGTGAGAGACCATTTAAAAAAAAAAAAAAAATACCCTGCTGATCAACATTTACTCTTTTTGTGTCACTATAAACAGCCAGCCAGAAGATTCCAAGAGCACTGACATCAACATATCTAACTTCATGACTGGAGACACCTGACAGAAACATCCAACTAGGGGAATCATGCATGCACCCCATACAGGTAGCGTATTTTAAGCAATAAAAAAAATGCAAATTCTGTCTTTATTTACCTCATGCTGTTCCTACTCCGTATTATTTTCCTCTCTAAAACACGAGAGATCTTAGGCTGAATCGCCCTAGGCAGCTATTCTACACTGAAATGGATAGTGATTTGAAATGCCAGGATCAGGACATTTAGACTGAGATCTCTTTTTCGGTTTCACGAAGGAAGGAAAATAACACCATGTTTGAGTGGCATGTAAGTTTTATTTTGTGGTGAGTTATTTCCGCTACTGGTAAACAAAAGAGCATGATAAATCACACTTCTGCAGTTGTATTTTTTATGTTTGCTGAAAAAAAGTGGAAGTAGTGAAAGAGATTAACAGGGGGTAAGCAATTTTAAGTTTGCCACGTTGATTTTATATTGCATTTTATTGCTTGGTCAGTAAACGCGGATCTACCAGTAAACACACTGTGCAGTGATCTCGCTGTATCATAGGCTGTCTTTGATCGCAAGATCATGAAAACAATGCACAACACAGGACCACTGATTAGGAGCCATGATCACACGTCTATTAAAATATATTATACATGGCCCGCCAAGCTTAATTAATAAAATGTGCAGTTTCACAATGTCACCACAAGCACTAAATTTTAGACCAGATGTAGCAGTAAAAAGCGAGTAATAACAATTTGATAACTCATATCTGAAAAAAAAAAAGTAATAAATCAGGATAATGTTTATTTTAAATCCAATACATATAAATAAACAATGGCCATTTTAATTTTAGGGCAAAGTCTTTTCATATAATCTGTTCTATTAAACCCGTTCTGTCATTTTGTTGGCACTACAGTCATGTTTTGCATTGCTATAAGTAAACTAAACATTGGACATTACAAGCTCCTCTTTGTGAATGTGTGTATGTCAGCAGCAGGAGGCTGATCCTGGGCTCAGTCCAGAACTGTCCTACATTGCCAGCCAGGACACCACTTGTGAAAAGATCCCTCTCCTCTCACAGTCCACAGCAGGGACTCTCAGCCAGGAGTGAGATGGAAGGCAGACATCTTCTGGATTTGAAAAAGAGAGAGGTGGAAAAAAACCCACAAAAAGAACAAGATAAAGAAAGTTAAGAAGAGAGATGCAGAAGATTTTAAACTTTTGCTCACCCTTGCCAGTGTCTTTCATAGCGCCTGTGGTTTGGTGTGTTATTACTGTGCAGTCTCTCCCGTGTATGCTCATAAGTCAAGCAGTATTACAGACAGATGATAGGAGAATCACCAAGTGGAAAAAGTTATTGGATCGACAAATGAGTGGGAAGGATAAGAGGAGCTGTGAATGCATTATTACTGGGACAAATCTGGGAAAGAAATTTCCACAATGTGATTATTTAGCTCAAGACCTAGAGGGATCTCATTAATAGGTTTTTTAATCATTTTTGTATTTTTTAGTGTACAAACGCTAAACGGTTTCAAGTTAAACATGCAGCCTTTCGCTTCACAAGATGTTCATTAATGCACTGGAGTTGTGATGTGTATTACTGTGATGATTTTATCAGCTCTTTGGACTCTCATTCTGATGGCACTCATTCACTGCAGAGGACCCATTGGTGTGCAAGTGATGTACTGCCACATTTCTCCAAATCGATAAAGAAACAATCATCATCTACATTTCGGATGTTCTTGCGGTGAGTATGTCAAGCACATGTTCAGCAAATTTTAATTTTTAGGTGGACTATTTTTTTATTTTTTTATTTTTAATAATAATAATAATTATTATTATTATTACTATTATTAAATTATTATTCACCAAGAAAGTGACCTTCTTAATGCCACACAAAATCAAGATAGAACCAGCCAAAGTGAAGTTGTTTTCTCTCTTGATATGGCAAAATTTACATCATCATGAAAACAAGTAATGTATAAAATATTACTGAAATAACACTATGGTGCATTAACCTGTTTCACTTCTTCAGTAATTTATGAGTGGGTGGGTGCAGTCATAACTGTTCCGACGAGAACAGACTAGAATTCTTTTGTAGCCTAATTAGGTACATATGTTAAATAAATGTGACCCTGGAGAACAAAGTTAAGTCGTTAAGTGTTAATTTTACGAAATTAAGATTTATACATGATCTGAAAGCTGAATAAATAAGCTTCCCATTTATGTAAATCACATGAAAATCACCTTTAAAGTTGTCCAAATGAAGATCTTATCTTATCAATGCATATTACTAAATCACAAATTAGGTTTTAAAATATTTTCGGTAAGAAATTGACTAAATATCTTAATGGAACATGATCTTTACTTATTATCCTAAGGATTTTTGGCAAAAAAGAAAAATCAATAATTTTGACCCATACAATGTATTTTTGGCTATTGTTACAAATATACCCCAGCGACTTAAGACTTTCTGTGACTTTTTGGTCCAGGGTAACAAATGTGATGGCACATAACATCATTAGTTTACTTAATTAAATTATATTAAATAACTCAACTTTAATGAACCTCCACAAATGTTTTTGTGTCTAAAGTAAAACATACAATAGTGTGCTAGACTCACTTTACATGCTGTTGTAGTGCCTAATTAGCTAAACATGTTAAATGTGATGTCATAAAACTATATATAATATAATAATATAATCTTAATATAATTAAGAGCTCAGTATTCTATGAGATACTATAAGAAACTGTACATGTCAGTTTCTAAACAACTATTAAAAATACTGCTGTACAATTGTAAAAATGCATACTATAGTGTACTTGACTTGTATTTTACAAATCGCAGAGCTATAATTACTAACTAATGAGATCTGGTTGTCATAGGAAGTATGGGGGAAGTTTTCTCATTTGACTCTTTTACTCTACCTCCTTTTAGGTCAAATTACTCTCACAGATTGGCGGTGACTCATTTAAGGATTAAGGTGCCGTCTGTCTGTCATTCGGCCGGTGGTGGAAAGCACTAGAGAACCCCAGGGATCTGGTGCCTTGTCAGTTGTGCAGCATCAGCATATGCAAGAACGGGAGGAATCAATACAATTTGTCACCTCGAATAAGACTCAATCAGCTATTGTTCAATCACCAGGCCCAAAAGAGACTGTTCTGTAGAGACACTGTCTGTCATTCTAGAATAAAATGCAGCCATTACCAAATGAGCTCACAAAACACCTTTACGGACCTGATTTCTGTGTTTGAAAGCATGTGCAGCCTTTTAGTTTTAATAGTAATAATACTACTATAAGAACAAAATGACCCCTTAGAGATGTAGCAGTTCATATTAGCTTTAAAGCATGTTTTGTCAAATTTAATAGCTCTGAACTCATCACAGTCCACGTGCATGACCTATTAAATGTGACTTGATACAGTATATTCCAAGCCTTCTGAAGGATCGCCTAAAGATGATTCACACTGGTTGGACACTTCTTATGGACATCACAGTCCAGTTCCTCCCATAGTAGCTCAACTTTGACATGTACTGTAAAAATTGCCATTTTTATATAATCAACATTTTAGAAATATTATTGCTGGTCTTCAATTATAATGTCAAGTTTTTTAAAGGTCCCATTTTGTACATATTTTTGGAGATTTATTATAGGTGTTGATGTCCTTAAGTAAAGGACAGTAAAGTCCTAAAGTATTTGAAATAAAAAGCTTGTTGAATTCCACAAATCGGGGGAAAACAAGCATTGCAATTAACAGTATTGTATTTTAATGCATTGTATTTCATTGCTTGCATTTTAATGTACAGTATTTGCACCAAAAATGATATTTATGCTGATATCCTTCAAACACACACCTTGCCAGGGGTGTTTCCAAACTTTTGGAGGGCAGTGTATATATTACGCTTTAAATTATATAATACTAACAAAAATAATAACACTAACTAATGACATCAGGTTATCATAGTAATTTTACGATTGATGTTTAGGTTGCTAGTAAAAACTACAAATTACGGTATCATTTATGGTGAAAAACAATTTATAAAAAAATAATATAAAGACTGCATGGTATATCACATATTTTGTCGATAGTAATGTGTATGTGTAGGTTTTGTTTAATTTTCTGTTATTTTGTTTATGTTTATTGCATTATTTAGGCATTGTGTGCTGATGCGGTTTTATCTTTGCTAAATGATGGTATATGCCTCAAATATTGTCAGAAGAATACAACCAAAAATGTTCTGACTCTTCTTAAACTTTATAATGGCAATGAATGGGGTAAAAAAAAAAAAAGTGCCTCCAGTCATAAAAAGTGCTCCATGCAGTAATGCATAAACTGTAATGTCTAGTATCCGCTAACTGTCTTTCTGGCGAGTACCATTTCAGTAGACTTAGGATATAGCTAAAGGCTACACAAATTAAAAATGTTTATTAGTTATCACATATAATTAGTGTGAAATTTAAACTGTAATATATAAACACATACTTATATTGTGACTTACATATGATAGAAATACAGACGGTATTCAACCCCACCCTAAGCCATTTTGGCAAATACAGGAAATACAGGAGGGCATGTAGACAAGTGGTCAAATGCAAAAACCACTATTTTTATGGTGAATTTCTAGCAACCACAACTGCCACTTTTTTTTCTTTTCTTTTTTTTTACTGTAAATCAGAGTGTACATATAGAACATGAGCAGTCTTACTCTCGACCTCCATGGACACCGAGCAAAGGGCTGTCATGTTCTCACTCATCCATCACTTTGCTTGTTAAGCACTACGTATTAATTGGCCACTCATGAACCGTTAGGCATTGTTTATTAATTAACATCCCATTCTCATTACACCCTATCAACGGTTACAAGACAAACAGTGTACAATTAATAGGGGTAAATGCCCTCAGTGAGACACTGCAGAGTCTTTTACGACAGTTCATTTTGCGTACATGGTTTCAGTTTCGAACCTGGACAAAAAATTGTGTTTTAAAAATAGAGCATGGGTTGAATTTTTAAAACGTAAACAATAATGGTAATTAGATTGATGGTTTTCTTGCAATCCTCAGCTGATGCCAATTCCAAATACCTTGAATTGAGACATGTAATATCATTGCTTTAATCAATATAAATTGCATGAATTAGATCTGTAATAGATTATCTGTCGTGGTGATTTGGTGATGAACTCTGCGTGTGGTTCTTTGACTGATAACCACACAGCTTCTTTTTTTTAGACTGAGCCGTTTGATCCTGTGGTTTCAGTTGTCCCAGTGCATATGTCTGTAACATGTCTGTAGTCTTTTTCTAGATTTCTGGAGAGGGTGTGAATAGGTCAGTCTATTGGATCTGACATGAGAGGCAGGCTACTGCCAAAGTGACAAATGATACTCTTAGAAACTCAGGCTTCAGTGCGAAAGAGATTTGAGAAATGGGTTTTACAGAAGTAGAACTGAAAAAAAGTAATTAAATGAAATGTTCAGTTCTATAGAATAGACTTGTTTTCTACTAGTAAATATAACTAAAAGATAAAGCGAAATGTGTGGGCTCGTGAAATTCCTGACATTTTAAGCACTTATGTAAGTAATTCTTATGTAAGTGTATGTACTGTATGTTTAGATGTTTGTAATAGAAAGTGAAGACAGAAGTGCATGCTTTGAGGTTCATCTGGTCACGCAAAACGCATGGCTGTCAGACATTTTCAACAGAAAAGCAACAGAACCAGCTCATTAATTTATCATGCTGGGTATCTCACTGCACTCTTGGCAAACAATGTCTAGGTTAAAAACAACAAACAGCAACATTAAAAACTCCTAGTGCCTGCACTGAATACCCTTGGTCAACTCTGCAATATTCTGCCTACAGCCTCAGATGTTGCATAATATAATCATTTGTGCATTGTGAGCAGGTAGAAAAGTCTGTGACACTGTAATGTTTTTATTTGTTGTACTAAAAGCTGTTACAGCCAGTGTGTCCAAGATTCAATAAAAATATGATCAACTGAACGGTTTGGTTTTAGCTAACACTTTTAATAAAAGGGATCTGCAATTAATTAATTTAACTTTAAATACTTGGTATGAACACTGTAAGGCAAAAGTTATGGAACCATCTGAACGGAAGATAAGCGTCGAGTAAGTTTTCATTTTGAGATTATGGGCACTTAAGTTAGGAAGACATTAGTGCTTTGGCATGTCCAGAGTGGTGACTTCTGTGGAGCTTGGGAAGATCTCTGTTCTTGTTTATACTCTTTTTATACTCTTTGTCCTTTGTCCATGCCTGTGAACGGTTCATCTTTCAAGCCTGTCACTTTCAAGAATCAGATCTGACTTTGTAACTATTGAGCTGTAAATTGACCAGACATAAATTCCCCGTGGATAAAGTTTGCAGATCCATTATTTCACTTCTTAACCGTAGTACCCTTTGAAAACTTTCACTGCTGACCAATAATAAAAAAAGCGGATGTCTTTTATACAGTCAGTGCCACTCAACTGCCTGAAATTCCTTACAGTCACTCTTGCACCAAAGGGTATTATGTGTGTAAATACATATGTAATGCCAATCTTTTTGATTTCAGGGATCAGACCCCAGTCCTCACAAAAAATTCATAGGCAAGAAAAAAACCTTTTTTTGCCCTAGTGAATGGCCTTGACTAATAGGACAAACAAGTCATTATAGTATTTCACTGGCCTTTTTTCGTATTCTCCTCAGGGAATCTGCAGCCACTGAACCAGAGGCAGTTACATTTTACCCGGTTGTTTGTAAAGGCTTTATTTATTGCCTGTGTGAATGGGAGCGCTTGACTTTTTATTCCCTCTTTATTTTGCATTTCAAAAGTCATTTAAGAGGCCTTTGAATGGGTGCATATGAGATGTGGACAGAATCGAAACTACTGAGTTATTCCCAAAAATAACAACTCCAAATGCTTTAGAAATATTTTACTGTTGCAATTAGAATTCTTCTATTGGTGAATAATAAAATAAATAGCATTGTTTTATTTTACTTTTATATGGCCACATAAAGCAAACTTCATCTCAGAATTCTCTGACAGCAGCAGTGTTACTCAAAGCAGGCAAACCAGACAATTGTTCAGCGTACGCAATCGCATTTGGTCTTAGGCACAAGGTGGCCTAATTTCATGTCACAGTTTTATGTAAAAAAAACAAAAAAAAAACAGGAAAGGTTATACTCCACCAAAAAAAAAGCAATTTATTTTATTTATTTATTTTTTAATCTATGAGACATTGTGCTTAAAGGCAATGATGCTTAATGACTTTGAAGAATCCAGCCTGCTGACTTATCTGAGTGCAAAACCTCCGGGAACAGTCGTCATTGAATGTTTGCATACCATCATGAATCTCTAAATTCTCTAAATGCATGCTAATTGTCTATGTATTTCTTACATGGGGGTCATTAGCTTTTCCACACCAAAATTTAATTTGGTATTTCGATAACTGATAGCTCAAACTAAACAGCTGTTGAAATGCAAAACACTGTTTTCTGCATAATGCGCAAAAGATATGTGTCTGAATAAATTATATCTCTAATGAGAAAGTGTAGAAGAGTAGTAGCTTTTAATTAACTGAGCTAAAGTTGTTGTTTTTCTATAGAAAATGCTGGGTTTTTGATTAAAAGAAGACAATTCAGTACAATGTCAATCAATAGCTTTTGTGGAATAATAGTGATTACCACAAAAAAAGGCATAAATGGATGCTACAAGAAATCAATTACAATGAAGGAGAATAGGGTGAATTATTGTAATTGTCAATGTAAAGCGTATAATTTTAAGAAAGCACTTGCATTGTTGCATGTTTGTATAATCACAGTACATGACATGCGATCCTGTCAAAGCATCGACTGCTGTGTTTATTTCAGTTAAGATGACTTAGTAAAGATCACGTCTCTGTTTAAATCCTTTCTTTTAAAATTACCTTTAAGTTTTGTTTTAGCTCTTATTTGAGATGATCACCATTGCCAGAGATCTTGCTTCCCCCAGCGAACTGTTCCACTTTCTTTGGATCTTGAAGGACTTCTGGTCATAATGGAGGCTTAGCTACATCTTCAGGAATTGCTTTGATCACCTATTGATGAATTTGTAGCTTTGAAGTAAAACTTATAAATATCAACCTCTTTAGGCCTGTCTTTTGTGCCCTGGATTACAGACCTCATAAATTTAATAAGGACTTCATCCAAGAGCTTTTGTCACCTATGGTATCTCACTCTGACAGGCTGAATTTTCAAAGACATGAATATTCACATTTGCTGTCCATCTAAATCCTTGGTTCAAGATTTTTTATAAATCTTTTGGAGTCATTTAACCTTAAAATAAGTGTCAGGTCCCAGAAATGACGCAGTCGGGGATCTACTGTTATCAGTTGTTGTTTTTCTGTGACTATGTATATTTGATGTTATTTCTGGCCGCAATCTGGTTATGTTTGAATGCATACTGCGCAGCACCCAGCCTATACTCCTCTAGCAGTTCTCTGATGCCTACAAAGCCATCCATCTGTCCCATGTCACAAAAACCCTTGTGGCTTGGACACTGAGCAGTTGGTGAGTCTCTTTAACCCTACCAGTACCAATACTCTGGACTCTGTTGCTCCTCTTAAGCCAAGGAGATCTAAGGCTCTAGCCTGGCTCAGTGAGTCCACCCACACTTTTTGGCATGAGTATAGATCCATGTTTCTTGTGAAATTCTCAAAGACTGTCAAAGGCAATATTACAGCTCTATAAAGGCAGAACAAATCCATTTTTTGTTAATTTAAAGTAATTCCTATAGCCATAGATAACAGTTGCATTGCTGTAGTTTAGACACCTTGAGCTGACTGCCTGTATCTAAGCTAACCTTTAAAATTTCTCTAACATATTTTCTCGCTTGACTGTGGATCTTGTGCCATCTTAGTCTCGCTAGATGCAGTTTTTGACATGATTGACCGTGACATTCTTTTAAAGGGCCTTGAGTGTTTGATTGGCATCCAAGATCCTGCTCTAAAGTGCCTCTTGCCGTAAGTAAAATGTTTTTTCTTTTAATAAAATCATCAACCAGTTAGACTGGATAGCTGACCCCTGTAAAATTTCTTAGATAACACCGAATGTTGGACACAGATGTCTTTCAACATAACAGAAATAAAAGGCATTGCATGTTGTTGTCAACAACCAACTAGGTCTACAAATCTGCATTCATTTTTGATTCATGTTTCGTCTGTATTATAAGGATTTTGAGGTTTATGTGTCCTGTTAACGTATTTTACACAATGTTTAATACTATTGTTACTTTTTAAAATGTTTAAATTGTGCTTAATGCATTTTTAATCTTTTATGATTATATACATTGTCACATTCATTGTTTCTAAAACTCAGTGATTTATACTTAAAAATATCAATATGTATTCATCACTTTGGTTTACCTTATCTTGTTTCTAAATGCACTTTATAAATAAACATGACTTGAGTTGATAGTGCATACAGAACAGACATAATCTTTGATATAGCAGCTGTCTCAGTGTTACAAACATCTATGCAGAAAACATTCTTTTTAAGAATTGACCAGGGTGTGCATGCCCACGATGCATCTCAGATATACCGGTGTAGAAGGAATAATGGCCTAATAATGTAAATTCTGTCTTTACTTCCTTACACTCATAC
This sequence comes from Enteromius trimaculatus, assembly GCA_032361065.1. Lineage (NCBI taxonomy): Eukaryota > Metazoa > Chordata > Actinopteri > Cypriniformes > Cyprinidae > Enteromius > Enteromius trimaculatus. The sequence goes on from JAUMHP010000057.1 coordinate 15,659,727, forward strand.
TTATGCTGTTTCAAACCCACATGACTTCCTTTACTCAGTAACAAAATTTGTGTTGTTATTCTGGAGCTTGACAGCCCAATTCTTCATTCACTTGCATTATATCTAAACAAATGCCCAGGATATTCTTTAAAACTTTGCTCCATGAAAGAAAGGAATACTCTTTTAGAACAACAGTGTATCTGGTCTATTTTTAAATAAATAAATGTCAGAATTTTCATTTCAGGTGAACTATTCACTTAATAGAGGTGATGATAATGACCGACTCTGGGTATCATGAGGGTCTAAACCTGTCATTCAGGTAAGGTATCATGTGGAGAGCAGCATACTGAGGATTTGAGATCATTGGTGTTAATTAGAGGCAGCAGAAACAGGGCTGTCTGCGAGCCCTCAGCACGCCCCCAGTGACAGGTGAGCCTCTGTTCACCGGGAGGGTGGAGAGATAGGTCTCACCCACTGAATTATTCCTCCCTCCTAAATTAAAACGCATGTAAAAAGGTTATGAGTTTGACAAACTAAAATCTGAGAGTAGTCTAAAGTATAATACGAGGTTCATTAATATATCATTCGTCTGCTCATTTTCAAGGATTTGGTTTATTTATGGTCTTAAACGGCTGACCCTTTCAGAACACATCGCATAGGGAGAGAATGCTGTATAAAAGGGCAACTGACTAAAAGGCTTCTACAAATCTCTCACTATAGGAGATATACTGATTTATAAATCAAATAATATATTTAACAGACAACAGCAAGAATATATATCTATTCAGTTTGTACAGTAGGTTAGGTAGGTAGGTAAACCCAGAAAATAATTCACATTTTTGAGCTGTGGTTTCACTCTGGAATTTCTATGCACAAAAATATAAGCAAAAGGAGAGCACAGTGTGCTGTATTTATATGAATATGTCTTTAATAGTGTTCGATTAAAATAATCTTCTTTAAAACTGCTGAAAGGTTATTTCAAAATAATGCATTACATTGATTAAAGTGACTATAAAAGATTTTTACATTGTTATAAAAAATAAATAAATCTTTCAAACGCCGTTCTTTTGAAATTTTTGTATTCATATGAATAAATAGTTTCAAGGTTTCCAAAGAAATATTACGCAGAACAACTGTTTTCAACAATGATCATGTGACACTGAAGAGTAATTGCTGAAAATGTAGCTTTGCCATCAGGAATAATTTATATTTTATCATATATTTACATAGAAAATCTTTATTTTAATTGCTATTGTGATTATTTTTTATTTTATTTTTTTTTACTTTAATTACAAAACCAGTAAAACTGTATTTTGATAGTTCACTTTAGACATTCTACTAACCGTAAGTAACTTTGCAACTACATGTCAACTAGCAGTCATTAGAGTATTAGTATACTGTCTGCTTAATATCTTCTAACACTTTATTTTGATGGGACCACAATATACTGACTTGCAAATATATGTCAACTTATTCTACTAGCCCTAAACCTACCCTACTGAGAGTTAGTAGACATGCAGTTGGAAATTAATGAGTATTAGTTGACATGTAGTTACAAAGTTACTTATGGTTAGTAGAATATCTAAAGTGGACCATCAAAACAAAATGTAACCCAACTAACACTTCCATAAAGAACGTGAATGTATTTCCTTGAAGAAACTGTTGCAGTCTCATATACAAACTTACTAGCAGGTAAAGCTGCTATTCTAAAAACCCATTTGCATTTTCAGGGTCAACCCGTATCAAATTATTACATTAAAAGAAGACAAAACAGCCAGGAAGCTCTAGTTTATGGTGCTCTTCATTTTCCTTTCACTCATTATTTCCATTTTTAATTTCTCACTCAGTTTTCTTTACTGGATCTGACATTTTCACTCCAGCAGTTTTGCTTACTGGATGTGAGATGTAGAATGTTTTAAGAATAATTATTTTCATATGGCTGTACATTTTATGATGTACAACAATAGCATTCAGTAGCACATCAGTCAATGCCTCAGTAAAGCATTTTGACTATTTCATGTGAATATTGCATGTGCCCTTCAGAGCCTGTTTCAGTGTTCTAACATGCTGATGGCAATGTCCTTCTTCCCATCCACATGATGGATAACATCACGCATATACACTGAAGAGAAAGGTTGTTTATTTTGAGAAACCCTAGCAAATCTTCCAGAAAGGCATGCAGAGTTGGACTGATGGGCAGCCTGCTCAAGGCAAAATGGGCAAAAGTGAAATGGCAACAATTTACTTCCTTTTCCAATTTTACAGGCGATGCCATTTATTGCTTTTTCTCTTTATTTTTGGACTTTGGTTGTCAGCAATCAGTCTATGTAATGTATAAAAGGCAAGTATGTGTGAACTAGTAACCTCCGAGCAAATGCAGTGCACAAATAACCTCAACTGACGGCCAAATAATAAACAGTAAGTTAGTAATGAGTATATTCAAATTTATGTTAAAATGTTGCCAGTTTTTTTTTACTATTGCTGCTACACACACACAAAAAAAGCCACAGCAGAATTTATTTTTTTGGATGTTTGCTGTTGCATCCCTGAATGGAACACTTCATTCATCACTTCATCCGAGAATCACTCACAAAATCAGTGCTAACACTTTACTTTAGAAATGGCATAATGCAGTATAATGAATCATAATGAGTGTTGTAATACATTACATATATCTTATATGTTGTAAATAATTATCGTAAAAAAAAATTTTCTCGCAAGAGCGCCAAGTACTGGCTTCTTGGCTGACTTCTAACTTGAGTCAGGTTAGCCAGTACAGAAAAAAAGTCAGTTACTTATGCTTGTTACAAAAACCCATCGATCTGCTACAGAGGACATATGATAATCCCCGAAGGTGTATAGGTTTATTTTATAGGTTAGTTTATCTGATTTACAGAGCTTTAAAATAACGTCTGCTATCCCCTAACCCTAACCCAACTCTGTGTTCGTCTGAAAGAAGAAAGTCATATACACCTAGGATGGCTTGGGGGTGACTAAAATATTCAGCAGATTTTCATTTTAGGGTGGACTTTGCTTTAGGTAACTTGTTAATGAATCAGTTAATGGTCTCATTCCTGAATAACTCATTGCTTGTTTGAATGAATCAAATGAGCTTTTAAACCAATCGGGCGCAAACTATTTGTTACGTTTAACAAACAATCTTTCATACCGCTTTACCCAGCCCAACTTAAACTGCACTATGAG
>JAUMHP010000057.1:15690660-15706852 GCA_032361065.1 Enteromius trimaculatus
TTTTGATTTTTTATGTAAATGATTCAATAAATACCGTACCGTGCCATTCATACCGAGGTATTACCGTACCGTGAAATCTTGATACCGTTACATCCCTAGATGATGTTAAAATGAATTTTTGAGGAAAACTTGAACACACCAATATAAACTACGACAAAAACAAATCTGTTGACATGCGATAAGACTATAAAACTAGATAGATAATAGGGTCTTGAGACATAATTTCTGACTTTTGATTACAGTCTTTGGCATCTTGGTAAATCAGAAAGTTATGTGAAACATTATTTTCTTAGGAGAACATATAAATCTTTTTTCCATGTCATCTCAGTGTTATCTACTAGAAACAGCTGATATATTAAAAAGATCTCATTTGTGATTTTTCATGCGTAATGCCCTAAGTACAACCAAAAGCCTGAGGAAACGGATGATTTAATGATTTCTGACTCTGTTTTTTTTTAAATGTCACCTTGAGAGATAGACACTCCTTTCCTTCCTCACCCCAATGAAGTTTATCATGACTGTGACACTAAAGCTAAGAGATACCAGATTATGAGAAATATCAGAATATTCACATTCACAATCAGATTCATTGCTCAGAGAACAAGCCCAAAAACATTATTGTCACCGAAGGAAGACCAACAAAAAATGTCCATTGTCTGGCAAAAATGGCAGAGGAATTAAGTAAGGTCAGAATGATTCACGAAATACCTCAAAATTGTGTTTTTTTTTTTTTGTATATACTGCAATTCTCCCTCCAAGGATTAGGCTGTATTGCCACCATATGTATCAGGTAGGTGGATTGTTCAGTGTGTTAAACGTGTAGCTCTATGAACACATATAATATTTTACCCACAAACACTTTATACTAACTGTCAAGCCCTGATGATTACTCACGCCAGTGAGAGTGATGCTATCCGATAAACATTTATCAAAGCTGAGCCTAGGTTGGAGTATTAGGCTATCTCTCACAAATCTTATATTTGATCAAATCTTCCATCCCAGCGTCTCACCAAGTAAGAGAATTTGCTGAGCAATATTTTACAATTGATTGCGTTTACCTTGGCAAAAGGCGATATGATTCACGGAAACACATTTTGCATTGATTTTACATCACTTCAGTGATCCAATTGTAATGTAAATAGACTAAGCACTCATAGCAAACAGAATGGCAATGGGAGACCACAAAATGTGAGATATTCAATGCAGATACACCATTTTTGGTTTTAAGCAAATATGATATCCGATCCATTGCTCATTATTTCTTCTGTGGCTTTACTTAAATGCCATAAATATTATTATTGCTTGTCGGTTCTTTGTTTTAGTGCTTACAGTGGTCGCTGAGCTGCAGGGGAGGCTGTAATTCATGACAGGTGAGGCATGATGTTATCAACAGTGGATAAAGTAAGCAAAGACTAGATATATGACATCAATGAAAGATGTTTGGATAGCCACGAGTACATCTCAGCAGACAAACCACAAATAACATTTTTCACATGATTCTGTTTACAGGGCAAATTCTGCAGTCTCTCCACTAAAATGAAACATCTTCGTAAACAAATAAGTCTTCTTCAAATAGTAGAATGATAGATATAGCAGAAAGAAATTTGAACAAAGACCATGGCAAATTGTTCATTATTAGATGAATGAATGAACAAAACAAAAAAAATGAACTGAACTGAATTATAGACATTTAGAAATCTTATTTTATTAGGAATAATCATTTTAGAAACTATAGTATGGGCAAAAGCTACCACATTAAGTGCAGCGTTGTACTTTTTAGTAAAAAGTAAGTTAAAAAATGAGAAAAACAGAAACATTTTGAAAGCTTACCTCATTACATTAATAATAGTTTTTAGTAAAATTAACTTTAACACCAGACTATTACATTTTTGTAAGGGTACTGGGACTCCTCTGCTGACTGGAAAAAGAGCTCCTTTAAAGTCACAGCAGGTTCCTTTTAACATGCAGAGGGTTTGTCTTGGTAAACATTGTTCAATCACTCTTCCTAAATAGCAAGGACCATTATCATAATCATCACTGCTGTTAGCAGCTAGGTGCTCCTGCAAATGATGACAAATAGAGAGCTAGAATTAGAGAGGTCTGGGGTTGTTCTCTGAGGTCAGGACAGGGTTTAAACAATCGAGACACATTCATTTAGGAAACAGTCTCTTCTCTCCCTAATCGTTTTCTTGGGAATGAAAGTGATTGGGTTTTTTTTGGAAGTGCATTTATTTCCCGTTCTCAATGGGATCTCAATACGTTAGTAATTAGCATAACACACCCCAAAACATCTCCATATAGGGGCTTTTCACTCAAACGTACCTTAGGCTTGCTTTCTAAAAAGGCAATCTTATAAAGATCTTTGACAAGTATATTATTTTCAAAACCCATTTTCACCTTACACATTGGCTTAGATGTGATCAGTTGTATCCCAAAGCTCTGTAGAACTGAAATGAACATTTTAAATTAGTAATAATTATTAAAAACATGTAGTCACCAATGTAGACAGTCAAATTTAGTTTTGTTCATCAGCCCCCACAGACCTTGATATCATGGTATGCACAATAAATGATAAATCAATTTTGGCTCTCTAAGGCAAAAAACATTGTATGTGAGAATTCAAAGTGTAGTGTGCTACTTCTGGCTATTATTGTGTGTATTAGATGGACACTTTACTACCCCATGAGGCCATGGGAGAGGAAGTGGCACAAGTTGTAGGGATGTACAGTAGCATGTTCAAATTTCATTTATACTACCTGTATTCATACTAGCCTATATAGAGCATAACTGTAACACTTTACAATAAGGTGTCATTCGTTAACATTAATTAATGTATTAACTAACATGAACAAACCATGAACAATACATTATTTACAACAATAAATTTAGTAGGCCTACATACTTCACAGCACGCAATTTCAGCTAAAGATTCATCACATTAAAATTATTATGCATATAGAGCAGTGGTCTCAACAGCTTGAGTATTTTACATGTAAACTTGTACTTCAAAATGATATATTTTTGGTTGTTTCCCTCCTAATTCTCAAAAGTAACCTCACTTTATGAAAACAAAAAGTCCTACCTACTGGAAGCACATTTTGTGACTGCATGTGGTGTCAAACTCTTTTAAAACAGCCTCCGTGTCTCCATTCAGTCTCGTGTCAGTCACTCTTGAGATTAGTCTTCAAGCGATTTCGGGAAGCAAATGTTGAGATTTTAAATCTTGCCCACTGATCTATAAAAGAGAACATATTATATCACTGGTCTCGCCCCTGTTTTTGCAACCCAGGCAACGATTAGATTTGTAAAACAAAGCAGACCAATGTAACAATATAGATATGCGGAGATGCCAAATTAACAACGGCTTCTATGGGTCGCGATATGTAAGCCATCTGCCATATTGTAGCGGTCTTGACGTCATTCACCATAATCTATGGTCTACACTGGACACAAGCTGCGAGTGAAATTTCTGACAGAAAACTGCTGCCGCTTTCTATTTATGACATGCTGACATAAGTTTCAAACGATAACGTTCGCTTTATTGTCTAACGCCACGATTTTACTCACCTTATGGAAAATAATTAAAGCAACCTCGGCGTCCGATCGCAGGCCTTCCGCTAATTTACTTCTCTCCAGCGCTGGAAATCTGATACGACACGGGTCCTACAGTACTTCTTGCCATATGGTTCCGCAGACATTTTCCTCTTTAGTTTTTTTATGTCTCTGCCGCTGTTCACTGAACGCACTCTCCTTCACGTAATTAGTAGACACGCCCCTTACTGCTGATTGGCTACAAGTTTGTTTGGCTTCTCGCCTGACTCGGTATCAAAGCATTTTTCGTTTAGTGATAGTAATGCTGTGATATGTGACAATGTAAATACACAAAGGGAAAACGGGTGTCACTGAATTTACCCATAATCTGACATGATGGCACTTTCATCAATTAATCATCAATCAGCCTGATCGAATTTGTGAACAAATTACTCTTATGAACTTATTTATTTGAAAGAGTCAGAGAACACTCGCTTATAATTCATTTTTTTATTTAGTGCTTTTAATCAGACTTGGTCAGTGAACCATTCAGAGCCATTTTTGAGCCTCTTTGGATATTTACTGAAGTAATCAATTACCGATAGTATTGTAAAAACTGTTTATTTTATTGGTTAAAGGTCATTGTTTAGCGGTATAGCTCACTCGACTATACACAAAAATAATGGTAAAAACTTGTTTGATGGTTAATGGCAAGCTTCCTTGAAATATATGGTGAAAAGCTGTAATAGATATTTACACCAAAATACCATTTTTGGAAGAGAAAATTCATGTAAAATTTACAACCACAGCTGCTGCTTTTTTTAATAAATTTGTACATGACTTTACTTACAATGTATTTTTCTCTCTTTTCTTTTTAGTTGCGTGCCTTGTTTATGCACAATAAATGCACGCACATTATAAATGAGATAACAGTGGAGCTGGAGAACAAACATTAAAGTTTAAAAATCCTTTTATTTGTGTGACAGCTGTCTACAGGGCATGTATATTTGAGTGGTAAATATAAAACAACGAGCTTGCGTAAAGAAGCGGATGCTTTATTTATGCTTAGTGGGTAACTTTCTCTTGTCCTCCTATTCCTGGCTTGCTTCAATAGTTTCATCTTTTCATTGAGATGTGAGGGGCGAGTGAAGTCTCTAGAGGAGGTGTGTCACTGTGAGCAGGTGGAGGGGGCATTAATTGCTGAATCAGAGCAGGTCCTCTGCCCTGCTGCGGTGCTGATAATTGGGAGGGGAAGCTTGCTGACAGTGCAATGCCAAGGTCAGAGAAAGAAAAAATGAGACAGATAACTGAACAAATACCAGGAGAGAAAGAATGTAAACCTGCACAGGAGAACAACAACTGGCTAATCGGATATCAGACAGGCTACAGTAATGACGCAAACTAAGGCTAGTGAAAGATGTGCACAGCCTTTACAACCCTTGTGTTCCAAATCGATCATATTTACTAAGCAACAGACAATTCAATATTTAATAAAAAAAAAAAAAGATTGGAATGTGGATGACGGTGAAATAACAGTGTGTGTGTTACATTTCCTTCATGTTTAATTATAATGAAATTTTAATTGAGGATGTTAATTTTGCTAAAATAATGTACAATGATCAATCAGACAAGGATATGGACAAAAATAATTAAAAGCAGGCTAACTTACTATTTTTAGCCTACTTTTATAGTCGCTGATGAAAATTTAGCTTTGGCACCACAGAAATAAATTATATTTTAAAGTATATTAAATCATAAAAATGTATTATCTCATATTATTATTTTAAAGTGTTTTTGTTTAAATAAAATAGCAATAAATAAATTAGATAAATAGATAGATGAATGGATAATTTACCACATCAAGAATATGCTTTGTTGTTATTTGTTTTGTTTAACACTTTATGTTGACGTGACATTTCTCATGTTCTTGACACTTTTTTTTTAAACAACCTTGCAACTCTTTCTTGCGACCCTTGATAAAAACGTTTCATTTCCAGATTTCCCATTGCTTTGCTAAAATACGATTTGTCGCAGTCATGAATAGTGTTCGCCTTTCAGTGCCTGACTTGCGGTGAAAATCTCTTGAGCTTGGCGACACTTTATAAAAGCAATTTTCACCACAGTGGTAACCCTGTATTTGAAGGTCTACCAAACAATGCACATTCTTTTATTTTGCTACTATGTTGTTAGACGTATCTGTCAACAGGAACAACAGGAAAAGGGGTGTGAATTGAAAAGTATATGTGACCTGAGTGGTGCTACACTTAAGTATGTTTTCCTGTCAGTTTGTTGCGTGATGCTGTTTTAAAATTGTTCAGAATTGTTTCCAGATGAACTGAGCTATATTAGGCCCTGAGGTGATGTAAAGACTAAATGCGATTGTGCGTTTCTCTGAATGTTTATGCGTGAATCTGATCCGATGTGTCAATGGAGGGTAAAATAGTGACAGTTTTGTATATTTTGCCCTTAGAGGAATATATTGCCCTCGTTATACAATTTTTGCCTTCTGGATATTCTTTCCCCTTTCTTTTTACTAAAATTACATTGCATAAAAGTAGACATTTGGCTTACTCTTCAAATGCACCACATAAAGCAACTGGATTACAGGGGAAAAGTTATAGAACCACGTTATTACCTCAGTCTCAACTGTACCTCACTTTATCAGAAATAAAAGCTCTATCCATGAAAGCAGTCATCTTATCTCTTCAGTCTCCTTCTTTTGGCCTGGAGGAGACTGAGGTGATGGGATTCGGCGGATGCTGAGATCACACATGACACAGTATCTCTCTGCACTAATTGGACCTTTCATGTGGTCAAGCATTGACCACAAGCTCCATATTTTTGAGTCATGTTGACAGTCATAAACCTGTACCCTACAGCTGTTATGAATGATCATTTACAAGGCATATAAACCTGGCTTCTATCTTGCAACCAGTCCACATGTGTGTCCCTGAAGTCAAGTGCAGTTTATCACTAGGCTGCTGATATGATCAGAGAATTGCATTATGGGTACAGAAATCTACTTTCATATCTTGATATGGGACAGATGCTTCAGGTGACATTTGCATCTGCTCCCTCAATGTATTTTGTCCAGGATGCAGTTTAAGAATGAAATGTTACTTAATGTTTTATATATTTAATTAATTCACTCAAACTATGGTATTGTGCCATAGCAATATAAATTATATATTTTAGAATTACAATATATATACTGTATATATTATAGCAATTATAGCAGTTTTTTTTTTTTAATTTTTGTGTTTAATGTGTTACTTATGTGATTATTAAATGTACTAGCAACCATATGTGAAAACTGTTTCTAAATGTTTTTTCTAGTTTTTTTTTTTAGTTTTTTTATTGTACTTTATATATAAGAACATTTTCAGAAGGGTATAGCTTGACAGTAGTTTAAATTATATGTTTTGCAAAGCTGCAGTTTCAGAGTAGCTTCCCAAACATTGCAAGCTACACACCATAATAAAATGTTCCATACCCTGGCTGAAGAAAGGATCTTGGGAACACTCTGCAGCATTTGTGTCAGCCCAGCTCTGTCCCAGGAGACGCTCAGCCAGTACCTGTCACTGTAGGTCTCTCCGCCCCATAAATCTTCACATAGCATAGCCTTGTGTTACTCTGCCAAGAAGAATTAAGGCTGGAAAACAAGAAGCCATGACACGAAGACAGAGCTTCCACCTGAACCACATGGGACATGGAAGCAGAGATGTGCCACACAGCCTAAAAGTGTGGAATTGTAGGGAAATATGAAGTGAGATTCCTATATAAAGAAAATCTGCTATTACTGATGCAATGTAGAATGTACAAAATCCATCTCATCTTATCTAAGGTAGCTATTTTAACATCATGCTATAAAGTCACAAAACATGCATGCTTTAAATAGCATAATAAAATTAACATACATGGCTCCAAGTAGATTCTCTCTCTATCCTTAGTACTGACTGTAAATGTTGGTAGTACTTGATGTTGCAGTAGAAACTACAGGTGAGGCATTAGAAAATCTATAGATGACTCCGTTAATAATCCTTATATATATAGGCAACACAGAAAACTCAAATAAGGGGACAGTTATAGTCCCTGTTGTCAGGGACATTATTTATAATGTTGACCAATCAAGTATTGTGTGTGATAAATAACAATAACACCACCAACAACATGACTCTAAAACGTTTCCTGTTCCACTTCTAAGGAGGTAATTGCTGCAAACTTCAATCTACTGCTAAAAAAGTTTGTCCCCCTGAAAATCACTGTGCCCTCAAATTCTCCATTAAAATATGCATAAAAAATATTTTATCACAATGCACAGTTTTCCCCCAGAAACATAAAGGGCATTAAAGGCATTTTCTCCATCTTTCTCTGTTATCTATATTCATAAATAATAAATTTAATCAATAAAACAAATAACAGAGACATTGTATGCAGTATACCAGACAGGCATTTACAAAATATTATTGCCTTGCAGATGTTTCAAAAGTCCTTACTTTGATGTCTACTACTTTCTCAGAAACACTTCACCAATCAGGCCTCTGGTCAAGCCTTATCTCCCCTCATCGCTATCTGCTGCTCTGCACAGGAACCAGAACCCTTCGCCAGACAGCCTGTGAATGCACAGAGGTTTGGTCTCTCAGGATAGGCTGGAGTGTAAGTTCTATCGAAGATAAGACAGGTCATCAATAACCTTGTCCTACATGAGTGAGAAGGGTTTCCAAATCAATGTTTGTATTTTGCTTCTTTAACTTTTTAGCTTTACAGGCACGGCAAGGCAAGGCAAGTTTATTTACATAGCACATTTCATAAACTGAGGTTATTCAATGTGTTTTACATAAAAGGAAGTAGGTTGATCATAAAAACAATTAGTCACAAAAAATGAAGTAGAAACAATCATAAAAACAATGATCACAACAAGTGATGTTTTTGAGATGATAGTATGCTGATTTAGTTACTGCATTAACATGACTTCTGAAACTTAGGTCTGACTCCATAATCACACCAAGATTCCTGACTTGGTTTTTAGTTTTTTGACCCCTAGATTTAAGGTATGCATTCACGTTAAAAACTTCCTCTTTGCTTCTGAATGCAATGACTTCAGTTTCTCGTTGTTTAACTAAAGGACTGGATTGGGCTGGGGTCTGGATCGGCTCTCCTGACTGAAACACTGGGAATGGCTTGATTTGCCGAAACTCTGGGACAGGCACTGTTGGTTGAAACAGACAGACTGAAACTTTGGGGATCGAGATCGGCCGACCTCATTGATTGCATGACAGGATCGAGAATTTTCATTTTCCATAAATCTTACAGTTTAAAAAGTTTGGACAGTAGAGAAATGAGCATAGTACTTGTATATGTATAAAAAAGCAAATATTTCAGCCAACTGCTGTAAAAAACAAAAACAAACTAAAAAATACAACAAAAACTACATTCTGATCTTATTAAAGAAACCTGCACATTCACAGTATTAGTTGTTGTACAGAAGCATGTCAAGTTAAATGAACAATTAAATTATGGGAAAGGCATTCAGTACATAATTTAGAGCATGCAAAAAAACTTTAAATGACTATAACTGTATATCGTTGTATGTACAAAGCAACCAAAGCCGCAGTTAGTCTAACACAGTAGACATAGCGTTTTTTGTTTATACAAGAAAGAGACAAAAAAAATCCCATGATTTACTCACCCTCAACCTGTCCTCTGTGTATATGACTTTCTTCTTTCAGATGAAAATAATTAGAATTTTCACGGTAAACATCCTGGCTCTTCAATGCTTTATAATGGTAGTGAATGGCTGCTACAGTATGTTTAAGGTTTAAAGCTCAAAACAATGCATCCATGCTTCATTAACATACTCCACATGGCAGGGGTTAATAAAGGGTTTAAACTGGTAAACCGCGGGTCGGGTTGGGAGGGGTTAAGAAATTGTGGGTCATTAAAAACAAAATTAAATAAAAAAATCCATGTATGTTGCGTGCAATTCCCTATAGCCTATATTAAATATTTGGGATATCTATTTTCATATTTTATTAAGTTCTTTGATAAGGTTATGTCACCTGACGAAAGCACCGAGCTGCAACCGCTGCCAGGCACAAGCGCATCAAACGAGCGCACATTCAGCTCTGCTGGCCGGCGCTGGAGTCCAGGCGAAATAGATTAAACCCCAGTACAGTGGATGCCTTTCTTTTTTGCACAGCGAAAGTAAATACGCTAAACGTACATTTCCGTGTGATAAATGAAAAAAAATGTCAGTGGTTATTTAGCGTAGGCTATAAACTGAAGGCCTGCCCTATATAAATCTAAAATAAAGAATTGTTTAGCCTAGATTATAAAACGCTGCTTTGTAAATGTTTAAAATGCGTATCATTATTTTGTTATTAATATGACCTGAATTATCGTTCACATTCATAATGTTGTTGTTTCCAATGTTTCCAAGCACTTTCAGGCTGAAATAAAGGCTGTTTTCGTTTGAATTACAATGACCAGTATGTTTATTTAATGGTCACATTGTGCGGGGCGGGCTGGAGCAGGCCAAATAATTTCATAAAAGCAGGACCCAGGGGTTGGAAAAATACCCGACCGGCGCATCACTAATACATGGCACAGTTTATTCTTAAGTCAAATCTGTACGGCTGTTTGACGCAAAAGTTGTAAATTATGCCTCGCTTCAGAAGGCCTTTACTACCCATCACAGTCACATTGAGTGTATTTCTTATGGATGGATGCACTTTTTTGAGCTTTAAACTCATGGCAGCCATTCACTCCCATTATAAAGCCTGAAAAAGCCAAGATGTTTATCGATTGTGTTTGTCTGAAAGAACAAAGTCAAAAGTTTTCGATGAACTATCCCTTTACTGAATCAAGTGTTGAAAAAAAAAGCATTTTAGCCATTTCTTGAAAATAAACAGAATTGGACAGTTTATTACAGCAGCAACAAAAAATCAACTTTAAGATCTGTAAAAGTGAATTTGTGCCTTGTTGAGATGTGATGTGAGCAGCTACAGGCAACCAATACAAAGTGATGGGGTGTGTGACATTCACTCTCTTTAGCTTGTTAAAGACTGCAGTGGGTAAGTTGCAGAGGCTTGATAGTACATGATGAATGTCTGCCAAGAGTGCAGTGTTTATTTTCACCATTGAAAGTTCCTCAAACTGATGTATGATTTGTTGGAATCGGACAAAAAAAATATTGAGCTACAGTCATTTGAAGTTGATAGAGTCAGCAAAGCTGATTATGAAAAAGATGAAAGTTTTCCTCCTGTTCTTTTCTTATTAATAGTTATTATATTTATAATCACAATATAGCTATTTGTTTATCTGTGCTATTATAAAAAAGAACAGCTTTACAAAATGATATGCATTACCTTTATCATTTTACATCTGAACAAAAGCATTCATGTACAAAAAAACAAATAGGCCAAATCAAAGGTAAAATTTACAGTGTGTTGATTGCAAATAAATTAATGATTAAATCTACAAAAGCCGTTAAAAAAGGCAGATAGTGATTTCCTTTTCTCTTTTGTTGTTAGATACATTAATGACATAGGCTATTGCACAAATCTAATGTTACACATCAGATATTTTCCCTCATTAGTTCTCCAAGCGTTCGCTTAAGACAGAGCAGATATGTTTGAATGAATACTTAAACATTGTAATTCTGTGTGTATTTAATTGGATTGCAAGCTGTAGAAAGCGCATGTCTCTAAATTATGTGACATGAAGGCAGCGTGTGTACTGGGAGACAAAGTCCGGTCAGACTGTGAGTGCTGCCGCGGTTTGCGTGACAATGCCAAACTAGACATCATTGGCCCCAATTGAAAGCATATTTACACTGCCTGAATCAGTCCCTATCACCTACAATGTGCACTATGTGCCATTTACTAATGCTGTGAAGAAGTAACTGATCTGAGCTGCTGCTTCAGCATCATTTTATAATTGTAGGTGGTGGGCGCTTCAGATTCTAGAGAGCATTTGATTGGTCAGAAGATTTGATGGGAAGCTGAAGCATATATAACATTAAAAAAATGGTTTATTTGTGACGGAACACACATAACCTTAAAACGAACATATTGATACTAACTTTAATTTTGATTTCAGGTGGTCTTTTAATACTGGTTCCTGAATTTGTCAAACTTTTAACCCCCTTGATGCCTTGTGATAACCAATCACCAGCACTTGATTTGTTTTACTGATGTTGAAGTATTAAATTTGATATCGATCAACAATAAATTGTTTGATACTTAATTGTTTTGAGGCAATACGTTCAGTGTCTAAAAAGTATCAGATACCCAGCCCTACCCAGAGGTGAACATGCTCTTATGTTTTACTCACCCTCATGCCTTCCAAGATGTTTTTCTTTCCTCTGCAGACCACTTTATATATATATATATATATGGGTATAAAAAATGAAAAACACGGGAAACATGGCTGGCTTATAAAGGGAGAACACAGGGAAACATCCACAATGACGAGTGATTTACACATAGACATCCGGGGCATTTATACACGTCAAACTGGGCGGAGACAACAATGAAACACCAAGACAACCAGCGAGCAGATGTTCGAATGCTGGAGTGCCAATCAGAGAGCTGGGCTGGACATATACATACTGATTTTGCATGAAAAGAAAATCTAGAATTTGTTGTATTACCATTAGAATTTGTATGATTACTTTAGAAGACTTGTCTATGCTGATTCCAAATGGAAATACTATTAATAGTAATAATAATAAACAAAAGCTATCATTCCACACCTTGCCATGCTTATCTGATGTAGCTCTCCAGTCTTTCCAAACAGCCTGAAACCAAAAAACATGTTTTAATACTTAACATTACATTCACACATTACAGTCTATGCTCCACTAAGACAATGATCTAGAAACTGAGCAGGAAATGGTGACAGTGATGTTTTAATCCACCATGTGATTTTAGCTAAATTCATAGAAAGTTAATTTATATTATTTATCATATTACAATACAGGGTTGTGACTGTCAAGAATATTTGTAATTTTCCTAATCAACAATTACTTTGTCTCAGGCCTCAACAAATCTTTCATAAGAACACACAAATTATATTAATTATTAATTATAAGATTATAATATGCACTTATACATGCATAATATAAGTGTAGGTGAGCAAATGCACACTATTAAAACACTATTAACTATTTAAAAAACTATTAAAATGTGATAATAACATTGGAGGACCAAGTAAACATAATAAAATATACTACGTACACCAGCTACAAACATATAAAAATACATTTTATATATTTAATGCACACTAAATATCTTGTATGAAAGACTTACCTCAGTCAGTATGATGTCTGCTGTAGTATCGTCTGAATTTGTTGTAGTTGATGAAATAGGCTCACTGAAGAAAGATCATGTTATTTTCAAACACATTTCAGAAAGGATAAGTTACGTTTGCTTGAGATAGACTAATTCAAATAGTTCACGCCATTCCATACACTGTGTACTTACAGTCACAGAACAACAATAGCACTAATATATATATATGTGTGTGTGTGTGTGTGTGTGTGTATAAATATATGTATGCAAAGATTCTGATAAAGTATAATTGAAATATTTGTTGAGTTGTTAAATAAAAGCCTTGATTTTTCTTTGTAATCTCTTGAATTAAATACTCCAAAAATCATCGGTATTTAATCATTTGATAGACACAATCTTATAACAATAACAGTGTAACGAGGAGAGCGGAGACGTGCGGATCCAAATGCAAACAACTTTATTATTGCGAACACAGGGTAGAATCAGGCTAGGTCGAGAACGGAGAACAGAAAGATAAACACACGGAACACAGAGGGCTTACAAAGGGGGAAACGCTAGGTTCATCCACAACGATCGGCGACAGGGGAAACAACTGCTTAAATACACATAAAAACAGACAGAAGGGGAGGAGGAACTAATGAGCTACCATGAGAGCAAACAAGCTGGGAGGAGACAAATACTCATAATAAAAGTCCTGAACAGAGAGACAGGCTCTGGTGTGGCAATCGCTGGACGGAGGTTTCGTCGCCCATCGATGCCATTGAGAACCTCCTCCTTCACCTCTCCTACAGTTAAAGCTGACCCACCATGCCACAACACTGAATCAATCAGTTCAGCCAATGTCCATTTAGGATTTTCCTCGGGCAAACAGTCAAGGATCTCTAGGTCTAGTCCCAGGAGGAAACAGTAATCCTCAATGTCATCGAGCAGACGCAATGACCTGGTCATTATCCTGCCGTGGTGGTTCAGAGAATTTCTGAAGCGTGGATAGAGGAAATGAATGAATGAATGATGGTTCGTGAGTGTAGTCTCTGGATGCTTGTTGGCCGAACATTCTGTAACAAAGAGAGCGGAGAAGTGCAGATCCAAATGCAATACATTTTATTATTGTAAATACAGGGTAGAATCAGGCAGGGTAGATAACTGCAAACAGGGATATCAGAGGCAAAGACAAGAGAATAATCCAAATACGTAGCAGAGGTCGGGCAAGCGGGTCTGGTGTAAGATAGACACACTGCATTGCATACTGGGCTGACACCAACATTCGATAAGGATCCATAGATATGTACAATAAGCCTATTATTAATAAAAAAATAATAAAATTACAAATGTACAACATTTGCTAATTTACAGTTTGAATAATTTTTAAATGGGTTTTTAAACCATACTTTACCATATAATCTATTAAATAACTGTATGTAGCAGTAATAATACTGGGGATAATATTTATTTGATCCCCTGATGATTTTGTAGGTTTGCCCACTTTGAAAGTAATAGGCTCTATCATTTTTATAATTGGCTAATTTTAATGTTTAGAGACAGAAAAAATTTAGAAAAACAGTTAAATAGAGTTATAAATAGATTTGCATTTCAATAAGTGCAAAAGATTTGAGCCCCAACCATCCATCTAGAATTCAGGGACCACATTCACTAAACATCTTAAGGCTAAAAGTAACTCCTTGTAGATTAGGAGAAAATCTTTAAAAAATAGTGGTTGTGTCAGGACTCCTAACTTTTTGCTCTAAAGTGCAAAGTACTAAACCAGCTCCAAAATCTGTGAAACATTAGGAGTAGTGAAGAAGACTCCTAAGTCACGAAGACCATAACTATCCTAAAACGGCTGTTGCCAGAAATCTGCCTGAATATGAACATTTTACAAATATTTGACAATGGTGAGCTTTTAAAAAAGGTAACACCGTTAGGGTTTGGAGGTAATCTCAACTACAAATTTTCCTTTGATTATATCTTTTTCATTAAACAGTTGGGCGAGATAATTTAATGAGAACTAAGTTGATCTAGAGTCACTAGCTTCAAAAACCTTCAGGCCTACAGATGGGTTGGTTCTTGGCACTGGTTTTTGAGGAATTATGATATTGAATTAAGTTAATGCATATTTTCAGTCTCTGACAGACTTTATTTACGGGTATGATCTAAATTTATCTATCTTCATGTCAGACATGTGTCCTTTGCTGCCCAATGTTTTCCCTACAAGCTTTCTTGTAGATCCTGGATTGTAGGCTAATATCCATCAAACAGAATTATCTGATTATATGCCTCCCTTTCTCAATTTTCTTATATACAATGCTGGAATAGTTTTAAGCAAAATTGCCTTTTATCTAAAGCCATTATCATTTGTTTCCAGCATAAATAGAATCAAGCCATCTCTGTGATTTACCGTTCGACCAGATTTATTTCCCCCTTTCCAATCACACAAAGTGGAAAAATCTTTTAAGTCTCAACTCGGCACTCTCCATGTTACATTTTAGCTATGATGCACATTGATGCACAGTAGCTGAATTTTTATATTTTATGGTCTCAACCTTCTATACTTACTGAAGGACAAGAGCTGTATAGTTTACTAGAGCATATCCAACATCTTTATCTTGTTATTGGCAGTGAAAAGCTCTGATGTGGAACACATGAATAGGGTTTCTAAGATATGTCCAACTCAGTTTGTTCAGTGCAGTTGTAAGGTGTTAAAACTAGTAATTTTGTTCTCTTGGTTATTTTTTTACCTGACCAAAAAAAAAAAGAAACTGATTGTTTTGGTTCGCTAAAGTGTTCTGGTTTTAATGCACTACAGTAGTTGCTTGTCTATATGTGTACTTTTTGCCAGCTAAGAATTTACGTGCTTACACAATGTTTAAAAGAGTCTAAACATCACTAGGAATACCTCTGTTGCACAAAGGAGATCTGGAGCCTCATTTACAAAGCGTGCATATGCACAGATTTGATTGTATACTGCAAAAAAATGTCCGAATTTAACCTTAAAAAATACGGTAAAAACGTTTTAGGTTTTACAGTTTTACGATAAATTTAAATAATGTGACTTCATTAACTGATTTAATGTTAACATACCAACCTATTAAAGTACTGAAATATGTTGTGACCTTTGAAATACACTGATAACCAACAAATGTACTTAATACCTGTCACAAGCCGCGCCTCTGTGGCTCCCTCCGGAACTCAGCAGCGGGAACCTTCACCGGAATTTTAGTTCCTACCCGGACCCTTTTAGCCCACGTACCTTGCTCCCTTCCGCTGCTCTCTCCCGCCATTCGGCGGCCTTTTTAAGCCGCGTTTGGACGCTTATTCTTCGCGAAGTTTTGTTTTGCCTAGCGAACATCTCTGAGCGTTTTTCCCCGTGA
>JAUMHP010000057.1:15712693-15724585 GCA_032361065.1 Enteromius trimaculatus
TACCTACTTAAGCAGTATGCTATTTCGGACGCAGCATGAGTGTGCTGGTGAGTGTGTCTTAAATGTGGTGTGGTTGATTGGTGACAGGTGCAATTGGCAGGTGTGGCTGGTTAATACTCAGGTGATGGTGAACGTTGAGTGGATGTGAGGGTGGACCACACTTTATCATAACCTGCAAAATTCCTTCTAAAATGATTACTGAAATATAATAATATAATATAATTTAAAATCTTATTTGTAAAAAGCAATGCATGACCCTTATAAAATTAAAATATAATGGTGGTTTATTTATTTATTTTTAAATATTGAGTACGCTATTGTCAGCACAAGAAATATAAAACATGTTATAACATGTTTAAATTCCATTTCATTTGCAGATTTATCAAGATATTTACATTTACATCTACATTTACCTTTTCTATAAATATTGTGACAAAAACAATCAGGAAATGCTAATAATGAAAATAGGGCATTTACCATATAACTTTATTCTCTGATCCATGACCAATGCCCATTTTAGCAAGTGGCCCCAAATTAGAAACTTTGACTATCCCTGTGTAACGGTGTCAGGTCTTGTCTCTTGTCCTGTCATTCTGTTTTGCCTTTGTTTTGAGTTCATTCTCTGTACCACTTGTCTTCCCTTGTTTTGATGTCCCTGTCTTGTCATTAGTAGTTGATTTGTCTCAGCCGAGTGTCACAGGTATTTTGAGTTTCCCTCTTGTTTCCCTGTGTACTTAAACCATGTCATTTTGAGTTTTCCTTGTTGGTTGTTGCATGTTGAATGTAAATGTCATTGTGTGTTTGCCAGTCGTCTTGGTTCCTGTTCCTTGGATTTATTATTAAAAGACTTTAATAAAGGCTCGATGAAGAATGACAACCTGCCTTACTCTTTCCTAAAATGAAAGGTGTAACCGAAAGGTTATGTATAAACAGTCCAAAAAAACAATTTGTCAGAACCAATTCATTAGAAAGATTGTGAATGTGCACACTTGAACGTTTTTGATTCACACAGACAGACACTCACTCTGTTGTTTTGTGGATGTTACTGAGTCACGCGTGACTAACTGTCCTCTCTGAACATAATGAAGACACATACCACACGTCTGGCGCTGCGCCTGACAAGAGCAGACTTCAGCTGCTTACATCACGCACATACACACTGCTGTTATGTTCAGCTTTTGCATGATTTAAGCCTCAAAAGCGTCTAACAGTTTATATGCACTGTACTAAATAATCATTCCATTAATCTATGTAAATGCATGTTAAACAAACAATAAAATTTAATCAGATTGTGTTTAACATTAATATAACTAAACGTCTGCCAAAAGGAGCATTTACTACGGCAAAAGCAACTAAAAAGAGAAATAAATCCATGTTAGGAGAAACCCAAAAAGCATCTTTGAATGCTAAAATGGCATTTTAATATTTCAAAGGTTTTAAAAAGAGTAATATTTTAAGATTCTTCAGTGAAAGCAATCTGAGGAGGGAGAAAATGGATGGAAGGAGAGAAAGATTCTCTTATTATGAATAAAAGCTGACATTTTTGTCCATTCTCCATTCTGCCGTGTCCTGCTTTGTCAGTTCTCAGAGATGAAACCATCTTATCTGTTAAGCCTGAGCAGCATCTGTTGTTCTATAATGAAAGAGATTACTTTAATACCAAAAATCGTTTTATCTTTATTCAAGATTTTGAGCTCTTAGAAGACATCTTCCATTTTTTGTTGGATGCCACCAAAACTTCTGGAATCTTCTGATCTCTGTTCCAAAACATAGCGAGATGCCTACCTAGACTTAGATTTATCTAGTTTTAGATATCACAGGTAGCTTTGATCCAGATGCGGTAATGCAACAAGCTCTCAGAAAAATCAAGTTGGTGAAAAAGTGAAAACTAAGGTTTTCAGCAGTGGATAGAAGATGATTTGACTGACTCCCAGGTTAAAACAAATGTTATTATTGTATTATATTATTTCCTTATTGTTTTATTATTTACTTTTGGGGCAAAAAGCTGTTTAATAAGCCGGATAATATACAGCTAGCAGGTTGTTTTGGCAGAAATAAAGCCCTAATCTAATCATCCTCAGGTCATCTGAGATGTAAATGAGTTTGTTTCTTCAACAACAAAAAATTGGCATTGTATCACTTGTTTACCAATGGATCCTCTGCAGTGAATGGGTGCCGTCAGAATGAGAGTCCAAACAGCTGATAGAAACATCACAATAATCCACAAGTAATCCACACATAATGGCTCCTCCAGTGAAAAAGTCCATCCACTGTTGTCCTCTCACATCAGATTCCAACAACATGTTTATTTAGAGCTGTTTTAGATGGTTCTGTGTGTATTTCTCTCCTGTTTCAGACAAGATCACTGGAGCGAGCAATATTATGGAAATAGGAATCACATTTTAGCTAAAAGTAAGAGTATTATTAATGATTCATTTGTTTATTGCAAACATAAATATTGTTTATTGCAAACATGGATATTTTTGTATTAGCTTCATTCTGACGGCACCCATTCACTGCAGAGGGTCCATTGGTAAAAACAAAACGATGTAATACTACATTTCTCCAAATCCACTTCAGTGAAGAAACAAGCTCATCTACATCTTGTGTGTGAACTATTCCTTTAAGAAAATTATTTTTGTAGAGTATTAAGTTGCAAAGTACAAAATGTTCAGTTCTCATTATTGAATGTTATTAGTCGCTCCCTCACAGTGGGTTATCTTAAAACCGCTGTGGATTTTGTCTGCTTCAAGTCAATACATGTAACAGATCAGTAATTTATCAGCAAAGTATCAGTGGTGTAGCACCGATATATCAGGGACAGAGAGTAATTGTTTGGGTAGTTCAGCATGACTGGGATCCAAATATTCTTTGCAGAGAAAGTCATTCAGTGCTTTTGATCTTTTCACTTTAAATTCACAGTGCAATGTCGCATGATAGATGATGGGAGAGAGAAATAAATATTTAAAATGCAGGGCAGACAGGAGTGGAAGATGGAGCTGTGGGTGTTCCACCATTCAAAGGCAGTTTGAACAATAGAAGCTGCTCCAAGCCACCCAGCGTCCCCTCACAGCAAACCTCCCCCCATGCCCTTCTGATGTCGGTTCGTTTCACCCAGCTTACTTTAGCGTGACTGATAATGAAAATGCAGGTAACGACCCATTTTCGAGGCGGCAAATGACAATGACAGCAGTCACTGAATGTTCAGAATGAAATAGCCAGGGGTGCGATTGCACTGAAAGCCAGACCCGGAGCCATTTGCGCCTCTGGCTTCTCCAGAGCTCAGTGAGTTAGCAGTAATCGAATCATATGAGAACGCACTCAGGGAGGCTAAGAGAGATGTTGCACAGCCAGAGAACAGAATAGAGCCTTGGGTGGCAAACAGAGAGAACTTACAACCAAGATGACGAGCCTTGCAGGCAGGTTTCAACTTCTTTTTGGACTGCTGAATAAATGCATAGCTGTGATGCAGTCTGGACACTGGAAAATACAGTGGAATACAGTCTGCATGGACACAAAGCACAAAATCAAGAAAGTTAGTATTTTTAAAGTCTTGGGTAGAAATTATATGTCGCGTAAATATGTATACACAGTATACTGTATACACACACACACAGACATGCCATTTATAGAACATGTTATTTTTTTTTATTATTTTATCAATGTTTATTTTTTTCGGCATTATCTTTAAAACACATACATTCATAAATACATATTTTATATTTATAATATTTTTTCATTTGTAAAATATATATTACTTATGTTAACAATGTGTTTGTACCCACACACATAATAGATAAAATATTTACAATTTGTAATATTAGAGATTTATGAATTTTATAGAAAGTGTTAGCCATATACAGTACAATATCTATCTTTTTCTATCTATCTATCTATCTATCTATCTATCTATCTATCTATCTATCTATCTATCTATCTATATATATTAGCATATATTTGAGACCACATCATAACTCAAAACCAAATTAACTATTTGAATTCATTTCTCTCTCGCTCTCTCTCTCTCTCTCTCTCTCTCTCTCTCTCTCTCTCTCTCTCTCTCTATATATATATATATATATATATATATATACAAAATCAGAGCTTCTTGCTACAAGAAGACAAGTAATAGTTATGTACTTTTTAGACATAATGAAATGTTTCCCTGGATTTTACATGCTCTGTATTAGTCAGCAACATGCATTTACTTTTAGGTATTTTTGCACTAATGGACAGAAACGGAGTGGACAGATGTATAGGAGCATCCGATTATGCATGAAAAGGCATCTATATCGATTGAATTTCATATGGATTAACCGTAGTGGAGTCTGGTGGAGGAAAACAAAATCAAATGCCTCTCTGACCCTGGTGGAGAATGGCAGGCGCTCCTGGGGGACAGACGTTTTAGATGTGGTTGTCTGAGCTCTTCACAGTGTGAAAAGCCTTTTACAAGTCTGCCCGGCCACTTCTCAGTATTCCTGCTGTATTCTCAGTAGACCTGTCCTACAGCACTCCCATTCTCCTGACCCTAGGTCCTGGACTGCTGAAGGTTTTTTTAAAGGTATACTAAGGGCCCTATGGTATACCCTCTGTAAGTAAGTTCCAAAAGTAATAATACATTATGTTTGGTGAATGAACCTGAAATGTAAGAAACAGTGAGAAGATGAAAGATGCAATGCAGAGAGTTCAGACAACAGTTTAGGACTTTTTAAAGAAAACTTTTTGTAGAAATTTCTCTCTCATTGGTCTATTAAATATAATCTTGTCCTTCATTTCATATTATCACCATTACTATTTAAGCAGTACTTTTTCATATTTGCACTACAAATCAAAGGCATTCCTACTCATGCACTTACAAGTATTCAAGAATGTGGATAGATATAATAAAGTTGTTAATAAAATAAAAAATAAATAAAAAATGTTAAGCTAATTAATCTTTACATTTTTTTTTTTTTTTTTAATCCCAAAAAAGAATGAACACACTAAAGCGAGTCCAAACATTTGACTGGTAGCACATTTGAAATATGAAAAGACAAAAGACATTTTCAGTGATTGTAGATATGGTCATTGGGATGACATTTTATGTGAGAAACATATATTGCATGTCACAAAAATGGATACCATTGCTTTCATCATCTTCCAACACATTAGCAGTAACCATTCAAAAAGGTATGGGAAAGTCCAGACATTTATGATCCATATTTTGCACCTTTTTTCTCAAATAATGTATGTGCTGCACATTTTATGAACACCATTTGTCAATACATCAATGGCCTGTATTTAGATCAGAGAATAATAGATGAGTGTATCATTAGCCTTAACCTTTGCCTCTAAAATTTCAAGCAAAAATCTGGTTGATCATAAGCTGAAAACAGGTCAGAAAAATGCATATCTCTTAGAATTTCAAAGCACTATATTGAGACATCTCACAGAATGATTTGAATTGCTCTGAACCATTCATATAAAAGAAGACATTACCTGACAAATGGTTCACCTTATTTGATTCGGAACATATTATGGTGAGCTCTCATCTCCAGGAATATAAATGGATACGGTCATATAAAATCATATTTCTTTTGAGGACAGTATCCTTCTTTGCTTTGTGTGAGGTGAAGGTGTCAAATGCAGACAGATTTTTTTTTTTTTTTAATATAAGAAAATATTACCTTTTGCTGCCAAACCCACAAGTAATACAGAACTTATGAGAGAGTATGAAAGCACAGACGACCTAGAAAAATAAACACCATTATGTATAAATACACACACATGCATATATATATATATATATATATATATATATATGAAATAATCATTTTATAATTTTATGTATATATATATATATATATTTAGATATAAATATTTGTATTTTTTACTGATAAAGGCAATACGCTTGTTTACTTTGGCATGATTTCACGCAGTCAATCTAAAACAATTTATTGTCTTAGTTTAGCTGAATGTAGGATGTCATTTTGAAATAATTCAAGCTTACTTATTTTTGTAAATTTCATTAATATGCTGATTGTTGTCAAGATTGCCACCAAGTAGTTTAAAGGGGGAAAAAGGCGAAAAAACACTTAATGCACATTAGTAATTCAAATAGACAGCATCTTATTGCTGGTAAGTTTGCGTACATTGCATACATCCTGCTATTAGTAGACTGAAAAGGGCTTCTGACATGAACCCCAGGGTCACATGACATATGACAGTTAGTTACACAACGCCACAGAACAGACAACAGAGGCTTGGTAACTGGGTCACCCTGTGACAAGAGCAGTCACGAGGTCACCCTGTCAGTCCAAATAAACACCATATTCTCAAGGCCTGCAAGACCTGCATGTATGCTTCTGAGAATCTATCAGTGGCAAATTTCTAAAAGCGCAAGCATTTCCTGACAAGAATGTGTTAACAGCCTTAATGTGTACACTTTTTGGTCAGAATTGTTAGCAAGGCCTCTTTACACTTATTTTCATTTGGTTGTTTTTGATGTGGTTTTCTACCTGGAGACATCAAAGATACTGTAATCGATTTTTTTATGGAACTGCACACATAAAATGTCCCAACTACCAGACGTATATCAATAAAATAGCTGTCCTGAGAAATCACACCAGTCTGTGACAGCCACAGGCCCTCTAAACAACTCTAGCCACAGGAAGACTTTGAGCATCTTCGGTCTGCTAGCAATCGAGTTGATTTGGGAGAGAGAGATTTTGGGCAGAAGTGGGGTGCAATTTAGTAGCTAAGTCTAGAGGAAATAAGACAAATGGATAAAATCACTTAATAAGAACTGTTAAGAGATTCAAAAGACAAGACTCAAACAGAACAAATAATCTTTAGCAAAATCACACTAAGTGGTCTAATACTATATTTCTAATTAAAATGAGTCACCAAGCAATTAGTGGAGCTTGAAGCTTGTTTAAAACTCGTTCAGTACTGCCAACTTGAAATGAGAAAAATAAGACACTTCTGGAAAAGGAAACTCTCCACTCCTTTACACAGCATTAGAGATTGGAGCAAGCCATAGGTGACAGGTGACATAAAAAAATTAAATGTTAAAGTCACAACGTATGCCTGCAGCTACTGTATCCAACTCTATAAAAAGATGTTTAACTGTGCTAAAATGCTTTCAAGTTGTTTTTATTTATTTTTTTGTCCTCCTCACACATCACCATTATTTTTCCTAACATGCCTCTTAACATTCAAATCAAGGAGGTGCGATCTTTACTCATGTTTGTCCATATTAAGTGATATGGCTATGAGAGTAAGAGTATCCAACGTTGTTCTGTCCCTATAAATGTAGAAAAACTATTAGAAATGCATGGGCGAAGTTTTATATCATTCCTGGACATGGTGTGATGAGGTTTGTCAATTGCTGCAGTCCTCATTTACTTGCATTTCTTAATAGGGATTCCCTGCTTGTATTTTCACAGAAAGTGAAAATAAATTTTAAACTTTTTTTTAACAAGTTTGGCTATAAACTTCATGTGCAGGCATCGATGATGGGAATATAAAAATAAAAAAGATGATAAATAAAAATATAAAAGAAATGTCATATAAAAGTGCCACAGACCACAGACCAAATATATCACTACAGAATAATAAATCATTATTTCAAAATATCTCGCTTTCTAGATGCTTTACATTTAATACATGTATTCATTTTATATATTTTCAAGAATCTGACTGAACATTTAGCTCTGAAAACCCATAATAAATTATATAAATATAAATATAAAAATAAATAAATTAATACTTATATTCAGCAAGGGTATTTTAAACTGATCAGAAGAAACAGCAAAAATCTTCTCAAAGTTACACATGTAACCCTAGCCCCTTAAGACGAGACACCGCATCAATAAGAGACTATAGGGAATGCCTTGATGCGTATGGTGGGACCAACCCGCAGCGCTATATACGAGGGCCTGTACGAGGGCCACACCTCGTATCGAGTGTGCTCTGACTCGAGACCAGAGGACTCATAAGACATGTTTATGGCATCCATTATCCAATGGCTTAAAGTTTGCTTGGTCGCAGGTAACCCTTTCTTTGAGGGACTGAAGCATACAGTATGAGCAACTGCTCTGACTTTCTCCACATGGCAGCTCTGTGGACGTACACGCTGACCAGTTCTGCTGACCAGGCTACCTGAAGGGAGGGGGGTTAAAGGCCTGTAGTACAACTGGCTGAGGTGTGACCGTACTTTTGAACTGTAACCCGCTCGCAGGTACAGGAGGTCTTTGGCCATGCCAAGTCGAGATGGGATGGGGCCACAGAGAGGTCCCAGAACTATACTTGACCCGGCCAGAATGGCGATACAAGCAGTAGACTGACCGTGTCCTGACGCACTCTCTCCCGAATTTATGGGAGCAGATCAATCGGGGGGAAAGTGTACAGTGTATTCCATGGAATCCAACCCCATGGCATCTCCAGGCAGTTGATGTGCCACATGAGATGGTGACCTTTCCACAGACTGCGGGTCAGGTGGCCACCCATGACCACTCCCCAAACGGTAAGGGGTAATCCTTCGCTAGCGTTACTTGGCGATACAGAGTTCCCAGCATGGGCCCTGATGTAGGAACCAGGGATTCCTCCACATATCTAAGTCACGGACTGCTTGGCGTGACACTTTGATTATGCGAAGGGGATTTCCCCTCCGGGAGACACCTTTGTTCCTGAGCCACCACTGTAGGAATCTCATGTACAACAGGCCAATAGGTATGACATTGAACATTGAAGATCCAGCAATCTCTGAAACTGCTTGACAGTTAATGACTCCTTTTACACTGCGAATGCTGTGAGGATCGACTGCATCCAAGCAGGTGTCATACGAGCTTGAATTGTGGTCGAATCTCACACAGCGCCTAGATAAGTTCTCTGTGCTGGAAAAAGCACACTTAATCGTTTATTTTACATACGATTCAGAGCCGTCACGCTGGAGGTGTTCCCCATAGTGTCTTGTCGACTGGTCGAGTTCCTGAAGAGGAACTTCAAATTAATGCTGTTCTTTTTCATTTTTAAATTCATCAAAGAATTCTGGAAAAAAAATAACATGATTTCCTAATAGTACTAGCAGCACTGTTTTCAACATTAATAGTAATAAGAAATTTAATTTGAAAACCAAATCAGGGTCATGTGACATTGGAAATCATCACAAACATTTACAAAAGAACATTTAAAATGAAAATTATAAAACATATTCACAGTATCACTGTTTGGTGAGTACTGTAGAGTACTGGTTCAGTGGTACTGTAGAGTTCGTAGTCCCTAAAAATGTGTACACTACTGTATCATGTTCCATACGGTATAATACAGGTTTGGCACATCTAGTTTATTCAGCAGGCAAACTGTGTAAGTCCCAAAAACATAATTTGTTTATGGCTCATTTTTAACAGTTCTTTCAGATCTTTGCTGCTGGCAACATCCCAAACTGAATTTATTTATCTGTGAAATAATTCCTGCAGAGACCCTGCCTTTCACAGTGGCGAGTGTGTGTTGGTGCGATCACGTTTTGTGTGCATTAAGGGATTGGGGGCAGGGGTTTACAGACAATGTCTGTATGAAAAATGAATTCAGTGGCTGTTAGAGGCGTTATCAGGGTGGACAACTGACAGGGGGGATATTGCTGTGTTAATCTGACAGGAAGAATAGAGAGGACAGTGGGCTGATTGACAGAGGAAAAGCGTGTTTACCAATGGCCTCCACAGATGAGGGCTTGCCTGGATTCACATGCGGGTCAGGTACCGCTCCATTTCCTTGCCTGTCATCGTGGACAAGCTAAAACACCAGACTTCTGACACCGGCATTTCCCATTGCTCTGTCTCCGTGACAAGCACAGTTGCAAAGGAGGCTCAGGAGGCAAGTCATTTCCGCCGGGAGCCAGGTCAATTTGCACGTTTCCCTGCAGTTTTTAAGAAAACAGAAGAAACTCATGTTATTTCCTCATTATTTCAGACCTTGAAATGCCATAGGTGCTATTTGGTGGTCAACTTTTTTCCACAGGTTTTTCTTTGCTTTTCCATTTTGATTTGTCTTTCGCTTTTAGCCTTGACCGGGAGCTGATCCTGATCTCAAAACTCTATCAACAACTCATTGAGATTCAGGAGAGGTTTTTAGAGAATGTTCCTCATAAAATAAGAAACATCCAGATAAAACAGTGCGGTGAGGATCAAGGTCATACAATATCTTCTCAGCTGTGTTTCAGCTATGGGTAACTTTGACTAAGCACAATACTCTCATAAAAGACACTATCGTTCATAACAGTCTTCTCATAGGAAAGTGCAGACATTACATCACAGAGTGGTCAGTCGGGTAACATATTAAAAGAAAAATTCACACAAAATCATAATTTTCTGAATTATTTGCTCTTTTCCACTCAGTTTATGCCATAATAAATGGAGACTGTGATCATCAAGCTTAAAAAGTATGATAAAAGTTGTACATGTCACTTGTATGTATTATATCCAAGTCACTTTAAGACAAGTCATGTCACTAGGAAGCCATGTTTAAATGCCTTTCAGGAATCCAAGTGCAGCTCCTACAGTATCTCTGTGAATAGGGAAACATCAAATTCCCAAAACTGTTCACTAAACTTACAATAAAATTTCATATTTGAAATCACTAATGAAATCTGTCAACAACTGTGTAATAAATGTTGTTTCCTTTGCTCAAATAGCATAAAAAAAACAGAACTTCTAACGGCAGACGCATTGATGCGCTGACTTTACAAATCAGCAATTGGCTATTTTATTCAGAAGGCGGGGCTTCCTGTGATTGATCAGCCATATTAAGCATTGCATTTTTCCCCAGTGGCCCCCCTATGGTCTTTGATCATGTTCCAAGTCTTCTGAAGCCATTTGATGGCTTGCGTGCGTGTAATACATTTTTTGATATATCCAGTTATGGAGTTAAACTGGCTTATTCAGTTGCAGCAGTTAAGGTATAAACAAGGTAATTTTGGTCTGAAACAAAGCAACATATGGTTTCAGAAAACAGAAGAACATTTTTTCTTAGAAACAGTAATGTTTTTCTAAGTAATACTGGCAGTTTTTATGAATTCACTGTATGCTATGCTTTGTTGTTGTCTTTGGTAAAGCAGCACTAAAAGGTAAATTTGTCCTTGAGTGGTACAGTACTTCAACAGTATAGCAATGTTCTGTTATAGATGACTCATTGTTCCTGGTGAAAGAGTGTTTAATTATACTTCGAACTCTAATAATTTAAGATTGTTAAGTTTTTCATTGCTATCAATTAAGATACGTTTATCCATAATCTAATCCATTCTTGCATCACTAACATCACCCATCGTGGCCGTGCTCTTACATTTCTTTGCTGATGGAAGCTTTCTGTATCGAGGATTCGGAGTAAGGCCACTGTATGCACTGTATGTATTTAAAAAAAAAAAAAACACTTGACATGCTCAAACCTTACCTGATTGAATTTTATTTTTAAATTTATTTTTCAGTTGCTGCCATGTTCTTTTAATACCTGCAGGATTGCACCTACATGACAATTATAATTAGATTCAATAACATAGTTTTAAGTTTTACCTTTGAAATTACTGCAAAAAATAAAATTAGATTCAAATAATTGTCACGGTGGTGTTTGCGAAGGAGAAAGAGAAGGAGATCGTCGGAGACAAGAGCTCTAATCAAACTTAAAGTCTTTTTAATTACAAACACAAAAGCCAAGATTCAATGGTGACATGAGAAATCCAAAATACGTAACATTTACATTGACTGACAAAAAGGAACTCAAAAGACAGGGGATTTATAGCCAAATACAAATGACATGAGTGAGGGCAGCTGGGGAGACACAGGTGGAGAACGTCTAGGTTACCTATTGTAACCCCCGTTCCCTGATGGAGGGAACGGAGACGTTATGTCGTGACGACAGACT
>JAUMHP010000057.1:15751362-15768559 GCA_032361065.1 Enteromius trimaculatus
GTTTCCCTGAAAATAATTGCACACCTCAGAACGTTCGTCAGCCAATGAGATTCAAGCATTCAACGGCCCCGTAGTATTTAACTTTT
Organism: Enteromius trimaculatus; assembly: GCA_032361065.1. NCBI lineage: Eukaryota > Metazoa > Chordata > Actinopteri > Cypriniformes > Cyprinidae > Enteromius > Enteromius trimaculatus. Next base: position 15,751,449 of record JAUMHP010000057.1, read on the forward strand.
AAAACTTCATTTGAACTTGAAGAATCATTTGAAGAAATTCACACAAATATAACGGCCACATATGAGGACGCAGAGTCGTAGGAGATTAATAAATGATGGAGTAGTATTGTTTCTTTCTTAGTTCTTGTTAACTTATGTTGTTAACTAATGCACCTTATTAACCCATCTTGGCAAAGCTGCACAATTTGCACATGCTTCATATTTGCATCTTTTATTTGGTTACTGTCCTGTTTAATACCGTGAAGCTGTTCTGGAAATCTCTATTGTAAAGCACTATATAAATAAACTTGACTTTAAGAACTGCACGTTTTTTTTGTTGCCAAGATCAGGTTCAAAGGAAACACACAAACAGGAGACATGTACATTACTTGCTAAATTCAGGGTTTATGCAGGTTTTGTAACTTCAAATTTAAGACTTTTTAAGACAAATATGAATTTAATTTAAGACCTATATCACAGCATCAAAAACACATACAAAAGAAAATGCAGAATTGCAGAATCACATAAATGTATTGCAACAGTACTGAAAACAGGTTAGATGCATTGTGGAACTACAAAAAACAACAACAACATGCAAACAGCTTACAGTAGCACAAGTCTGCAGTGTGTATGCATATACGTGTGTGTGTGTGTGTGTGTGTAAGCTACATTAATCTCAACCCCTCTCCCTTATGGAATAATGTGTGCATGGCTCTTAGTAGTTTTTCCACTTGCCATATGGAAAAGCCATTTTTGACTGCATTATGTAAAGTGTGGAGTCCACAGCTCCCTACAGCAACGAGTTGATAACCTCCATACATACCTTTCTGCAAGCTCTTGTTGGAAGAGTTCAATTTACATTGGGCCGATCCATTGAAATGGACACCAGTTTTCTTCAGTCAACACACTCCTGAGAAAAAATAAAGAAAAATGTAACACTTTAATTCATATTCACTTAGACATATTCTTTTATTTCTGTTATTGTTTAAAATTAACAGAAATGAGTAAGCATGCATTATACTATACTGTAAATGCAGCCACCCTGCTCTTTTCTATTAATTGTCTATAATGTCCATACCTTTTTACTATGCCCATTGAACCATGTATATTATACAACACTATTGTCTTATTACTATCCAAATAACCAACCCTTGGCAGATGCAGTAGGCTTTTTTCTTTTAACCACATATCTGCTTTCATACTGTTAATGATGTTATACAATGGTAATTAAAATACAATTCAATTATATCTTAAATAGTTTTAACAAAGGAAAGTAGTATAAACAATACGAAAAATGAAAAACAATCCAAACAGAAAAGGTAACCCTATTTACTCTATTAAAAAATAACATCAGCTGCAGTGTGGGCCTTGCTTTGGCAGCGTGGAGCCACCAGATACTTGGCAGAATTGGCTGATGGCTGTCTTTTGCTGGAGGCCCTTCACAGCAGTCAGATGTTTCTCACTTTTTGCATGAGACGCTAGGGCTCATACACTTAACGTTCCCAGTTTAATTGCTTTCTTGCATAATAAACAGTATGCTTCAAATGCATTGTTAGAAACTGGCCTTAACCAATCCTTATATTAAATTTTTTCAAGCCAAGTATCCCTAAACTTAGCTAAAACAAGTCGGTTTTACATCTGTGGTAGTCTCGCGTAACCAGACTGAAGGTCTGGAATTCATAGCCGCTTTCTTTGATCAAGGCCCGCCCATAAGTCCGTTTGACCGACATGTCAAACAACCAATCACAGTTTGTTTCTTTCAGTGTCACGTTTCGGGGAGTGGAAATGTCCCCACAACAACAGAACGGCATGCTACAAGTCATTGAGCATTGAAAATCCCGACAAGACACTTGCGTCAACAGTAAACATCTGTTTGAAGCATATCTCCCCACTTTTTAACACCCACAAGCAATTCTGGAGAACCGAACACAATACTGAATCGGCCAGCTGCGATGTCAGCATATGTTGTTTCATGTTTGCCAGCAAACGCGGCTGATATCCCCTTCTCAGGTACTTCACTTGATCTTCCATAATAGATAGGAGGGCACACACAACTAGTAAAATTGTATTGCATACTTTAGAGAATCCAACATTTAACTGATCTTAATAAATGCTTATTGTCACACATGTAAACACGACAGTCTTTTTTTCCGCAATCACACGTCTGCGCTTTGTTTCCCGACGGATCGAAAATAAACTTGACACTCGCATCCCCCGGAAATCTGATAAAATTCAACCAATCACATGATGACTTCGACATTCCTGAAGTGTTTCCAGACACTTCCTGAAGTGTACCATATGCATCAGACGTTTAGCCAACGTTCCGTGGGCGTGACGTCTGAGGCTGAGACTATATCTGTGAAACGTGCAATCCGAGAGAGACCTGTGCCAATAACAGAAAGCTGATTGGCTGTTGCATGTTGGTCTCATTTGTAGTAGTAATACAGCAAATTATATTTGGACTAGTGAAGAAAAAAAAAAAATACACAGAATAAAATCAACCAAGCGACAACAAAAATAGAAATAGAATTAAAATCAGCTTTACATGGACATGGGAAAAATAAGACCTGTGAAAAATTATTTAAGACCTAGAAGAGGGAATTTAAGACTTTTTAAGGCCTAAAAATTTTAGTGTGTTGACTAACGTTAGACTTTTGAAGACTTTGCAGACACCCTGTAAATTGCTATGTCTGCTTGAATTTGCTCTTTAATAAACTGTGAACTCATACAGCCTCTGCACTGTCAATGTAATTGTGAAAACCTGGTTTCCTTTATCTCACCATTGAAGCTTGAAGGCATTAGATTCTCACACTTGGTTTCACAAACATCAGTTGTATTAAAATCGCATAATACAATATCTCAGCGGCTCCTGGCAGACTGTTTAATAAGAGCTCATGCACTAGTGTTATGATTTCTGTAATGAGAATGATGAACCTAATCCGACCCTGTCTGTGAACCCTTCCAAAGGCAGAAAAGGCTAAGGCCAATTAGGGTGGGATCGTTTACAGGGGATGACACCCTCCGAACGAGAAAGTGAGAAAACATGCCCCAATTACCGGCTGGTGATGTCATCACTCGAGGTCAGACACGCTTGATTTCCACATGATGTGACGGATGCGCTGAGAGCCCTGGTGTTTCTGTGAGAAACATGCAGAGCAAGTTCAAGACAGGGAGGAGGCATAAGCTTCATGACACAACACTCATTCACTGTCGCTGACCGGTGATTTCCACATTGCCCATTTCTTATTTAGATATGGATAAAGTATTTCCCTTTATTCATTAACACATGAGTGTAGCCGACTTGTATTTTCTCCATAGAGGGATTAAGCAAAGGAAGAGAGAGTGAAGGTTAAGCCAAAGCCAAAAACTCACTAGACTCTGTCTACCCCTGAGGTATGCTTATTCGATTAGAGTCACACTGGGATGAAGACTTTAAGAGATAGTTTCTCATGTTTGGCTTTGCCCACACATACTCTCCTGAAACAGGCCTAATGTATCTTCAGGGGCAGATAACCTAACTGAAATTTCACATTTAAAAGCAAAGCGTGTGTCCTTGCTTTTAGATACCTTTCTATTGATTCGGTCTTCTTTGTGAACAGCATGTATCTAAGGCATGCTGCCATCTGCAAGTTTAGAAGATGTTTGTATTCAAGGGTGAAACCCACAGAACCCAACCTCACCTGTTGATCTATGCAATGTGATGTTACATAACCCACTGGTATTGTTTTGTCAATTGCTATGGATATGTCAATAGCTAATTCTGCCATGTTATTGTTTGCTTTGTTTGGACCCATTTTATGGGGCTTGGAAATTATACTGAATGAAGAAAATTAGGTGATTGAGCAGGCCCACGGGAGCATTTTTGCAACCGACTGAATTTAACTGCAGAACTTGGGTGCTTAGCGCTTTCGGTGTCGGAGGAGAAAATAAACTGAATGCGATTATTCAATAACAGCTGCCAGTGTCACCATTTGAGGATGAACTTCTAATTTTGTAATTTCTGCAAAACCTTCATTGCTGTGTTACCATGAGAACAATAATAATGCAAAAGCTGTAATCGTTTTGGTCCTGGGGACCATTAATGTAATGAGACACACTGAGAATAGCAGAAAAACAAGCAAACTGAAGTGGAGAGCTTGTATTATGCAGTTCTGTGTTCGAAATCTATTTGCACTGTTTGTACTTTAGTTCGGATAAGATACACTTAACTGGTCATTCCACAGAATTGGTTACTCTTCTGGTGTTGATAGGTGTTTGCGAATGCTCTTTGTGAATCAGATAAAGAATGCCTTTAAATGTTAATAAATTGCATTGTGATTTTTTCTGCTAAATTAAAGTCGGGATAAACTGTAGCTTTGCCTTTAAAAAAATTAACAAGGTTATAGTTAATTTAGTTAGTATTGCTAGCTATGTTTATAAGATAACAAAGCTACAATTTGTTTATTAGAAAGACAATTTAATGTCACTACCCATATACAGTTTTCTGTTATCAGTCATGGTAGCATAGTGGATATTTTAAGATCGCCACCTACTGACGAATGAAAATATAAGATAAAATGATAAATATCTTCAGGCTTGTCCTTGAAGAGATAAGCTGAAAAAAAAAAAAAAAAAATTTACATTAATGCAATTTGTGGGGCTTATGACACATAACCTGACCTTGCAACACAATTATATATATATATATATAATGCAAGTTCCTGCATTCACGTATAAATAAAATGGGTTTATGACAACAAACAATAAAAGTTAGTGTCAGCTTTTCATTGTCTACACATGTTCACAAAAGACCTAGAAGGCACTGATAATAATGACTGCTTTGCCCACCCTCAGCTAACTATCAAATACAGTAATGCAGTGGCCCCTATGGGTTACCTTCTGCACAACAATTTTGCTTATTTCTCTAGTCTCAGGTTACAATTAGCATTAAAGTGTTCCTAAAATCCGCTGTTAGCGACTGGTCTCGATTCGATGACTTCTTTCTTTTTACGAAGGAAAGCGCTGATAAGAGTAGCAAAAAATTTCTTAAGGTCCAGAGGGACTGTCCTGTTGCACGTTTCGTAAAATCGTTCATGATTAGAAAAGCAACGAGACGGCTTGAGCTCGATTCAGTGCAGAATTAAGCACTGTCCGTGGTGCTGAACTCCGGATCCGGCGCTGTCCACGGTTCTGAACTCACTGAGGCGACCTATTGAAGATGAAACGCTCCTCTGTTCTCATTCCGCACTCAACTTAGTAGCGCTGTCTCAGACGATGCTTTTCCGTCTACTCTGGCGGCGCGAGCATCTTCAATGTAGATAAACTTACTTTCGCACTGGGGAACGTAATGATATCGAATCTATTCTCGTTTATTAACTTAACATCAAATTGTTTTCTCGGCGGAGGTGCCGAGGTCCAAATGGCGTTATACTGTTTCACCTGCAGTATTTGGGAGTTGATTTAAATGCCGCGGATGACTAGATGATCACGAGAAGGAAGTGCATTTTGTACGGATGTTTTGGGTCTTTTTTCCTTCCTTTTTCATTTTCTGAGAGGTCACTTAATGATCGGGGAAGGATAATTGCGTTTCTGGATATGCCATTCCTGAAGTGGGCTTGATCAGCTTTCGTTTGTGAACATTATAGACATTCGGATTATCTGTTCTGTTGGAGTAAGCAATTTTTCTCGAATTGGAATGATTTTTGTGGTCTTATCATCACGAAGGTGCACTTGCTCGCTTGATTTCGATTCCAAGAAAGTGGAACCAGACATTTCAACGCGGTAAGTCGAGTCCAGCCACTTGGTTAAAATGCATTCGTGCTCATTGCAATACTTCAGTGCAATAACAATTATGTGCACGATAATATTTATTTATAATAAATACTAAACTGCATTTTCTTTACATTCAGTGCAGGCAGTCTTTGCACAGATGCATTGAGCATGCCAGAGGCAGTCATTTTTTTATAGACTAGACGTATTGTCAATTCTAGACTATCTTTCAGTGTAAAAAAGAAACTCTTTCGTTGAAGTGCTTTCCTCTGGCAGCTCCTCTGCTTTTCTAAGTGCAGAATCTCGCACTACCGTGCCGTTTTATGGTTAATTTCTCGTGCTTTCACGAGTGAAGAGGCATTTGGACCGAAGCCCATTACGCACTCGTTAATGACACAGAAACCGTGTCGTTTCTCCAGGGCTCTTGGAGTAGATGAAATTCAGAGCGTAGAAATGCACTGACGTGGTCAATGCACACCTATCTCCAGTGCTATGTGGGGTTAGGAGCTGGAGAGCTACCTGTTGTCCCTGGGAAATAGGCATCCTGGCTAACTTTGTTGAGCACGGTCTATGATGCCTATGCTTATCCGTTTAGCTTTGTTTTTTTGTTGTTGTGGTTGATATACCTCCTTTGTTATTTGGGGATTGTTTTCTCGTGCGTGCGATTTTCTTTTAAAGTGATATCTTCACCACCTCCTGATAAAGAGCTTACTAATACCAGAGCCAAAACATTATCTAGGAGGGAAACATACCTCGTTTATATGAGCTGACTCTTCATCAATCTGTGGGTATCTTCGGTCTATTCCAAGGAAACAAATGGCAGATCTTATCAGAGATTAACCAGTATGGGAGCCCGGGGAGTGCTGTAACATTGGGTGAGTTGTAACACCATCCGTTTAACCAATTAGAAATGAGCTACACGAATGAAATCACTAACATACATGATCACCATCCTCACGAGAATACAGTAGAAGTTTCGAACAAGGAAAAAAAATGTGACACGCAAAATGTCAGGTTTACAAGTCGATTTGCAAAACAGTGATCCCTTGAACGAGCTCATTCAGATGATTCTATTTATTTTGCTCTCTGCATGTTTTATATCGCGACTGACTAGATGGGGAGGGATGGAAGAAGGATATACAGTGATCTTTAACAAATCCTAGTATTTAATTTAAAATCATTCCAATCTGCAATATACAAATAAATTATTAATGAAATAAAGTATTTTGACTAGCACAACAAATTCATACACAATATTTGAAACTGTAGTACAAAGCAGTACAAAATGGTACTCAATGTATTTGACACCTATTTACATAGTTTGCTGCAGGTTTGTCATTTATTTCTAAACTGCTCTACTTCATAACAAACAAATAAAGACAAAACACACACATTGTTACAACACTCCCCATACGTCCCTATATATGGTTACTTTTTGCAGCAAATTGTGCTTTGATCATCAATTTATAGAGTGACAAACTTAACGGTTAACATGAAGAAAATGCATGTTCAGTTATCAAGCTACGGGTTGTTTACATTTCTTTCAGTGTCCTATTTGCAGCATGGAGACTTACAACTTAAGGGACCTGAGACACTCTCCTTGAATGCGTCAGACTGCCGCGGCGAAGAATGGGCCCTTTTCTCCCGGCGATTTGCGTCGTGCTGCTCGCCCTGAACGCCGCTGTCTCGCCGGCCTCTGTCGGCCCTGAGGACTATCCCGCCGCGGACGAGGCCGAGAGAACTGCCAACAATGACATCATTTTCGATGACTACCGAGGGAAAGGCTGCGTGGATGACAGTGGCTTCGTGTACAAGCTCGGGGAACGCTTCTTCCCGGGCCACTCGAACTGCCCGTGCGTGTGTACGGAGGACGGACCTGTCTGCGACCAACCCGAGTGCCCTAAAATACACCCCAAGTGTACCAAGGTGGAACACAACGGCTGTTGCCCCGAATGCAAGGAGGTCAAAAACTTCTGTGAATATAGAGGGAAGACTTACAAAATCCTGGAGGAGTTCAAGGTAGGATCACGCTGCCTCCCAATTACCAGAATAATTATTCTATGCACGAATATGGGGCTATTTAATTAATTTATTATTGCATTGTGTATCCCACACGCCTGTGGTTAAATATTAGGTTTGTTTTGCACTCCAGCTGACACCTCAGCCATGTAGACTCCAGCGGAGAATCACATGGACATACAATGTGGGAGCCTTCCATTATTCTCAAATTGTGGGTGGATAGTACTTTTAAATTTAATAATCAAGCCTGAAAGTTTCACAAATATCCCTCAAGACAGCATATATGACGATATATTTAAAATTCTGGCATCATGTCAAAATCAGACATTCAAGACCACAGTTTTGCACCACTGTATCCTTAAATATATGCATTTGCATGGATGGGTCAGTGCATGAGTGCAGTATTGGATATTGTGGGATAGTTATGCTTGTTTTACTCTTAGAGGCTCATCATGATAAGCCCTATCCATCACTATCAACTGTAATTTGATTAGAGCTGTGCCTCAGAAACAATCCACTTGACAAAGCAATCCATTTGAAACTAGTGTGCATTTTCTCTTGATTTTAGATTCAAGTTATTTATATTGATTGGAAGAAGAAAGCAAACCCATCAATCATACAACAAAGCACTGAAGCATTCTCAAAAAGACCCATCAGCCATAGATACATGAATGTTGTTCTGCATGAAGAACCATTCAGCCAACTTTAGATTCATAAGACGTAGAACGGACAAATAAATCATGCATTGGTATTTCATAATGGCTTCATCAGGCCTAAGACGTTGTAAGCTATGTGGCATTATGCTTCATATCAGCAAAGAACATGTTTAACAGAAGCCGCCTATTAAGCAGTTGCAAGTATTAGATATTTATCGAAAAATATTTACTGCATATAATAAATAACTAACATTAACAGAACCCTTTGGTTTACTTTGGTCTATTTCCACTGGCAGGGTTACAAATAGTAGGTCGTACATATTTCATTTTCAAATCTCTCAGAAGTATTCATGTCAGAGAATTGAAACCTGCTACAACAGGAAAGCAACTGATGAGATAAAACAGTAAAAAAAAATGTTTTACTTTCACCCACAAAGCTCATTTCCAGGGTAAACGTGGGCTGTTTCAGCAAGTGCAAACTCTTATATAAGTTTTAAGTGTCAACAAAGGGCAAAGCAATAAATCATCACACACAAAATTAGTCTTTGGACTACACCTCGCAAGTGCACCTTTTAGATTGTTTCCATTTAGAGATTTCATCTCTCTTAACAATTAAATTGTGTACTCTTCAGTAAATATGAATATAAATATTAATGCATTTGAATACATTGTGGCATTGATATTTATTAAATGAATCAATATTTAGTTGTAAAGATTGACGACACTGGGCAAAATCCTATTTTCAAAAGAGTTTTTGGGTAAACACAATATATTAAGTACTGTAGAAAGAACAGACCATAAGAAATGTTCTTTGATGTTTTAGATATTTTATACTTCACTGGCCACATTGCTAATTATGTATTTAATCTTAGCAGCAATTCTTTGGATCTTTTTCATGGCTTCGCACTGCCTGTATCTTGAATCTTCTCTCTCTAGAGAACAAGATATCGTTAGCATTCATCTCATGCTTACATCTGATTAATTGAGTGTAATCTTGCGATAATGTAAATTCAGGCCTTTTTAGGCAACCTGTCTGCTGACATTAAATGTATTGCAAAGATTATTATCTTAGACTATATTACCAGTAGATCAAAACCCGAACAATGTTTAATATCAGGATTACAGTTGGGTGGAAGGTCTCTGTAATTCAGACTCACACTGGGTGATGAATTTCCCATCCGGCACCATCTGATATATTATCACTCACCAGTTCTGTTGTATCAACATGGGGCCGGCCAGTTTTTAGAGCTGCTTTTTGACAAAATCAGTATTTTATTCGAATACACAGTGTTTCCTTTGAGGTGTCACGCTGTATTCAGGTTCACATTCGTTGGCCACTTATCTAAATAAACAAAGACAAAGAGTATTTAATTTATCAGAAGTCCAACTAATGCCAATCAAATTAGAATCTACAAAAGGCTAGAGCACTTCATTTAGGCACCAACATCTAAGGAAACTTTTTGTGGTTAGCAAGGAGGTTAAATTACATAATTGGCACTGGGAAAGAGTCCCAAAGTCAAGCAGTTCTTTTAATTAGGGGTCTCATAGACTTTTAAATTTAATCCATCTTTGTTAGGTGCCAGATTGGCCCTGTTTTGATGCAAGCGCATGTTTCAGATATTTGCCCATGTAGGTCTGTGTATAAAAGATCAGGTCCATCAATACTGCATGTTCTCTCCAACCTTGAATGGAAGGACAACTTACGATCTTTTATTACCTCTAAAACGGTTTATCTGGCTATTGATTACCTCCTCTCAAAAGACACCCTGATTGAAAACCCATAAACAAAGCCGAGCAATTCATAACTAGCAGAAATCCCCTTTTGATCAGTTTTCCGCTCTGAATTTGACGTGCGCATTAAGCAAACGAGGCATCATCGCTCAATAGTGTCCAGTGAGATCTCTTTGAATTAAAAAGCAACTACTGAGGTCCAGCTGCGAATGGGAATCAAAGGGCATCACAACGCTTGATAGCTGATCCAATTAAGAGAAGCCGACAGGGTAACCTTTGGTGTGGGCTACATTGGCATTTCCTCAGCCGTTCTTTGGCGAGGACTGTATTTACTTGGCTCGGCAGGAGTGGGTGGAGCCCCACTGAGATATGAATCTTACACAAGGAGAAGGCTTTTCACTGTAGAATGAGGCAGACCAATCAGTCAGTAGAGCTTTTTGTTGTTACTAATCACTGCAAATGACAGCTGAGTGACGGATTTCCAAATAAAAGACTTGAAGTGTATTATCAAAGCGATGCACGCTGACCCGTGTGTAACCCAGCTTGACCCGGACAGTTACGTGGCTTTTTAAAATGTCAAGATTTCCGGGCTGAGGGTGATTGAAAGAGCTATAGGGTTAATACCAACACAACAGAGTTAATCACAGCACGGCAATAGCTCTTCCAATACTTGTCTTGATTTTTACAATGTTTCAGTGAAAGTTCAGGAAGAGCATGTTCTTGTAATCTTGTCAGTCGAAAACCTTGAGAGAATAAACTAAAAAGGCCAATGGCTTCACTGCTCTGGACCTGCACCTTTTCTCGCTGTGCTTTGTGAACTATAATTGAACTACTTTAATCATTTAACAAATATAATATTTTTTATATATTTTTAATATACAAGCACAGCAGTTGCAAAAAGTACATTTATTACCATCACCTACACTACGGTGCAAAAATGCGGGGTCAATAAGATATTAGTAAGGAAGCAACAAAATACAAGTGCTTTGACAAGTCTCAGCATAGCAGTGCGGATAGTTTTTTTTTTTTTTTTTAATTGCATCATGAATAGAACATCTATTTCTTTTCATCAAAGAATCCTTAAACTCAGGGCTAACAAAAATATAAAGCAGCACAACTTCACAATTGTTTAAATAGTTTTCAAAATTGATGCTAATAATAGTTTCTTAAGCACCAAAATAGCATATTAGATTGATTTCTGAAGGATCACTATAACTATAGCGGGTATTCGCTTCTGAATATTCAGCTTTTCCATCACAGGAATATATGACATTTTCAAATTTATTAAAATAAAAATATTGTAATAATTTTTCACATTATTACTGTTTTATTACAGTATTAATGCAGTCTTGTGGATGTAAAAGAATCTTACTTAATTCCAAGAACAACATGGATGGCACTGGAACGAGTGGAGTGGAACGACATATAAAAACGCATGACTAAGTGGTTAATTGTGGTTATTTTTTCCCGGGGCAGTTTATTGGGGTTCTGGGGGGGTAGTGGTTCCTTTTCTGCTGTTGTGTTATATTCCCTAAGAGCTCTGAAACTTACCCTCAGTAGGTGTTTCACCTACAGGGTTCCCCAGCAGCCGTGGAAGGGAGCCACTCCACCACCGCAACCCCAGCCACTGCTCAGCTGCAAGCAAGAGGCCGGAGCTATAGGGTGAGTTCAGATCCCAGGCAGAAAGACTAGGGCCGGGATGTGAGCTCTAAACGATCCCGTCTGTGCGCCTGGGATCACCAGAGAGGGGAATACCTGTGAGAGAGGGTGAGAAAAATGAAGATTTGAGGGAATGGCTTGTAGATAACACAATATACAAAATTCTAATTAGACGTATAATTTTTTAAGGTCTCATATCTGGACACCTTCATTGGATTTTTCTTGCTGAATCCTCAAGCATTCAGAGAAAACACAGTTTTGTAAATGAATCAGATAACACTCTCGGTTCCTCAAGGTTTTGATTGGTCTTGTCACGAACATCGCTCTGTGCTTAAACAATAGAACAGTGCACTGGCATCTCAGAACAGAAGCGGCAGTGCATTTTTCATGCTGAATATTCAATGATAAAATGTCAATTTTAAATTCCATCAAATAAAGGCAGTGTCTATCACTGTCTAGAGACCGCAGCTTTATCAAAACAAATATGTAGAGTAATTGGTTTAGTACGTAAGCTTGTTTTAACCAAAGGACAGAAAAAATGTAGATATTTTTCTCACAATTATGGAAAAAAAAATGTATAATTGTGATATGTAAACTTGGAATTACTTGGAATTTTCACATGTTTTTATCTTTCATTTTTAACATCTTGCAGTTCTATGTTTTCTTTGTCTCACTTTTACTTTTTTTTTTTAGAATTGCAAGAAACAAAGTAGAAATTGAGATATAAACTAAGAATTGCAAAAAAAAAAGTAAATATAAATTAATATAAATTAAAAATAAATAAAATTTTATTTATTCTGTGGCAGAAACAGGCTTGCATAGTTTATTGATTAGACATGTTTTAAGTATAACATATATCTCTCTTTTTCTCTCACATGCACATACACACAAAATAAGTTGCCCTCTCATCTGCATATGCTACAGTGAGCACTAATTAGTGGCTGTACTCGCAAACTCTGACACCTGTGAGAGGAAACAGCTAAAAAAAGCACCTGAAATGAATTGCTTAAATTGATTTTCCGATCCAACTGCCTGAGGAACAGCATGGTTTTAATTTAAAACACTGATTAAAAGCTAACAAGTAGGCCAGCAGAAACTGGAACTATTGAAATGGATTCAGAAAAGTTTAATCTCGTATTCCAATTGCTTCAAGCTGAAATCAGTGGTCACTTCAGTATCTTCATTTTCTCACCATCCTCTCTCTCTTGTATTCCCCAATCCTGTTGTTTTAACATAGTCACATAGGAATGCAACCTTTGCGACCCACCATGATCTTTAACATTTTCTGAAGGCATTTCGCATGAGCCTTTTAGTCACCCCCATGTCTGGAACTACATTTCCCAGAATGCTGTCAGAACGATGCAGCTCAGCATCTGTGCTCATGAGGATCTGATGACTCAAGCTCAGTCCACATGAGCCATCAGTGGCACCATTAGTGAAAAAAACTTGTTGTAACATCTTTTTTTTACCACTTTGGAGCCAGCATGCCCACACAATTCTATGCTAAGGCCCCATGGAGGAAATTCTGTCATTATTTACTCACTCTCATGGCATTCCAAACCCATAGTTTGGAATGTTTCCCAGTTTTTATTTTGTCTGTGGGAATTTCAGTTGAACCAAATAGTGACCATGTCTATTGAAGTCCAATAAAAACTCAAAACACCATAGCAGAATGATGAAAGTGACTACAGATTATTACTTTAAACTTCTTTGTTATATTACAACTATTAGAACAACTTTTCATATTTTGTTGTATTAAATATATACTGTAGAAGCATATGTATAGGAAAAAAACAAAAGTGAGTTAACAATGGCAGAAATTAAATTATGCTTTCTCAATGTGGCGTCAACTTATCTTTTAATTTTTACAGATCATGTCATAGACATTAACAATGCATGTCTGCTGGAACATATAGACATGATTTAACCATCATTCTTCTCACACTTTGCAACTATTTATGAAAAAAATAACAAACACAGCCATTCAAAAGTTTGGGGCCAGGAAGATTTTTCAGTAATACTTCAGAATAGGGAACACTAATTCACTATTTTCCTTTTTTTTTTTTTTTTTTTTTTTTCTCAATTTGCTGCTTATTAATAGTTAGTAAGGTGGTTTAGGTATTGGGTAGGATTACGGATGTAGAATAAGGCATGAATATGTGCTTAATTAGTACTAATAAATGGCTAATATTCTACTAATATGCAGGCTAATAAGCAACTAGTTAAGAGATTCTAAAATAAAGTGTTAAAAAAAAGAATTTTTTTTTTACTTTTACTCAACAGGGATGTAGTAAACTACGGAAGAGGATTAGGGCCAAGCAATAATAAAAAAAGGGAATCATTTTCAAGATTTAAGTCATTAAATAACAAGAGTAAAGTCATTAAGTTTCGAGAAAAAAAGTTGTTACATTTTGAGGGGAAAAAAAAGTTAAATTACGAGGGAATAAAAGTCAAAATGTTGAGAATAAAGTCATTCAATTGCGAGATTGAAGTCATTAAATAACAAGAAAAAAGACGTTAAATTAAAAAAAGCAGCCCTCATGTTTCGCGAAGTAAAAGTGCAGAACAAAAGACTTGTTTTGGAGCGTGCCCGTCAGAATCTCCAGAGGCATAGTTCGTAGAGTAATACGCTTGAGTAAAAGATGCCCGACTGATTGAAACCATATTTTGCTGAACTCTCTTTCCTTTCTTTTTCATCACATGACGGATCAGAAAAGTGGATTTTACCTGCCTTAATTATAATGCATTTATTAAGTGGTTCTACAGTACATCCATTATTCGTTTGTGTATCGGAAAGAATTCTAAATGCAGTTATGGCCCAGTGTTTCATCTGCATTTCTGCATTAAACTCTATATTAATTCACCATGGAGTCTATGGTTTGATTAGAGGTAAAGGCCTATTATGGAGAACTTAACCCCCAATAAGGCAGCATACAGGCTTAATATAAATATAAAATAGGCTAATTTACATTCTATGTTATAATCACATCCAACATATACAACAATACTGGCATCTGTCACCATTTATAAGCAGGCTATAAATCTAATTGGCTAGCTACTATTTACACTTTGGGCTGATTTCATTTACAATGTAAATAGCATCTATGGCAGAGGATTGCTCGCTGAGACGAGCAGCGCATGTGATCTGAGCTCGCGCAGGCCCTGTCTTTAGACAGAATTACGGTCTGTGCAGCGTGCTTCATTGCTGGTTCAGGAATTCTCGTGCGCTAAAGAAATGACAACGCATATGAAGACATTTTAATTGAAAAGCTGCGGGCCAGGTGCTTGAAATTATTCACTTTGTATTCACTTTGGACACCCCTGCCGTAGATGCTATTTACAGTGTAAATGAAATCAGCCCATTTTTATAGATGTGCCACTAAATAAAAATAGCCATTTAATTTACGCTGTGTAAAAGTAGCAGATCTTTTCCAAAACAAGTCTTTTGTTCTGCACTTTTACTTCTCAAAATATGAGGGGTATTTTTCCTCGTAATTTAACAAGTTTATTCTCGTTATTTAACAACTTTTTTCTCGTTATTTAACGACTTTAATCTCGTAATTTAACTTTTTCTCGACTTTAATTTTGACATTTTTTATTAATTTTTTATTATTGCTTCCTAGTAAACTGAACTATATTTACAGTAAAAAAAAAAAAAAAAAAAACATTCATAGTAATATAAAATATTCCTATTTGAAATAAATGCTGTTCTTTTAAACATTCTATTCAACAAAAAATCCAGAAAATTTGAATCTAGAAAAATATTAAGGAGCATGACATTCAACAGCTTCTTGAGGACCAAATTAGCCTTTTAGAATGATTTCTGAAGGGTCGTGTGATGCTATTAGCTGCTGAAAAGCTCTTGAATCTTGGTTGATTTTGGAACAATGCAGACCCAGGCTAAAGAAGTCATTGCCCACTGGAGTAGAAAAGAGTATGCTTCCTCACTCTGTGCAGCGTGACGAGATAAAATCATCACTGTTAAACTGACTCATACAGCGTTGACGAATCTAAATGTAACTGGTCAGGTGTAAAATTAGCTAACTCGTCCTAATACTAAAGGCGTCTCCTCAGAAATGAAATCTTTTTAATCACATGAGCCATGAAGTAATCAATGTAATCGGACAACAGACCGAAAATGTCACAGATGTCCTTTTACACGTGTAACCCTGTGCAGAATATTGTGCTCATACAGTTGTCTGCCTTTCAATAAATGTTCAGACTGAGATCACTACTACCTGCAGAATGCCAAATACATTATTCAGGACTCTCTCTCCACCAGTAGCAACTGCTTTGAGATTACATGGGAAGTACGACTTCTCGTATAGCCTTTTCCTATAAGTTAACTTTTTCCTACTGCTTATACAATTCTAAATGTTCTATTGTCTCTAGAACATTTATATATTTATAGACACACACAGAGCATAGATCCATGTGTCACTGTTATCACTATGTGCAGGATATCCTTGCTTTGTTTGCATGTTAATAAGAGACAAGAGACAAAGTAAATGAAACCACTATTGGTCACACATCAAAACAAAGCCCCAGTTGCCTTGGAAGCAGTACAAGCATGCTCTCTGAAGTGAAGTGAACTGAAACATTTTGAATAACTAGTGCTACGACCTATGCATCAGTAATCTATCGAGCCATTTTATGAACAGAAAATAATAATAATAACATTTTAAACAGACTTTAAAATGTTTTTTTTTTTTTGTGAAAAAGCAATAGTTACTTAAACTATGGTGCATAAGCTCAAGTCTCAAGTAATTACAAAAATAAATACCAAACTGCTGATAAACGATTGAATCCAATATTTTGTAATAATTTAGCATAAGGAAAATGTATAAGCTATATATTTGTAGAATACTGAGAATTAACTGAGAATACCACCCCCCCAGTTTCACAGACAAGGCTTAAGCTAGACCCAGACTAAATTGCATGTTTGAGCTGTCTCAGATGAAAATACCTTGCTCTGAAACATCTTAAAACATGTCTGTGTCATTGTTTTGTGTTAAGATGCTGTAATATTTTCTTAAAAGGCATTTTTCTAAAAGTTGCTTAAATATCTTAATTAAACTAATGCCTAGTCCTGGCTTAAGCTAAGCCCCGTTTGTGAAACCCTGTGTTAGTCCAGTGCTATAATATACAGGGTGGGCCATTTATATGGATACACCTTAACAAAATGGCCACCATGGTCACCACCCATCTTGAAAAGTTCCCCCCCCTCGTTTCATCTAGTATGTACTAATGTGCCACAAACAGGAAGTTAATATCACCAACCATTCCCATTTTATTAAGGTGTATCCATATAAATGGCCC
>JAUMHP010000057.1:15768659-15785736 GCA_032361065.1 Enteromius trimaculatus
TTTTTCCAGTTTAGACAGCTCTTAACATTTATTTGAATCTAGGACTAGTCTTAAACCCTGTTCGGGAAACTGCCCCTATGTGTTTAGTGCATTTAAAAACCTTTTGAAAAAAAAAAACCAAAAAAAAAAACCGCTTAAACCAGTCTGATCCTGAACTGAGATTTTACAGCTACATCTACAGCAGGTAAACCAAATGAAGACCAGCTTGGCCTGGCTTTGAGACCAGCTAGCCCTGCCAAACCAGCTAAGACCAGCAAGCAACCTTATTCTGATAAAGCTGTATTTTTTAGAAGGGAAATTGTACCTCTTTTATGAAATGACTCTGGCTTTTCCTTTCAGTTGATTTGCTTACATTATGTTGGAGCCATGTTGCTGAATAATATATAATACTGTCTGCAGATAATTCTCGGTAGAGTAAAGCCTTTACAATAAGAGTGATCCAGGCCTAGCTACACAAAGAGTCTTTTTAGCAGAACATTTTATGACCCTCTTGTCCTGTACTGAATGAATGTAATGAATACTTTGTAAGGATGGTTTTTCAGTAGTACTGCTTGTACACTTTAAATCTCATAATACCCATTTAAGACATTACTCAAGTGCCCTTATCAAAGTAAAAAGTTCAAGTTCATAGTTCATGTTTTTTAAAGAGAATGTTAATCTCAGCATTCTCTACAGTATACGTTATGAAAACCAGAGGCTCGTACCCACTGCAGCCCATTGTGTCCTTTTTTTGCCTTGTGTTGGCTCTACGAAGAGTCTGGCACAATTACAAATGATTTGTATGGGCAAGTTCACAAGCTTCTGTCCCACTGGACTGGTTGCTGTTATCAATGGAGAACAGAGGATTATTAGTGTCCGTGCCACTTACACAGTGTGCAGAGACTAAAGGGCATGACCGCTGCCAGGACAGGGGTCCCGATCTCTGTCTGTCCTCGAGACCTTCAGCTGTGATCCATGCTGGCATAGACATGAGTCAGTGTCACCTCTGTGAATACATGAAGTTCATGAATAAAACATTAGACTGTTACAATAATACATGACCATTTATTCAAATACATGGTTCAAAAGTTTTTAGCATTAAATAAGTAATTATATTGTAAACATAACAGCTTTATATTATAGTAACATGTTCTTAAAAGAAGCATCTTAGCCCAACCAATGCTGAATTGATTCAATCAAAAATGCACTAAAAACTGTGATACCGTGAATGAATTAATTATAAGTTAAATAACACTTTTCTACAGAAATATATTGTAAAATGTAATTTATTTCTGTGATGACAAAGCTGAAATTTCCACAGTCTTAACTCTAGTCTTCAGAGTTACACAATCTTTCAGAAATCATACTAATAAGTTGATTTGGTGCTAAAAAAAAATTTCTTATTGTTTTGAAAACCATTGTGCTGCTTAACATTTTTGCTGAAACACATTTTCTTTTTTACATTAAAAGTTAACAGTAGAAGTAAAACTATTTTTTTCCTCTAATTTATCCTTGATTAAAAAAAATTGTAATTCTAAATAAATCTCACTGACCCCACGCTTTTAAATAATAGTCTTTGATATAATAATAGTCTTTCATTTTGGTATATAATGGAAAAGCAACCGGCCAGTTTAGTTTGTTTTATGTGGCATCTAAAGGAAGTATTATCTAAAATAAAAGCTATTAAACATGAATAAACTATATATATATATATATATATATATATATATATAGCAAAAACCATTCACCATTCTGAAAAATTCTAAATGATAATTATTTTACAGACATAATATACAAAGCAAAATATATAAGTCTGTCCATATTTAGTTAAGATACTAGTTTGATTGTTGCCACAAATTAAACAATTTGATTAGAAATTTTCTTTTTAAATGTTACGGCACTAACCTGAGAAATGGTTGCAAATCCAGTGATTAGTTCCTGTTCACAAGTGCTTGCTGAATCATGCTGGTACTTTGTAAACACGACTTGGTTTCCAGGCAGACTTATGAAAAAAACATGTTCCTCTCAACTCCCAGAGGTTGTGTTAAGCCAGCCAATCACATAAAAGCTTAAAGTAAGATCAGAAATAGTTTTTGTTAGTTATGTGTGCAGTACAGTATGTATCAGATAATCTGACTGTGCCCTAAGCATATATAGTCCCATATATTACTAATGTTTATTTTTAACAACAGAAATGTCTAATTCGTTATTATGTTTTATAGTATGCAAACAAATATATATATATATGTGCTGTTTGCATACATTTACAATCCCCAGGCTGCATAATTTTTTAATTTACATAGATAGGAAACAATTGCCATAATGATGACAAAGTTGCCTTACAATTGGCCTCTACCTGTGAATCATTAAAATAACTTCCACAATCTCTGGAGAGGAACCCCACAGTTAAGGATCCATTATTCTAAAGGACTGCTGTGAAAATAAAGACTAGAGAATATTTCAAAAATACTACTGTGAAAGTTAAAATAAGTGCATAAATTAGATTAAAAGTGTGCAATATAATATCCGAGAGTTTGAATGTCCCAGTGGAGATTGCTGGTTCAATTATCAGGATGTGGAAGATACATCAAACCACCCAGACACTTCCTTGAAAAGGTCGTACCTCAGAACTCTCTGTGCGAACGTAAAGGAGACTGGTGAGAGAAGCCAGAGAGAGCATATCGATCACTTTGAAGAGGCTGCAGAGTTCAGGAGCTGTGAACAAAGTAAAGGTGCATTAGTCAACCAAATCTGCACCACAATGGTGTAAATTGTGGCACAAATAGGGAACAAATGGCCATTAAACAAAAAATGATGTAGATGACTTAGTTTCTTCATCAAAACAGAAATATAGCATTAAATTACTTGCTCATCAATGGATCCTCTGCAGTAAATGGGTACCATTAGAACATCCTTGGCAACTTCAGAAAATGAAAATACAGGGGGATATATATTAGGGGTTATATATATATTAGTTTATGAAAATGCAATTTTCAATTAAAGACAGCTTATAGATTTAAATGGGCTGCTTTTACTTGACACATTTTTTTATTAATTGGTCATTTTTTGTCTCAAGTGAAACATAAAATACTGAAAGATGATTACCCTTAGCTTACTGATAACGCATTTTGTGCAGCTGGATGCTGGACTCATTTAATCACATTGTTTCTATTCTCCAAAACTGATTTACTAAAGTCGGAAAAAACAGACAAAATTGGCATTAGTCCGAATTCTGCTTGATGTGACGCGGAAGCGACCAGCTGGCAGAGGATTGCACAGCCTTTCTTGAACATTTATGTTCATTTGGGAAAATTTATTGCAAATGTATCACTGCCCACCATTAAACATTATCATATTAACAGTGAAGTAGAATTGACTCGCCTCAACAGTCAAAAAGAATAGACTAAAACATACCTGAACTATGTGGGAAGCTGGCACATACTTACTCCAATAGACTTAAAGCTGGCACTGCTGCAAAGGATGTCTCTGCAAAATATTAAAATCTGCGGAAAGTAATACATGTAGAGTTTTGGAAATAATCACCGAAAATCTAATTTCAGTGTAGGATTTGCAGTTCTGAAAGAGAGAACTTGTTAAGGGTCTAAATATTTTTACAAGGCACGGTAGGCTATGTGGGTTTAAATCTTAATATTTTATGGCCATTTGGGGTCCATGTAATATTCAGCAGGTAGAGTATTTTATTACAGACATCCAATGTAGGACTAATCACATATTAATCTGGGCTATCTCCACCGACAAGTATGCACTGAACGGGATGGTCTCAGCTTACATCTGTTGTTGTTCACTGGTTAGATACTGTCTGATTGAATTATTTATAATTAGTAATTATAAACTGATCTCAAAGTCACGCAATACCAAATAAATCTTTATGCATGCTAAGATCAAAGTAATTATTGCAAACCAAAATATTATGTTTCTAATAAAAAAGGAGGGGCCATTTAAGTCAATACAAAATGTTTTGCATCCATTTTTAAATCTGGATGAACAATTGAATTTAGAATAATAGGAATTTTTTTTTTTAAATCCTTTTATCCAGAAAGCATGCATTAAACTAAACAAGAGTGAAATGTAAAGAAATACTGTTTTCAACCCTGAGAGAACTTTTGAAACTGAATTTGAAGAATAGAGTAATGCTGCTGACAATTTAGCTTTGCAGCAATAAAAAATATTTCAAAAATGTAAAGTTTAAAGACATTGGGTTGTGTAAAAGCCAGGCTAAATGATGCCTGCTCTGACCCACCTCTGTTCCTTAATATCAACCTACATTACAAAGGTGCAACTGTTGTGTAAATTAATTCATGCAACCTCTGAGCAGTATTAAATAGTCTTTCGAAAAGCAGTGGAGGGGAGGATTTAAAAGATAGAAATATTTGCAACACAGAGCCAGCATTTAATATGTTGTTTATATATTTGGAATATAATGCATTTATATATAGAAATAGAGTCCGTTTGAGCTCGTGTTGATTTTAAGTGTGATGTCTAACATGAAAGAGTCTCTCACCATATCGTATTTCTCTGTCTCCACAGCCTTCCCCTTGTGAATGGTGTCGCTGCGAGCCAAATAACGAGGTGCATTGTGTGGTCGCTGACTGTGCAGTACCAGAGTGCGTCAACCCAGTGTATGAGCCAGAACAGTGCTGCCCCATCTGTAAAAACGGTAAGATCGGCCTATTTCCTATTATAGGTTTAGGGAGAAGACGAAAATACCTGCAAGGTGTACTTTAGAGAATTCCTTAGAGAACTAGCTCTACAATCCCAAAGGAGAGCGAATTGTTCCGCTGACTGGCATGTATCAGTGTTCAAGAAATAGCAGTGAGGTGGATATGATAGTGTGGTATAAACAGACAGCTCTATGCAGAGGTTGTTTTAAACCCACTCTTTCTATTAGATTTTGGTATCACCTGCTAGCGAGCTCTGATTACCAATCCTCTGCTCAATTACAGGGGAAATCTGGTTCAGATAAACAGTGTCCCATTGATTAAGACCATGCTAAGAAGGATTAATTGGCCAATAGGGACTCCTCTATCTCCTGTGTCTCGATGCACTAGTCAGCAAGGCCCGATTCCAAAATTACAATTATTGGATTCCAATGGCTCACTGGATGGCCAAGGGCAAGAGATATCCCTGAGTCAGTCCGATACAGAGGCACAAACACAAAGTGTAAGCTCAGTGAATCAGTGGGATAAA
Source organism: Enteromius trimaculatus (assembly GCA_032361065.1). NCBI lineage: Eukaryota > Metazoa > Chordata > Actinopteri > Cypriniformes > Cyprinidae > Enteromius > Enteromius trimaculatus. Next base: position 15,773,847 of record JAUMHP010000057.1, read on the forward strand.
TAAAATGTTGATCGGCACAATGCATATACAGTAGGCCAAGCGGCTTGTAGAGAACATAGATTTAACCCTTGTGTTATGCTTAAAATCCGGTACTTAATTTGGTGTGCTCAGCCTTTTAAAAGTTGCTTCTAAATCTCTCATTATGCTATATTATCACCAGATCTTGGCTTCAGGCTTTTTGGAAAAGTTTTTGCATAAATGTAGGCTCAACTCAGTTTTTGAGTGCATTATTTGTGGATAATTTTAAAAGCATTGTAGGCCATGGGAATGCTACAAATATAATAGAGTCCAAAATACCAACAAAAAAAAGTTAAATGCAATAATTTTAATTTGCAACTTTTGGAAAAGAAAAATCAATTGCATGATGGCTAAATCAACAAACAGTAATAATAATTCTTTGAATTACCAAAATTGTTAAATTATTTTTCAATATAAGGCATTAACATGTGCTTACCTAGGACTAATTAATGACTAATATTCTAGTAAAATGCATGCTAACTCCTTATGAAACCCAAAAATAATGTGCTGCCAATATTAGATGTATTAAGTGTTAGTTTTGATAGAACAGCTGCTTTTACATAAGAAAGATTTAAAGGTATAAAAATATATGAGAGTATCAAACAGCTAACCCTTTTTTTTTTTCGACATAATATATTTTAACAGCATAAAACTGAATCAAGTTTGTAAATTGCAGCCGAGTTTCTGTATTCAGTTGTAAAGAAACCTTGCCGCTCTTCGGAGCGCCTCAGGAGACATGTTTGAAAATAGATTTGTAAAGAAAAATCATATCTAATCTTCTAAGTGCAACTTTAAAATCTATGAAATTCCCTCCTTTTCCCCTTCTGGCAAACATTGACCTACATTCTCCAGGATCCACATTACAATCAGAAGTGTGGTGTAAGGTATAGTTGCTATATAGAGACCGGCTGTGGCTTTCTGCTTTACTAGCGCAGAAAGACAGCCAGAGATACGCACCCGGATACACAAACCTCGCCTACAGCCTGGAAGAGAACTAATCCAGGCAGACAGAGCACGGTGACGAGCTTGTGGTGCTGGCATTTTAGGGAGGCTGCGGTGAAGCCCGTCCCCTGGAGGAAATAACCAAGTCTGCTTCCAAGATCTTTAAAGGGGTCATATCAGGAAGAATCACATTTTGCTTGATACTTTGAGATTAAAGTGTTCAATGTAATACATATATAATAAAATATCCTTTCAGACCTCAAACCTTCTCCTCCGGTACTGCATTTACGTAATGTGTTTCTCATGCTAAGAGTTTACATCAGGGTCAGGCAAAATTCAGAAATGAATATTAGTCTTTTTGTTCAACTCACGGGCAGGAAAAAGGTATTTAGTAAATCAAAGAAATCTAAAAGTAATTCATTCTAGAAAATAAACCAAATAACCAAACTCTGGTCCAAATAATAAAAAAAACAAAAATTTATTAAAAAAAAAAAAAAAAACTGATACTATTATTCAGTAGAGACACATTAAACTGTCAAAAAAATAATATCAAATCAGCAATGATTTACAAATTAAAAATTAAAATCAAGGACAGCAGGTTGTAAAGATTGTTCATAATACAGTATTGCTATTTTTACTGTTTACTTGATTAAATAAATGCAGTCTTGGTAAGCATGAGAGACTTCTTTCTTTTTAAATGTAAATTTTTGCTATCCCAATATATTACAATAAAAATGTAAAAGTATTTCCAATTCATTTCTGGATGACATAACAGCCTGATTAATTTTAAGGGTAAAATATATATATATATTCAAACTGTTTTTGGCACTTCACTAAGCCCCCCTTTTTCATAGAGATGGTTTAACCTAAGCCAGGATTAGATCATATTTAGATTAGGACATTTAGCAAATAGAAAAAAAAAACTTTACTGGCATCTTAAGAAAAAACAAAGCCACGGACGTGTTTTAAAAACGGTCAGGGCGAGTTTCTTTCAGTTGGAACAGGTCAGATTCACAGTGTAGAACTAGGCTTGAACCTTGCCTGTGAAACCCAGGGTATATGTTATATGTTAACATTAATGTAAGGTGGGCCTTAGGGAGAAAAAAATTAATGATAATAGCAATACTTTAAAGTAAAGCACTAATAAAAGTATTTGCGCCATAATGACAATGACTGTGCTTTAAATTGATGAGAATATTTTATTCCTGTTCATTTTAATCAAGGCTTTGGTTTGAAATGACATTATAAACCGAATATTTCATCTAAAGACTTGCTTGCCTTTATTCAGTTGCAATTGTAGCAGAAAGAAAGGCAAAATAATTAGTTTGAGAGACTTTATCTCAGTTCAATCAATTCTAATAGCGTTGGTCAAGAGCTGTTCTAAACAGTCTGTCATGTAATCTCTCTCAGATTGTTCCACATGGGCAAACTGAGACGGTAAATGTCAAGAGACACTTATCCCAGCATTGACAGAGCTGGCAGAGGATCAACAGCGACACTGGGAATGCCAAGTCTCAGTCAATCAAAAGTCAGACATGGCTGCATCATTTTTTTTATAGCACAATTCACGACTTCCATAAACATACAGCTCACATCTAACTCTCGCATGTCGCGTCAAAATGAAAGAAGCCTAGGAAGTATCACTTTGTTTTGAAGCCTCTCATAATAAACCTCATAGGAATGCAGTATTTTTTTTGCTGAAGTGAATCTGAACCTTAAAAATAGCCTCTAGAAAAAGCGATGTGCTGGCTTGCTGCTGATGCTAATTACCAAATTATGCTTCTAAACACGATGCAGCCTTTTAAAACCCATGTTAACAAGAACTTTGACCAGACATGGTAAGCTCAGTTTATGCACTGCTGGAAAGACAACTGGCCATGTTTCTATGTGGGTGAGCCAATCGTGGGCAACCATCTCTCAGTAGCTTCAGTGGTTACCATAGTAATTGCTTGCTTGTAGGTTGCAGGCTAATCTGAGGGCAATGACGTGGGCCTCCACTGCAGCAGAGTAACTTCACCTATGATGATAACTATGATCTGAAACACGCTGTAAATATATAGTTTGTATGCTTTGATCTAGTCGCATACATTTTTTCATGCATTGTTTACAATCAATAAATCTCTAATATGAAATCCTACTCTGGAGGTGCGCTGAGATTTGTTCACAGCTCATTGTTTGGTTCTCTTCTTATGTGCATTACTAAAAGACTCAAGGGTTTAACTGAACTGCATTGCTATGTGAAACAGAAAATATTTGACAATTGCAGCTTAAGTGAAACAAGGCCAGGAACAACCAAGGTCGAATGCAAATAAAACTTTTTTTTTTCACTTAGTTCATATTTGAGACCTTCTGTGAATATGCTTAAGCGACTTTGGCCATTTACCATTAGATCTGCAGTTTTAATGAAATTTTATGCCTTCTGTTTTCTTAGCCTTAATATCTGACACTGAAGAATTTCAAATGTTTATCATATTATTCAAATCTCAATCATAATGCGTCAAAATATGAATTTTTTTTTGTTTTTTTTGTTTGTTTTGTATTTAACCAGACAAAAGAAAGAACATAAAGTGAACCAAATATTGCATTACTGATATAAAGATTTATAATAGTATAATTACCAAAAATTTAAAATAAAGGTAGACTTAAACCTCAAAATTAAAATAACGTGTTTAATACTATACATTAATATAGTATAATAGTTTTTTTTTTTATAATAACAGTTAGCTACTTATGTAATATTAATTAATCCCACTGTGTGGGACATACATTGTTTAAAGAAGTGGTTCACTCCGCAAACAAAAAATTTTAATAATGTATTCACCCTCAGGCCATCCAAGATGTAGATGAGTTTATTTCTTCATCAAAAAAAAAAAAAAAAAAAAGAGATTTGGACAAATCTAGCATAAGACTGAGAGTAAAAAAAGGATAATTGATGAATAGTTCACCCACAAAACAAAATTTGCTTAAGATTTACCTGCAGCCCATCCGAGATATAGATGAGTTTGTTTCTTCATGAGAACAGAATTTGCATCACTTGCTCACCAGTGTCTCCTCAGCAGTGAATGGGTGCCGTCAGAATGAAATTCCAAACAACTGATAAAAACATCACAATAATCCAAATGTAAACTCCGGTCCATCAATAAAATGCTAGTGAAGTGAAACTATGCAAGTTTTAAATAAACTGTTGCTGCTGACTAAAAACAAATGAGTCCTATTTCCATAATATTGCTTTTTCATTCGAATCCCTTTACTGACAATCATGAATTAATAAAAAAAACATCTTCTTGTGCAATGATGTTAAAATCAAGGACTTGATCTTTCTAATAAACCAGTTGTCTTAAAACAGATGTCTGGGTCATTAAGGAATGGCATCGAGCACGATCTTATCCCTTATCTGTTTGGTGCCTGTCCACCTGGCCAAGGTGTCCTTGCACTCGTGACGCTCTTTTCTATAGGATGATGAATAACCGCTCTTGGCTAGGCTAGTAGTCACGGATCTCTGTTGCACCCCTTTTGAAACGGTTACTTTTGCCAACAGCTCATAATTTTACTGATGGAAATCAAATATTTGAGTGCATGTAAGACTCCTTCAGGTCTCTTAGGAGCTTGCAGAATATTGTAGGCAGTAAAGCAATTTGTGCACCGCTAACCTGCCGCCCTATTCCAAGTCTATTAACATGTCTGTGATGTGGTTAAAAGGCAATCTAGTTGTTTTCCCCCACAGTAAAAGGGAGGTCATGAAGCTTGAACTCTTTTTAAAATGTGCGGCACCGCTGACTTTTACTGACATAGAGTGAGGACTATATTTCAGGAAATACTGCCATATCAAAGCAGAAGTACTTTTCAAGGACTGCTTGTCGTCAAGAATGGCCTTACACATATGCTGAAAAGTTACTTCTGTAGTTGCTGATTTTTAATGGACCAGGTATGGTGAATACACTTCTTCCGAGATGATGGTTAACCTATTCAGATTATCAAATAATCATAGCGCTACTACATTTGCAAAAAAAAAACAAAACTGTCTGGTGCATATATGTAGATGAATTTATCGTTTACAAACAAATGCTTAACAGTGGCAATTTAAGATCCTCCAAGCTTCACAGAAAAGATGTTTTGGAAGTGTGATTCATTCAAATTGAGCTTAAAAGGTCTATATAGTGTGAGGGGATTAAACTATTTCTAATATAAAATAGGAGCACTTGCAGATCATTATTGATGACCAAGATCCCAGTCATTATAGTAATCTTTTTAAGACCTGATTGATCAGTGGTTGAAGCCCAGATTTAATATTATTTTATGTAGTCATCACACAAACTAGCAAATGAATAGCTAATCATAATATAATGAAAATCTTATATGAAAAAGGTGATTATAGAAAATCTAATATGACAAATGGCCTTGCCACAACCGTTTTGCTAATGTAGACACATTATTTCTTAATGTTCTTTGAATGTGCAAAAATGTTTAAAAAATTGTATTTCATATTTATTTATTTTCTGGTTATGTGAACATCCGATTGCATCTCTAAGTTCTCTGAACCTTCTGAAACAAATCCATGAGGACATGCTAAGGATATTATTATTCAAATAACTTTAAAATAGGCTTCTATGAACTTAACTTTACTTCTTTAGAGCATTCCGAGAATGTTCCCTGTTGGCTGGGTTACTATCTTCCTGCAAAGCACAGTACATGTATACGTGAATATAAAACTTGCAATGCTATTAGAATGTGTTATCTTGTACAATCTGAATCAGCTCTTATTAAATTTGCGAAAAGTCAAATAATATTACTGATGTGGGCAATTAAAACCATTATATAATACTTAACAGATCATCAGAAGCACAACACTGCTCAGAGCCAAACCTTAAGACGCAGTTAATAATTCACGATTATTTCGGACTGGGAGATCAGCAAAGCAAGTGGATAAACACTAAGTATCCTCGCCTGAATCTCCAATCTGATCCCATCTTCAAAAAAATCTTCATGTAAAAATAAATAAATAAATAAATTCTGCACTGTGATAATCATACGCCTACGATTTACACTGCAGGTATTCTGTTAAATCCCTTTTAATAGAGTAAATCCACAATAATCTTATTTACCACACTAGTGCAATTATCTCTAAAGAACTCTGTATGCCCACAAGGTTCTGGGTTCAAGATTTATGCTGATATGTAATTTGTTCATAAGATATGTATCTATGAAAACACCTTATCACCGAAATGAGACTAATTAGTACAGTGCAGTCTGAGCACACAGACACAAGTTAATATTAATATTTAATGGAACTTAAACTGGACTATATAGACACTGATTGATGGTGCTCTGCACATACCTTGACTCTTGCTATAGATTTTGATTTATAGTAACCACTGATTGCAGCTTTAGTCCCTCTTGAGGTCACCAGAGGTCAAGTGCTGTAACACAGACTGTAGGGTACAAAGACAAAGAAATGCACCACTCACAAGTAAATAAATATTAGAAATTTAGTATATAGCAATTTTCTTATTATTACTCAGTTATTAAACATATATTTATACAGTAACAAGGGCATGTACAATAAAATGTAACCTTGCTCATTTATAAACTTGTAATTCTAATCTGTAAAATATAAATGCCTTCATGTCAGTTCTTGCAAGGCACAAATAAAAATCTTCAGAAACATTCAGACAATGATGGCTGTGCTCAGCTTTTAATTTTATGGTTACAAAAAGGCATTACTGGGTAAACCCATCACGGGAATTAATTCTACACATAGTCAGCTTATTTCACTTTTTATTTGCAATCATTTAGAAATTATCATTGCTAATTTACAGTACGTGGGTAAATATGGACATAAACACACAGATATTAGAAGCAATTATACCAACCGCTTCGGGTTTAGTCCACAGCAGGCCACTAATATCTGCTCATTTGGGGGAAGGAAGTGAGGAATTGCATAAAAATTAAAGTGTTCTTGTAAATGATGATCATAGCAGACCCTTGGAATTGAACAACACTGTGTTTAGTCACATTGACTTTTTTTAACAGTGCTGTTGACTGAACGAATATCTGCATAGTTATATAGAAACTCATTACAAGGCTTTTTGAAAAACCTGATTCAGTCACAGCATTATGACTGAATATTGTTTAATGACTGCTAAACTATATATCTGACCAAACCAGACCGAACTCATTCAGCAAAATGTACAGTATTAGCTTAGAGTAAAAGTCTATGGAACAGAAACCATAATGGATAAAATGCATTTGTTTTAAAACTGAATTGCATGTACACAATGGCATTCATGACTTGAGAGACTAAAAAAAAGAAAATACAAGCCATGTCCATTTGGCTAAATTTACATTCCATATGCAGGTCTGCATGCACTCACCTAAAGGATTACTAGGAACACCATACTAATACGGTGTTTAAACCCCCATTCGCCTTCAGAACTGCCTTAATTCTACATGGCATTAATTCAGCAAAGGGTTGCAAGCATTCTTTAGAAATGTTGGCCCATATTGATAGGATAGCATCTTGCAGTTGATGGAGATTTGTGGGATGCACATCCAGGGCACGAAGCTCCCGTTCCACCACATCCCAAAGATGCTCTATTGGGCTGAGATCTGGTGACCATTTAGTAGAGTGAACTCATGGTCATGTTCAAGAAACCAATTTGAAATTATTCGGGCTTTGTGACATGGTGCATTATCCTGCTGGAAGTAGCCATCAGAGGATGGGTACATGGTGCTCATAAAGGCATGGACATGGTCAGAAACAACGCTCAGGTAGCCTGTGGCATTTAAACAATGCCCAATTGGCACTAAGGGGCCTAAAGTGTGCCAAGAAAACATCCCACCACCACCAGGCTGCACAGTGGTTACAAGGCATGATGGATCCAGGTTCTCATTCTGTTTACGCCAAATTCTGACTCTACCATTTGAATGTCTCAACAGAAATCGAGACTCATCAGACCAGGCAACATTTGTAGCCCATCCGCCTCAAGGTTGTGCGTGTTGTGGCTTCACAAATGCTTTGCTGCATACCTCGGTTGTAACGAGTGGTTATTTCAGTAAAAGTTGCTCTTCTATCAGCTTGAATCAGTCGGCTCATTCTCCTCTGACCTCTAGCATCAACAAAGCATTTTCACCCACAGGACTGCCGCATACTGGATGTTTTTACCTTTTCACACCATTCTTTGTAAACCCTAGAAATGGTTGTGCGTGAGAATCCCAGTAACTGAGCAGATTGTGAAATTGATGAAATACGGTAGTATTGTGCTACAGCGCATATTCTATCAGCTGCTTTTCTGGCACTGCTTTATCAATATTCTGCACAATGTGACATACATTCACATAAATTGTTATCTCAGCAGTGTTAAGTTATACTCACAGGACACAGCACTTATGTGCAATAACAAAAATGCATTAATTGCATCTGCATTGAAGCCTTGCCAGTTAAACATTTAATTCACGTGCTGTTCTGACTTACTTCTGAGTGCGTAAATATGAAGCGCGCACACTTTGAAACATCACCTGATTACTCATCTTATAAGTTGTCTTTCGCATCTGAAGGATTTCATATCTAATGCTGTCGAAAGCACATAATGTTTACACACAAACACGGCTAATTATGTCTAAAGTGAAAGTAAACAGTTCAGAGAGAAACGGATGCGTGCAGAACTAAAGGGACAGAACTAAACACACTGCCGGCTGTTATTAAAGGAATAGTTCACCTAAAAAATACATTACTGTTATTATTTACTTACTCACATGTTGTCCAAAATCTGTATTAATCTCTTCCTTGTGCTAAACACAAAATAAGTTATTTTGAAGAATGTGGGTAACCAAAAAGTTGCTCCTTCACATTGACTTTGACAGTAGGAAAAAGATTACTATGGAAGTCGCTGTGGACCAGCAAGTGTTTGGATGTAATGTAATGTATTTCTAATAACAAAATGAAAACAATGTCAAAGATTTGTATCTATTTGTAACTTTATTTGCTGTTCTTTTTTATTTTAAAACTTTGAAATTAGATTACTGCCCAGGCAACTTGCGAATTATTCCTGTATTAAATTGTAATATCACAATTTGGCCATATCGGCCTCCTCTAACTTGTGCTACAACTGTATTTGGTGTTTAAAAAGCATGAATTATTAATAATGAAAAATATAAGTACAGAAATTAATTATGGTATTTTTAAAACTCTCAGTACAATATGAATACATGCGAATATAATTTAAATGTATAAGTGCACCTAAGGCCACCTATTAGGGCCACCTAATATAAAGTGGGACAGATGTCTTTACTGTCACTTTAAATCAATTTAATGCATTCTTGCTAAATATATATGATCTCTTAAAATAACATTTTACTAGACCCTTATTTCAGAATGGCTTCAGACTTCAACTTGGCCTGAACATGCTTTGAATGAAAGAGATGACCTTAACTATAACCGCACATACGAGTGATTGATAAATGTGATTAACTGTTTTTATGCAGATCTCATGGTCCACAATGCTTGAAGCCAACAATAGAAGTGTTGAGCGTGCTCAGATAACACATAGTGCCAGCATGACTGTTCAGCAGCCCCTGCAGCCTGTGGCGCATTAGAATGCAAAGCATCCCAGAGAGAGGATGGGTGTGTGAGGGGGAGAATTAGAGAGAAAGGAAAAGAGAGGAGCAAAAGAGCTTTAGTGTTACAAAAACAAGCCCATCGGTGCATGGCTGTGAAAAACATCCACACGTCTGTTCCGCCTTCACAACTCCCGTGAGTCACTCTGGCATTCCCCTCCAAAAGAGGCTCATTCCTGTTTCCTTAAAGTCTCCTCCTTTTTCCCATGTGACAGGTCCAAATTGCTTCGCTGGAACGACGATCATCCCAGCTGGCATTGAAGTGAAGGTGGACGACTGCACCATCTGTCGGTGCCACAGCGGGGACTGGTGGAAGCCTGCGCAGTGCTTGCGCCGGGAGTGTCTCAACGGTCAGGCGTCATCATAGAAGCCCTTTTGGAGCTGAAGGGAGAGACACAATGCGATGTGCAGCACGGCTGTCGGCGCAGGGGACAGCCCACTTTATGACAGCGAGGGACTGATTGGCAGGAGCACAATTCCTCTGGCAAACTGAGATGGCTGGACATGCTGAGATTCATGGGACAGACTGTACACTCACATATACACATACACATAAAAGTCCTTGGCAGAATCATAACAAGTGTCTTTCACTGAGGACAGAGTTTTTTTTTCCTGTGACGAGTTCATATTAGGGTGAACCTCATGAAAACATTTCACTCCAAAATCAAGAAAATAAATTATACTTTGCATAAATGCATTCTTTTTTTGCACTTTGATTTTTCATAAAAAATGATCAAAATGTGCATTTTAAATTTGCCTCAAAATAGTTTTATTTTATTTTTTTATTAACTTTTTTAGATTCTCCCCAATGAAATGCACTTTTGCAGTATTAAATTAATATAGGAATATTAAATGATCAAATAATTAAAATCAACAAATTATATATTAAAATAGAGTAAAAAAAATCATAAAAGTACAAATACTACCATTGCATAAAAATTTATTTATTCATTCATTGATTTGTCATTATACTCTTACTAATAAAATAGTATGTTTTTACTGTAGTAAATTAATAAGAATATTAAACTATCAAATTCTAAATATATCAAAATAACATATTTAATCATTAAAATAAACTAATTACATATTTGCAAAAACAATATGTAAAATACATTTAAATTTTATATAAATGTACAACAAATACTATCAGAACAGACAAATACTTTTTTTAATATTATTGACAGTATTTAGCATTTTGTAATGATAACTTAAGGGTGAATATGCTTAAGTGTCAAAATATCTTTAGTTTCATAGTGCAAAATACTAATTTTTCTTTTTTTTTTTAATTTGATTTTAATATCTGGACATGTTCTTGACAGATTTCATGAGATTCACCACTAGTTTTATTAGTCGTTTATGCTGCTTAAACACAGTGTATGTATATTTCACATGATCATGAGTGCTCAATGAGAACAATTAACCTAAAATACCACCTCAGTTATCTGAAGATAAAGTTTATCAGTTTAGTCTGCGCTTACGGTGAGATATTTTAGCCTAGCACACATTACATAACAAAACCACACCTCCATGAGTCCTGTACAAGCCTCTGTGTTCCCACATTTGTTGAGTTATATTTAGTGGTAGTATAACTAGGGGGTATGAACTTGTTCATTAGGAAACATGATTAATGACAAGTTCGAATTTAATTGTTTAATTAGTGGAACATGAGGGAATAAGGTAGATCTACACCACATAATTGGAAAATGGCCCAAGAGAAACACAGCTGAGAAATGAAGATTATTCAGTGATTGTTCTGGGAAATTATTTTATTGCATCACTCAAGAAAACGCACATAAGGATAGATCCAGAATTATAGATGGCAAACACTTTCCATGAATGGGGTACACTACTACAACTAATTTTAAAAATCTGTTAATAATAATAATTAATAAATAATGAATAATAACGATAATAATAAATATACCTTGAAATCAGAATATTATAATGATTTCTGATGTGACACTGACGGCTGCAGTAATGGCTGCTGAAAACTCAACTTTACAATAACAAGAATAAATTCTATTTTAAAATATATATAAAAAAAAACTAATAATGTTTTGTCAAAAACAATACTGCAGTTTTTGATCAATTAAATGCAGTATTGTCAGCATAAGATACTTCAAAAACAAAATATAAAAAATACAGACTACAAAATTAAATTTTATTTTGGAGTGAAAATTTACTTAAAGAAATGTCAAGTAACAATTATAAGTAAAATAAGTAAGTAAAAACATTGAAACAATGGTAACACTTCAGAATAGGGGGTCAGAATAATGCATTAGTTAAGCATTAATTAATGGTTAATTTGTTCACAATT
>JAUMHP010000057.1:15786301-15801885 GCA_032361065.1 Enteromius trimaculatus
TGGCTGAGCTCGATCGGTTTCCGGGTCATAGGATGGAGGACAGAGGACCGAGGAGGGATATTGAGAAGCACCCCATGGCTCTTCTCCACCGATAGCCCAGACGGCCAGCTCTAGAAAGGGTTCTGGTCGTTCAAAATGTCTTCCATTTAAGGATTATGGAGGCCACTGTCAAACCTTAAGTGCAGCAGAAATTGTTTTTGATCTTGGCCAGATCTGTGCCTTGCCACAATTCTGTCTCTGAGCTCTTCAGACAGGTCCTTTGATCTCATGATTCTCCTTTGCTCTGACATGCATTGTGAGATGTAAGGTCTTATAAAGACAGGTGTGTGGCTTTCCTAATCATGTCCAATCAGTATAATCAAACACAGCTGGACTCAAATGAAGGTGTAAAACCATCTCAAGGATGATCAGGAGAAATGGCCAGCACCCGAGTTAAATGTATCAGTGTCACAGCAAAGGGTATACTTAGGATATTTCAGTTTTTCTTTTTAAATAAATCTCCAAAAATGTCAACAATTCTGTGTTTTTCTGTCAATATGGGGTGCTTTGTGCATTAATGAGGAAAAATTTTTTTACAAATGATTTTAGCAAATGGCTGCAATATAACAAAGAGTGAAAAATTCAAGGGGGTCTGAATACCTTCCGTACCCATTTGCTCAATGCCTTTACATCATCTTTAGGGTCTTGTCTCTCTCTAGCTCAATGTAGAAGCTAAGGCTTGTCCAATAAGTCAACAAGTCATTAGGTCTCAACTGAAATAATGAACTCTAAAAGTCCATAAATAACATACATAGCTGAAGACAAACGATTATTAAATGCTCCCTAGAGTCTTATTCGCACTAGACATTTAGTACAGCTCTGATCATATAAAAAAAAGATGTTGTGTAGCGTGGTCTAACACAGAGACAGGGCGATACTGAAGCAAGAGAGCGTGCGGATGAGTACACAAGCTGTCACGAGCGAGACTGTGAAGCACTAAGCAGCAAACATGACCCACAGCTACAAGCAAAGCTCAGGCTTATGCGAGCGGGCGATCTTTTTGTTTCCATGGCTTCTGTTTCTCTTTTTGTCCTAAGCCTGCCCATCCCAATGGATGCAGGGCGCTCTGCTTTCTGAAATCACAGGCTAGAGGAGGATTTCTGAGCTAATCTGTCCTCTGCTATAGTTCTAAAATGATACATCTACTGTAGCACCAGAACATGAGCTTCAAAGCCCTGCGAGAAACTCATTCATTTAATTAGTATACAATCTTAGTTTAATGATTTATGGCTGTGAAAATGAAACAAAACAACAAATCACATTAGTGGGTAAATCTAACAAAAATATGTCCAAACACATTTCAACTTAGAAACTGCTAAATGGAAATGAAGCCAATTTTGAGGTCAGTTAGGTTTTTTTTTGTTATTTTGCATTGTGGCATTTTTTTAAATTGTGCATTGTGGCAATTATCCATAACCTATAGGAATCCTTCTTTGGTGTGTGCAATATATTTTCCATAAAATTATATTTTAATGAAACAAACACTTAAAAGGACAAATACTAGACTAAATGAGAAAATTACTATGAAATGATACAATGTAACATCTAAATGGTGCTAAAAATAGGTTTCATATCCTTTATGCAAAATCTTTCTTGATTTTGGGGTGAAATATGACCTGGACATGCTCTTTTCACAATTTTTTGTGAGATTTGCCCTGAAGTATTCAAAGTCTCAGTCTGTATTGAAACAAAATGTGTCCTGGAATTGTTGTGTGGGATAAAAACTGTGTTTGTTTTTTATATATTAACCCTAAATGTTCATTAAACTGGACAGCTGTTTATTGTTTTGGAAGCATATCACACATAATTGGACATCATGAGAGATATTAGTGAATTGATTATTTATTGACTGAAAGTCAGCTGTGGCACTTAAAACTCCCATCTGTCATCATGCATTTTTTTCCCCAAAAACTGTTCTCTTTTGACAATCACATGGAATTCACAATGGCCAGGCCTGATGACGTGGAATGCATCTCATTTGTACTTTTTCACAGTGTCCTGATACATAAGCTACAGTACGTCCACTGAAGGAAGGACCGGCTTCATCCGTGAAGAACTTGTGTTTTGCATCATGCTTCTAAAAAGACCTGATTCTTTGTGCACATGGCCTTCAATGTCTGTCAATGTCTCCGCCATTCACTGTCAGTTTTGTAAAAGTGAACCATTGCTCTCTTTTTTTGAGACACTGACTAACTGTAGCTGGAAGCTGTGAAGATTGTTCTTTTTCTAAACAAAACTGTTATATGAACTTGTGCCTGAAAACAAACAAACTGCATCTATAATGGAAGAGGAAAAAATACTGTTAAACAATCAGCTTTTCTTACTGACGGGCACTGAGGGTCCTTACACTTAAAGAGACAGTTCACCCAAAAAGGACAATCCTGGCATCATTTACTCAGCCACATGTTGTTGCACAGTCACATGACAGAAATGACAAACGTCAAAGAATTGTTCTCATTCTCAAATAGTGAATTCCCATGCAATTACAACGAATGAGGAACTGGAGCTGTCAAGCTTCAAAAGGGACCCAAAATACAACAAATCATGATTCATGTGCTACATTCAAAGTCTTTTGAAGCCATAAAATAACTAGTGAGAAACAGATCAAAATATATAAGAGGTTTTATGAAAGAAGTAGAAATCCAATTAATGAACAAGTAATTATTTTATGTTGGATCATATATTTTTATTAGCTGGTCATGTTAACAAAATCTTTCTGAATGACTCATTCACAAATCAGATGGATATTTATGATATGTTTGAAACAACATTAGGGTGAGTAAATGATGACAGAATTTTTATTTTTCTGTGATCTATTCATTTAAAAACAAATTTTACTCACTGATATGTATAATTTAACAGTCCTATTATTTAAAATGAGAATTATTATTATTAAGTGTGTTTCATTTTTATGGGACAATACAAAGCCCAGGTGCCCTTCCTAATGTATAAACATGTAAATATCTCAAAGCGTTTAATGTGTATTCTGAATTCAGAGTTAGAAAGAGGATTAAAAATGTGTATTATTTATGAAGACAAAACTATTTTGTTAAATAGACTGAAAAAAAGTGTTATTCAGTAAAAAAGAAAGCCGGTGTGTGTATTTTTATTTTATTTTTTTTAACATATCTTTTGTAAGCAAATCCAACCAGCTCATCTCCAGCCAGATGCACAGGGCATCTGATACTGCAGACATGAGCACTTCCTACATGCTGACACAGCAGTGTTTTATAACCAGCCGTTCATTTACAGTGTGGAAACATCACATTCCCTCTGTCACATGGAGAGCCGGGAACATGTTCACTTTATTCGGCGACTGCTAAGAAAACAGTCACCACACTGAGGTCAGAGAGCAGGAAAGAGAGGAACTCAGACCATTACTGTAACTCCAGCACAGGTTTACTCATCCATCATTGTCTAGGAGAGCATTAAAGTGCTGATACACCAGGAGGAAGTGGCACAAAGAAAATCCTAGAGCCCCCTTAAAGCGATTGAAGAAGTGCAACTTTCATCAAAAGTAGCAGAAACAGTAGCCAGAACCAAATTGCTTCCAGTCTTACAGACACACATACTCCATCTAAGGAAGCACCGTTCAGATGTTTTGTGTAACAATTATTAACACCAGACAACTGATCGCCTAAAAAAAAAAAAAATCATGTATACAGTAATTAAGGGAAGAAATTAATGAAGGTGAACATCGTACCTGATGCTACTATACAGAGGATCAGGCTCTCTTTATTGATTTCATTTTCTTTTTACATCAGATTTCAGCAGGAAGCATTTGAACCGCCAGCTGGCAAGAAGCCCAAATAATGTAAAATGGGAAGAACAGATAAAGTGCATTTGGCAGCAAATAAGAATTTCAGCCTAATTACAAGTACATAAAAAAAAGAAATGCAATTCCCCATTACTACTATTGTTTAAATAGATTTTTAAAAATGTGATAAGTAAAAAAAATATATTTTTAGATCATCTTTTTTAGACTTTTGAGACTACAGATTACATTTAACAGTCAAATTATTAGTGTTTTTAAATTTTACATTTAAGGCAAGGTAAGGGCAGAGGTAATCTAATCGAAAAAGGTCAAAATAAATGCATGATATGGTGTTTATATATCCCCAAGCAAAATTTGTCAGAGGATTTCTAAACTGGTAAACAATTTTTACAAAGATGTGCAAGATAAACAGGCAAGTTTGAATCTTCCTTAGGGAAAACTAGTCTTGTCCGAATTTGGCTTGAGGCCATTTTTTTTAAACTGGAATCCAACAGAACTTTTCAAACATACAAAGTAGATCATTTTTTACATGTACTTTTTTAGCACATGTAGTTTTCTATCAGTCTCTCCTGAGTAGCGGGTAGATTCTAAGTAATAATTAGAAATACATCTCTAGCCTTTTTCTTTAATAGAAATTCTGGCTAAATGATTATCTTGGATGAATAAAAGAGCCGGGATTTATATTAAGGACATCTTTAGATATACAGTTAACCAAAAGCAACACGCAAAAAAAAAAAAAAAAACGTAACGAGAGTCATTGCCCTTAGGATTGTATCTGTCTGTATACATTGTTCTGCAAAAGTGCATTTGAAACCTCTTAACTCTTAGTAAAGAGAGAGATGATAAAGTTTGCAAAGTCAGGTGTTAAGAGTTGGGTGCATGTTTCCCTCTACCCACAGGACCCTCAATACCCTCCAATTAATCACCCCACCAAACCCTGTCCACACCACTAATTGCCTCCCTCCACGTCCCTGCAGGATGAGGGCGAAGCAATTTAATGCGGCTCACAGCAATCAATAGCAATTAGGAGCATCCCTGACTAATCCCATTGAAAGCCGCGTCTTGGGACATGGCCAAAGACGACCAGAAATCTTTCATTTTTTAACCCTTGCAGAAACAACGATCGAAGAAAACAAAACAAAACAAAAACAACCTACTTGTTTGAAAGGGCCACCGTTTGAGAATTAATTGCTCTTATTTTCTTCATTCATCTCTTTGGGTATTTTTCCATTTAATCTAAATGCCACCTCATCATCTGCAGCCAGAATCCCATTATCCTATCCTGGACTTTATGAATACCATTTGGTTTTTTAAAACAAAAGCAGTCTAAGCAATTAGCACTGCATTTAAAAGTCTGATGAAGATGTAAGTTTTGTCTTGGGGAATATAAAACAAATCTCTGAATGGTTTGCACACGAGTTGCGAGTTGCTCAAAATAGGTCATGTATCCTAACAAAGGGAAGTATTTTCATAATTTTCTAGCTTTCAGATTGCATAATTTGGCCTGGAAAGAAAGAACAAGCACAATAGACTCTAAAAAAGCGTGCAAATACTTTCTCCTGAGACTTGCCATGTGACTTGAATCTTCAGGGGATAGTCAGACCCTTTCTTTTGCCTCACATAAAGCTTGATGAAAACAGAGCAATTATGATGGCTCTATCTTCTGATAAGGATAAAAATTAATTTCACTTGTGCAGAAAAAAAGTTTTATTTGATGTTATGAAGCTGAAACATAATAACGTACCAAGTATAGGGCCTAATGCTCCGGCACTGGCAGGAGCTGAAAGGCAGCTGTGCATTCCAGAAACCAAGTGGATGGAGCCCACCAAACCTTACCTACTCTGACCTTTTGGGGTTTGTAGGAGCTCTGAGGATCATATAAGATATACTGGGTGCAGAGAACTTGGTCGGAACCAGGCTGGGCATGGTAGGCCGCTGCGCTTAGGGTTTGTGTGACGTCACTGTCGGGTTTGGGCTGGCGATTCAGAAGCTGTCCACCTCCTCCTTTCACTAACTGAATGAGCTCATGTTTTGGTGGCTTGCTGAAGGAGCCCAGCATGTAGAAGAAGCAGCCATCAAATAGAGGAGGGAGCTAAAGATGTAAAGAAAACGGGAGCAGTTTAGTACACAAAGCATCAATAAATATTTAGTCTTTTCCATGTTGATAGTGGAAGTGACTGGAAATGATTGTGAAAAGAGACTGACTGGCCAGATTTGAGCACCACAGCTCAATGTATCCAAAGTGCGCCAACTGCTCAGTCAGAGTTAAGAGTTAACCCTTTTTGATCAAAACATTTCCACTGCTGTTCCAGTTGTCCGTGATCACTTAATCAGGATTTTTATAAACATTTATAGTAACACTTCTAGCTGATTAAATGCTACTGGTCATAAAAATACACATGCCTTTAATATTTGACCTATTTTTGGGACATTTCCTGGGAATTCCATTGAAATTATTATTCCAGGTTTTCCATGAGAGCAGAAAGGCTTTAAATAGATCCTCCCACAAATAAAAAGTAAAAGTAACTAACAACCTGCCACAAAGAGATAAGTGTAAAAAAAAAAAAAAAAAAAAAGGGAAGACATGGTTCAGTGAATGTCTGAGCCACTTCTGTGCCATCAGTGAAAGCAGCTGCAGGACATTTGGGGATAAAGTAAAGGCTTTCGCTCAGGTCTGGTCTGGATGGGTCTGCGACAATGCCAGCTCAGGGGAGCCGTAAGGTGCCCAAGGCAAAGATCTGCCCATATATGGGTCACGGGGGCACACTTGTTGAGAGGTCAACATGCTAGACTCGGGCCATTAACGTTTCCCAATAACCAGGACACAGCTGACATTATCACACAAAGAAATACAGAATTCAACTATGTGTCTTTTGCAATTTTTATGCTGTTTCAGAGGTAACCAGTATACAGCACACCATTTATAAGGCTTATGTTATATTTGATAAATATCAGTGCAATATGAAAAGCATATTGAGATATGAAGCGAAAAAGAAAGAAAAAAATCTTAAAACTTCTTTTCAAAAGTAAAGTCTTTTCAGCTGAATGTTTTTAATCTCCATGTATGTTTATGCACGGACAGACTAAAATGCTTCAGTAAAATAGTAATTCAAGCTTGATTTAAATTTTTTTTTTTTTTTTTTTTTTCACTAAATAAGATTTACCTATATAACAATATGCACCAAGGTTACATTTATTAAGTCTTTTTCTGCAATTATACATTAAGTACTAAATAATATTAATAAACTATATGTGCTTACAATATGGTTAGGGGTAACATTAAGGTTGGCTTATGTTATTATGCACAATTTATTGTTATTTTAATAGTAAGTACATGTCTAACAAGGACACTTTCAAATAAAGTGTTACTGAAATATATACTAATGAATGTCCATGTTTACAAGCTTATACCCTTATTTATCAAGGATGTATTAAATTGGTCAAAAGTGTTTTCAACAATGATAAATTATTCTTGAGCACCAAATCAGCCTATCAGAATGATTTCTTAAGGATCATACATTAAAGACTGGAGTAATCACTGTATAAACTGCATATAAATATATACAGTATATGTTTTAAAAAATATTTTCATAATATATATGTGTGTGTGTGTATATATATATAAAGAATATATAGCATATATTTTGAAAATATTTGCATGTATTTACATCTATATATCTATCTACATTATAATATATATAACTGTATTTAATTTCTAAACCTATTTTCTTAAATATATACACGAATAACACATCATCTTGATGTTCACAATGTTGCTTAATTTTCTATTGTTGAAACATCACCTCAACCACACATCCTAACCCTGCTGTTTTCACGTTAAAGAACTGCAGAGGAGCTGCTATTAGACTGTGTCACGAGGATCCTTAGCAATCAGAGCAGAACACCGAGCGTGGCTTCTTCCCTGCAAAGCATTTGAGTCGTACACCGTTGCCTAAGGAGATCACCAGTGCCCTATATTGTCTAACAATGCACAGTCCTCTCATAAAGTCACAAGTGTGTTCCCTCTCTTTGAATTCTCTGTCCTCCAGGGAAGTATGTGACTTTCCAAACAAGCCACAATCCATAGCACAGTCAGTAATAAAAGCCAAGCCAGCCTGAGGAGAGCAGATCAACATGGCAGATTGACAATGAGAGACCATTAAAGAGCAGGACCAGGAGAGGGCTTCACTCAGCCATTATTCCTCCTCTCTGGAGAGGAAAATGTGTCGATAACTGTTAGACCCTCCACATGTCGGCCTGTCACTCACCAGGCTGCCTCTGTTCACACGGGCACGCAGGGGGCCGTCACCTGCCTCGTACGCGCTCTCTCCGACCCAGCTGCCTGCCTGAAGGCTACAACTCACCCCTGGAAGAAAGATTGAGAGTAAGAGAACTGGGCATAGTAGACTTAACACCCATATATATTAGCATTTTTATCTTTCATTTAACGGAAACAAAATAAAGATTGCCACGTCAAAAGTTGAAAATAACCAGCATCTTTTGCAAGCAAAATACTTTTTTTTTAATATTGTCATGCAAAAAATAAAAAATAAAATTTAAATGCTTTTTTATATGATCAAATTCCTGTCCTTTTAAATGTAGAGACAAAAACACATAATGGAATGTAATATATGGTAGAAATGTATAAATATAGACACATTAATATATTAAGAATTATATTAAAGACCCCTTTCTCATTAAAAATTGGAAAATATAAAAATTTTATAAAATCTACAAAACAATTTGAAATTCACATATTAAATATAGAGTGGGTTTTACAGGGATAAAGAGCAAAAAGATTTTGCTATTATTTATTCACCCTCATTTATGTGGAATATAAAAGGAAATGATTTGAGGAAGAGATATTGTATGGCTAGATAAGACTCAAAATATTGCTACCTTTAGTATTATAAAGTAGTTCTACCAAGTAGACCCGCTACAAAACAAAAAAGCATACATGTTTGGAACCAAAAAATAGCATGAAAATAATGCCAATTTTAATTTTCCGGGAGAGCTGTTCTTTTAAGTATAAAAGAAATCTGCAGTTTCAAGGCAAATCAGTACAACAGCAGTGATGCAATGCACACTTAAATTCTGCAAGTCTTATGCTGTATTTTACAACTTTCACTAGGGAAAAGTAACAGAGCAGGACAAGATTTTCAGGGCACGAGGATGCACAGCTAAAGGGGATGGAGGATCTTTCTCAACAAGGGTGAAAACAATCTTTTTGTTCATTTCTGTCAGGTAAAATTCTTCACAAAAGGTCTTCAGCGCAATATACTACAAGTGACGGCTAAAAGGCTGTCTAACAAACAGCTGCTGCTTCACACACATCTAAAAAAAAATCCTCCATCACAAACCTTCGCCTGCTCAACTTGTTTACAACTATTTGATAGCGTTCTGCTCGGTTTGCCCTAGTTGAACGTCAGGCTGAAATGGCCCTTTCTTGACTGAAGAGCTCTGGAAGAGCAGGCAGCTATTGTCTGTTGTTCCATTGAAAATAATGACAGAAAAAGGACAAGGGGAATAAATGGGCACCTTGTAGAGTGTCTAAAAATACATATAAAGCAGTTTAAGAGGAGAGTAAAGATCCTAGTTCGGGCTCTCATTGCTTTTTCTCCAACTTATGTTGACTGTCTTATGTGCCTTTATAGTGAGCAGTTTGCTGTTTTTTTATTTTAATACTATTTCCCATTTTTAAAGAAAGATAAACTGTATATTATCTAAAAATATAGAAGTTAAAAACATAAAATAAGGTTTTTGTAAATTTGGAACTGACAAAAATGTATTAAAAGTGATAGTAAAGGCTTTTATAATGCTAGAAAAATATTTTCTAACAAACATTGTTCTAACGTTCATTCACAAAAGAAACATATTACAAGTTATACTGTTTTTTTATTTTGTTTTTTTTCTCAAAATAAAATGTAGCCTTGATAAGAACAAGGTATAAATAAAAAAAAGAAATGTTTGAGACCCCTAAATTTTAAACATTATAAATAATAAATACATGTATGTTTACTATGTATATTTATTATGTATATATAAATACACACACATACAGTATATATTTTAAAAATATTTACATATAATATACACAACTATATTATGTAAACAAAAACTTTTATTTTGCATGAATCATTTGACAGCACTAATACACACACACACACACACTATACTTTGCTTGTCGACTATTATCTTGACTTATTTTACTTCAGATTACCCAAATATTGATTCAATATTTTTCATAATAGTTTTATTATACAATAAAACTAATAGTATAAAATAATTATAATACCAAGTGCGAACAGAATGAAAATCAAATTGTAGGACAAACCAAACACTGTCTACCTCCCGCACCGTAATGGAAAAACCCACTTTAGATAAAAAACAAAAAACAAAAAAAAAAATACAGAAAATGCATTCTGTTGCGGCAGTGAGATGCTGAGCCATTAGCAGGATTAGTATCCCTGCATTCAAAGAGTCACTGCGTAGCGTTATCTTTATATCCAGTCCAGCCCATGGTAACTGAACACCACCTATAGGAGTGCGTTCAGACACACACACACACACACACACAATCCTCCACAGTAATCATGAGCTGTAATTGCACTTCCTCTGCCTCTTTAATTACAGTCTTCATTTCCCGGGACCCCGTGAGGGCGGTGGCGGTGAGGATGCTACATCCCAGGGTTAATCCGACTCTCTCTCTCTGGACGATAGGGCCAGGTTGTTAGCAGAGGAGCAAAGAACCATTAGCATATTAGCTAATTAGATTCATGATGATGGGAGAGGACAACGAAGCTCAGCGTGAGTGTGTGTGTGTGGTGGGTGGCAGTGGATCGGTTTGCGCTGCCAGCTCACACACTCATGGGCACTGAACCGTGATACACTGAGCCATAGAGACTCATACAGAAGAACAGAAAGCTGAGGCACAGCATCAGTGGCTCATAAAGTGTGGCACAGACAGAGTGCTAAACTGAACCATGTAAACCTCACTCACTCACTTTCTCACTCACTCACGCATGAACTCTTTCACTTCAGACATTATTTTATTGCTGCACAATCTGGCCCAAAATCATATTGCGATTTATCTGTAAAAACTGCAATTTTAACAGTGATATAATAAAGTTCTACAACATATGACTGCTGCTTAAGCTAAAAGAGCAAAAGACCTGCTATAAATATAATATATAGGCTATAAATATAATTAATAATATTTTCCTTTTCATTTCGATCTTTTTACATAAAGTTCTGACTTGACTTGGTGACAGCAGTAAATGCAGTTTGAAGCTTTGAATTAATAATTATTAATATAGCCTAATGGCTAGTGCAGCCGTTGAATCAACTTTTTCATTGACAAATGAATCATTCATGCACTTTTATTTGCAAATGAAAACACAACACGCTTATTTATCATAGAGTACGGGCATAAATAGTCAATCATAAAAGATACTAGCAATAACTACAAACAGTTAGTTAGGTATACACCTATACTCCAGAAATACATATGAAATAAATATAAAAACAAAGCCCTAAGAAGTTAATATAATAGAAGACGACTATAAAAATAGTAAAATAAATGTTTAATGTAATAAAAATGTTTTAAACATCTCTGATAATCTCAGGTTGCTATGGTCACGCTGGTTTGTTTATGCAATAAAACTCGTGGCCACGAGAAACCGATGTTCATTTCCTTGCCATATCTAGAGGCCATGACCTCTGCAAAACGATCTCCTGGCCACAACAAAACTGAACTGTCAGTGAACTGAAGACGTTCCATCCCAGACACCGTACAAAAGCTTATTTTTGGGACTTATTTACAACATTTTTATTATCGTTATTTTAACTTTTTAAGTATTTTAACTATTTAAATGTTGGAAAATGAGCCTATTTCCAAAAAAAGTGGAGTGTTCCTTTAAGCATTTTTTTTTAATCACTTTTTTTTTTACATAAAATAAATATATTTTATAATTGTTATATTAATCATACCATAAAAAACATTGTAATAACAACAACAAATGGCAATTATACACCACTAATAATAAATATATACTACTAATCATAAATGGTACCACAAATAATAATAACAATAGTAATGTAATTATATGTGAATGATAACATTAGGTGGTTAAGAAGATGATTTGAACTACCCAAATAGGACATTTTGGTAAAAAAATGTTGATCTAAAATAGTAATTAAATACTAGCTACTAATTACATCTTTAACAGTGCAATATTATTACTGTACCAATTACTCTCTCAAAAACGTATTAAACTAATTACTTTCTAAACCCAATATCAACCTCGACAAGTTAATGATACAAGGATAGACATGACAACGGTTTAATTCTTTCAAATAAATAGTAGATAACATCCTAAATTATTGAGTCCACTCCTCAGTATTAACTAACTATTAACTATGACTTAAGCATTAACATACTCCTAACTACTGGTTAGAAATACTTAGTAAAATAGTTGTTAAGTTTAAGAAAAGGATTTAGAATAAGGTCTTGCAGAATAAGGCATTCATATGTGGGGTTTTAGTGATAATAAACAGCCAGTAATATTCATGCTACCTGAAGTGTTACCAGTACTCACCAAATATGAGAAGTGAGAAAAAGCATGCATTTTCAAGTTAGACTTTACATTTTGTACGTTAAATCTGCTATTGTATTGTGTATAAATGTTACATGCAATTAAATATTAGAAATGGTTACATGATGAAGCAAAACTGCCCTCGAAAGGTTTTGTGTGCCGTGGGCTAGATAAAAAATGGATATCAAATGTATGTTAACAATAACCAGTATCAAAATAGATAGCTTGAAGAACAAACACCAGAACAGCAATGATTCCTTCAGGCTGCATTTGTGCACTTCTGATGTTGCTGGTGCGCTTGACAGAAATGAACTCGGCACAGAAGGCAGATTCGAAAGAGCTAGTGTTTTCTTGAATTGGAGCTAAATGAATGAGCAGCACAGTCGGAGCCTACTGCTTTTCAACTGAAGCTGTGAAAAATCATACACATTGATATATGCAGCACTAAATAACTCACTGAACAAGGACCACATGCCAAGTTCATAGCTGTGTCAAATGGAAAACGAAAAAATAATTATCATTTTCAAATGCATGAAAACCCACAGAGCCATACAATAGTATTAATATTTTTCATAGGCTTACAGGTATTTTATAATGGTTTTCTCAACAGAAATATTCATTGCTCGAGAACAACAAAGAATAATACTCATCTCCTGTAAACGTTAGCAAAATCTTCTTTGTAGACTATACTTCTATCATTCAAAAACAGACATTCACATTGTGCTAATATAAACTTATACAAGCATAAATGTATATGAGAATTTAAAGCTTTGATGCATTGCTTACAGTTGAAAGTGATGATCCAGCAGCCGTTGAGGACACCCTGAAGTGTGGTCAGGGAGAAGGGCATGATGGGAACATCTGGTACAACCACGTGGGTGACTAGAAAGACATTTAATCAAAGAGGGAAGCAGTTCATTACAAATAAATAAACAAATACATGACTAGTTTTATTGTAATAGACTCATTTCTATTGAGAAACTGTTATATTTTTAGTTTCATTTTAGTAATTTTATGTGCTTTTATGATATTTTGTTATACTGATATTTTATTTTATATATGATATTGTTTTTTGAAAGCAATGAATGTCATAAAAACAAAAATGCATTATATAGAGGCTCCTGATGCAGAAGTAGTATGCCACACTTCACCAACCCCTTAAGATTATTTTAAATGGTAAATGGTATTTAAAAGGTTTTCTCTTTGTTGTGTGACAAACACACAGCCTACATTCTACAAGAAAATTGTATTTTAGTCTTGTTCCGCTATGAGCAGCGCATGAGAAACTGCTTCAATTACTTTAATTCTACTGTTTCAACTTTGATTGCTTAGAAGATGAGACACTTCTCATTGTTTGTCTGTTGGTGTGATTTCTGGAGGAGTCGAAAGACTCTACGAGAGCTACATTTGTCACTGAAAGTGCTGGTTTCATAATGTATGATTTCATAATATCTCTCTTATGCTGGATGGATGCCTTGTAACGCTCTTCTATGTGATGGAAGAAAGGCAAAGAAAGAAGAGACACTTCATTTCACTGCTCTGAAAATGTCTCATTGTTTTCTTGAGCTGTTTTGAGCTGTCCACGTCGTGTTGAAATAATCTTATCCTCATCACACTTAAAAAAAAACTTTTAACATAATTTTACAGTCATTTAACATAATTTATAGTCATTATATGCCACATATTTCATAACAATATGAATTGTTGAATTGTATGTGTATGAAAACTGGCAAGTCAAGTAAAATAAATAAAAAATTCACATCAACTTTCCTAAATCTTTTCTAATATAAATTAGGGCCGGGACTTTAACACGTTCATTTAGATTAATTAATTACACAAAAATAACGCGTTAATTTTTTTTAACGCATTTTAATTGCATTTATTTTGAGACTGAGGTCTCTGCAGAACAAATGTGGGCGTTTCTAAATTTTTTGTGCATTTTCAAACCGCGGGATGTTTTTCAACCATACAATTAAAATGATCCACCTGACTTAAGCCTACCCCTAAACCTACCCTCACTATGACGTCAGCCAATCAGGAACATAGGTTGAAAATGGCCCAATTTGGTAACTCCCATTACAGTTGCTGCAGAGACCTATACTTGTTTATTTTTGCACCGCGGAACGTTTCTCACTGGATGAGTTTCGGCAGACGGATTATACTGGAACACCAACTAGCGTTTACTTTCTAATGTTCTGAATGTACTTGAAAGTAGGGATGCACCGATCCAGATCGGCCGATATGTTTGCTCGTTTTGTCAGTAAAGCCGGTCCTGTAATCAGCGGTAAATGCCATCAGGTGTGTGATATCTATATATTACACACAGCCGTTGTTCACTGACGAGCTGCGCAAAATTCGACAGTGAACTACAGCTGTGTGTAGTATACTATATACGGCTCAATGTATGGCGTATCGCATGGCACAATACTGGTCTGTTGGACTTGGTTGAACAAAAATAAACAATATTTTGTTGCTTAAGCTTATGCATTCAGTCATTATTCAATGGTATACTAAAAACCCATATGAAAAAACTTCTCACTGTTCTCAGGTCAAATATTTATATGCGATTAAAATGTGATTAATTTCGATTCATTAATTACAAATCCTCTAATTAATTAGATTTATTTCTTTAATCGAGTCCCAGCCCTAATATAAATCCTGCTTATCCTGCCACCAGATTCAATTGATTAGTCGACTGTTTAAAAAAAACAAAATTAGACAGCGCCATATGTCCACATTTCTGACTTTTTTTTTTTTTTTTTTATATATAACCGGGATAATGCTTATTAATCAATAGTAAAATATTGTAAATAAGTTGCTTCTATTGTTAAGCATGGTCTTATATGCCTAAAGTTTGCCAAATTAATTTTAATAAGTTTGGCTACCTTGTTGGCATGCTTTTGAAATATCAATTGGGAATCTAAAATTATTCCTAAGTATTTACAACATGAAACGACCTTTAGCTTTTCTCCAATTTAGCTTTTTTCTAACCACATTGTATTAAATGCATGGCACATTTGCCATTTTTCAATTCCTTTAAATATGGTTCAAAACTAACGTCTAGGTTACCTAATGTAACCCCAGGGAACGGAGACGTTTTGTCGTGACGACAGACTGGGTCATTGACTTGGGAGCCCTGATTCGCTCTGGTATTGAGAAAACGCCAATCAGAATTT
>JAUMHP010000057.1:15806836-15832000 GCA_032361065.1 Enteromius trimaculatus
TAGATAGATAGATAGATAGATAGATAGATAGATAGATAGATAGATAGATAGATAGATAGATAGATAGATAGATGCTTGAACATGCTTAAAATGCAGTCTGAACATTGGATAGTTAAATTTCTAGAGCATTCAATTTTCTATGCAAACAAATTGCATACCTCAAACTCACCATATAAAGAACCAACTGCACTACATTCAATAAGACAAACGCTCAACAACTGCATGTGAAAAAAGGCTTTAATGTAAAAATAAGCTTGGTACATTTTTAAAAGAGGAACTGTGCCTTGAAGCAGACAGAGGAAAGGGCCGATGAAATATTTAGTACATTCGTGCACAAGAGATGTGCCTTCAGAGAAAATATTAATGAGAGTGAAGATGTGCAGACATTGAAGAATCATTTATATCTTGGAGCCAAAAAGGTCTTTGTGATTTATATCAACTCTAGACAAGAGCTGCATCGATGCAGCCAGCAGTTTAAGAGGATGGACTCTTCACTCTACATACATATTTAATTCTGTATTGAGTAACACATTGTTGGTTGTTCGTGTAAAGTATTTATGTTTTGATTAATATATATATATATACAGTATATATATATATATATATTTCTGGTAGAGCTAATAAAATTTCATACAGTTTAGTAAATAAATGACTTCATTTTCTTTGATAGGCTGCTGAGTTGTTTGATGACAAATGAAAGACTAATGGATTGCCTCAAACTATGTAAACTAATTTAGACTTTCTGCATATTATCCTTTTAAGGTGATACAAACAGCAACAAACTTCCATACGAAGTTCATTTAACATTGAGCAACATTTGAGCCCAAGTTTGGAGGAGCAGAAAGAGTTCATTAACACATAATTATTTATATAAATCCTCAATAATTATCCATAAGGTATTTGGCGACTTCATTATTCAATACAAAATAGATTTTTTTGTCATTCATAAAAATCACAACACCAAAAATTTATATAGCCTAAATATTTCCTAAGTATTAAATTAATATGTTTTCGAGGTTAATTAAATCCCGTAATGTGCAAGTATTTAATCAGTCCAAAGAACTGTACGAGTCTAGACTGTCATTGTCCGTTCCTTCAGTGACTTCCTGTTCGTCTGTGTCTGTCTTCCCCATGGCGAAGTTAATGAAAACCTAAGGAGACAAGTCAAGACAATCGTTTAGTCACTACATCACCACCTCTGTGTCTCTTTTCATTTCTTTCCACTTCCACCTTTGCTTCCTGGCCACTAAACATTCAAGAACTACTCACTTGTTTACTCTTTAATTAGTATTTTGCTCTGTTCCCAGTACATTGATTTCAAAAGATATAGTGCAAGGACTACATTTATGTGTCTGTTAAAGCTTGACAAATCCCTATGAACTGTAGTCGTATGGAAAAGATCTGTGTGAACACTCTTCAAACAAATAGAGCTCCCTTTGTGTTCAACAAAACACAGCGTGAGGGTAAATAAATAATGACCAAAAACATCTTGCGTATCTTACCTCATCTAGAGTGGTCTGGCTGACTGAGAAGTGTTTGATTTGCAGTACAGCTTTGTTGGACTCTAACAGACCAAAGATTGAAGCCACACCACCGGGAGCAACAGGCACGTGGTACTCCACCATATTTGAATGATGATCCTTTATGAACAGAACGTGTACAGTGTTAACTTTTAAAATCCACTTTAAGTGCTCACATCATAAATACGTCCACCTTGGGGCCACTAATAATGTAAATATTCCAAAACAGGCATAATTAAATTTTTATGACCATTTCCACACTCTGACCCGTGAACCTTCTGTTTTAATTTTGCTGCTGTGCCTTCAAGACTTCTAAGTAAACATCCTACTGCCATTTGAAATGAGATATGGCATATTGCCGTCAAGACAATATAACGTACTTTTCAATAACTTCAACTTCTCAATAACTTTAACTTCATTATGTGCTCTGGTTCTCACCTTCAGGCACGTGCTGGGGAAATTCTGCTGCATGAAGTTACTGATCATATCTACATCGCAGGAGGCTTCGGATAAGTACATCTTCACCGTGAATCCTTTACCAAACCTGTCAGATGAACAGAGATTATTTTATCACTAGGGACTAAATTATGAAGTGTCTGCAGGAGATATCAGGCTCTAGAGCAACAATAAGTGTGGAAAACAAAAGAAGACGTGAGAGAACCGTGGAAAATAATTGGGAGGAGGAAACACGGGATACAGAAAGATAAACCGCTGACCTGTTTTTGATGTGCTGTAGGGAGCCAAGACATCTGAACTGTCCTTTTACCATTATAGCCAGACGGGTGCAAAGGGCCTCGCACTCCTCCATGCTGTAGGACACAAATACTTATTGCTGAAACTCCCCGTTCATCTCTATCAAACCCATCCAAAACTTTCAGGAGAAATGCATCATTCTTATCATGCCAACATCCTATATGTTCTCACTGTTCAAAGCTTTTTAAAATCTATTTTAGGTTTCAGGCAATCCTTTAGTTAAAGTTGGTTTTAACAAACTATCATTTTGTTTTCTAGTTTTCACAGATAACTGAATAGAGAAGCCCACTATAGTCCTATTCGGACGGGGGTCCTTATAGAAATGTTTGTTTCACAGACGTACTTGGTGATTTTAATCCCGTCCGAATCTGCCATGTCTGTGTTTTTCTCTCACAACCTCTGAGATAATTCCAGAGCAAATTACCTACTGTTTTACCTACAGCAAACTCAGTGGTCCTCTGAGAAAACTAATCCCGTCCGAATGCGATGTTGGTGATTGAAGGTGATATTTTTTTTTACAATGCGTTTCCTTGTGTATTTTAGCCAACACGACATGCCGTAGATGCTCTTACCACACACACGTTTGATATATTTTAATATAGAAAAATATAAATAAACACAAATAAAGAGCCAGATCACGTAAACTGTTAAGACTGGCTATTGTAATACCAGTATCAGGTAAGATTACTTCATTTCTGCACTCAGTTACATATGTTTTAATTATCAAAATTAAACATGTGTTTACTACAAATAAAAACATAATAGTTAAAATAAAGTAAGCACACATTAACATGTTTTTTCTGTACTAGACATTTAGCTTCACCATGGTATTTGTGATTACACTTATTGTAATCGATATGAATGACTGTAGGAATGCACGCATACAGAGCGCGTGATCTCTGTGACGCCCAGATGTACAAAACAGACCCTCTCACCCCTGTAATAAACACGGAGGTGTTAGTCCCGTCCGAAATGGTACATGAAGTTTGCGGACGTCAGGTGATGACGATCGAAACTCAAACGTAGTTTAGAAAACTAGTCCCGTCCGAATAGGGCTTATGAAGAAAAAACGCAATATAAACCATAAGGGTCAGTTTTTTAAAATAGAGATTTATACATCATCTGAAAGCTAGGCTTTCCATTGATGCAAGGTTTGTTGTGTAGGATATGTAAGGATATACATCGAAATAAGATCACCTTTAAAAGCCATCCAAACGAAGCTCTAAGCAATGCATATTACTAATCAATAATGAAGTTTGGCTATATTTATGGTAGTACGTTTGCCAAATATCTTAATTTACTTAATTTATCCTTATACATTTTTTTATAAAAGAAAGATTTATTAACAATGTGATGCTGCCTATTGCTTCAAAAATACCTGTGCAACTTATGGCTGGTCTTTTATTTATTTATTCAACTATAGCCTATACTGCATTTTTCCTACTGTATATATACTGTACCACCTATTTGTTTGGAGGAACTGATGCAGTGTGAGTTAGCTGTACTTGCTTGTTGCTTGTTTTAAACATTTGGGGCTGGTGCTTGATTATATGAAACACTTCACAGTCAACAAACAAAAATCGGCACATTGCCATTACTCTTCTCAAAAATTGATTAAAATCACAATGTTTCGACCCCAAAGTCTTCGTCAGGCAAAAGACCTTAGGGTCGAAACATTGTGATTTTAATCAATTTTTCAGAGCAGCAATGGCAGTGTGCCGATTTTTGTTTATTGACTGTCAGGTGTGCTAATTACCTGTGTGATGTCAGGACCACAGCACATTTTCCCATCACTTGCTCAGAGATGATCTTCCACAGGTGACGTTTGGAACGTGGGTCCATTCCAGAGCTGGGTTCATCCTGAAAGGTTAAAGGAGGCATCTACAGTAAGAAACACGTGGGATGCTTCCCTGCGCTTACAGAACACAAAAACCTAATGCAACAACCCACACACTCTCCAGGTAAAAGCAATCATGCGATGCACTGAGCCAAAATTTTAAGTCAGAATAACTGATGTGCTGCGAAACTTTGGCCAAACAGCACACCAACGCATCTCAGAGGTGTT
This sequence comes from Enteromius trimaculatus, assembly GCA_032361065.1. Taxonomy (NCBI): domain Eukaryota; kingdom Metazoa; phylum Chordata; class Actinopteri; order Cypriniformes; family Cyprinidae; genus Enteromius; species Enteromius trimaculatus. The sequence continues at coordinate 15,811,175 of JAUMHP010000057.1, forward strand.
TGTAACAAGTGTGCAACATTTTACGCATTCAAACCCCTCTGAGCAAACACTCAGGACATGCAACACAGTGATTTATAATGTAGCTGTATAATTTACTAAACAGAAGCTAGTCTCAGCCTGGCAGGATAATGTGCAGGTTTTGCTCACCAGAAGAAGGATCTGAGGGTTTCCGATCAGGGCCAAGGCTGTCGACAGCTTCCGGCGTGTTCCACAACTGTAGCTCTCACTTGTGTTGTGTCTATGGTAATTCAGCTCCAACTTTTTCAACAGATAGTTCACAACCTGGAGGGAAATGACAGCATGTTAATAAGAAAGCAGATAATTTCATCCTTTACCATGTAAAATATATTTTTACAGTGAAATATTATTTGTTGTATCTTTTGCTTAATATTTTTTAGTTTATTATATATCAAGGTTGTTTTTACTACAGTAATAATTATCATTATTGTTATTACAAACAAGCACAGCAAACCAAGCCATTGCAAATTGCAATTTATAATCTGAAAAATCGCAATTATATCCACCCCCAAATCAAGCAGCCTTATTTTAAAGCACACTCCACACTTATAGTTCCGTCACAATTTCCTAGTAATTTATTTTTGATTAACAAAGCAATAATTGTCCCCAAAAAGGTTTAACAAGTTGTTCTAACACATTAACTGTGTGGTCTTGACATCATAATGAGTCACTTTGAATAATGTTTTGATTAAATGCCTGTTGACATTTGACCCCACACAGAGCATGTCATGGTTTCTGCATTCATTTAACTAATTGGATTCATACATCAAAGGATCCAAGTAGACATTCCATGAATTTAAATAGCTTCTCATAAACCTGCAAGAACCCATAAAGGACTCTCTGTGTAACAGGGGTTATGTGCACCTACAGATCATCCTTTTTGGGTCGGCATTGTACGGCACGCTTCCCTCAGGACATCAAAATTTACCAGCCGTTTCCTCTAAATCCTCTAATCCAAGTTAATGGGCCGAACCACAAAAGCCATTTCAAAGTTTCAGCAGCTTTTTTACACAAAAGCCTTGGTACCCAAAAGATGAGTGATGGTATTCATAGATTGTAAAGTCAATTCCTTCCCTGCCCTTTTTGTAGAAGGGTAACATCATCATTACAAGGTGCCGGTTTTACTTCATTTATGGCAAAGTTTCACTTTATATTAACTTGAATTAAAAATGTAATTGGTTAGCTCAACCCAACAGGGCTATAGTTTACTCATCTTTATGCCATTTCAAACCTGTATGGCTTACCTTCTATTAAAATATGCAATAGGCCAAATTTTGTAGTATGCTCAAGCTTCTCTCTTACTTAAGGGGGTCGCACACCGGACGAGAAGCGCAGCGCCGCGTCTAGGACAGCTCCAAGTATCGCACAACAGACGCGCACATTCTATAATATGATTTGTCTGCTTTATAAAAACAAACTACATATTTTTTCTAAATGTTGCTGTAAACTAATGTAAGTTTGCAGTAATTTGCAGCAGTGGTATCTTGGTATAATTAACAACGATTTGAAACATATGATGTTATTTAATATATAACAATGCAGGCGGCGCTCTGTTGCGCGGCAGGAATTTGAACAGCGTCTTGAGTCGTAGCTGGGCGCCGCGGACAGACGCCGAATTGCGCCGCCGGTGTGTGCACACCCATAGAAAACAATGTGTTCGAATTTTAACATGGCGCTGCGCTTCTCGTCCGGTGTGCGACCCCCTTTACAATGAAAGTGACCAGAAAAAGGGAAAAAAGCGACACAAAAGTAGTCAAATATGACTTTATGTTCTTAAAGTCTTCTGAAGCCAATTGATAGCTTTATGTGAGAAAAAGAAACAAATGATTCCCTGAAAATCTTGCCTTTGGTCACCATCCACTTTTAAACAAAAGCAGCATGAACATTCTTCAAAGCATTTCCTTGGCAGAATGAAAGTCATATGCTGTAGGTTTGAAACAATTTGAGGTTGAGTAAACAATGAATTTCTAAAAATGTAACTAATACTGTAGGTGGCAAGCTTCAGAGAAAGCATCTTAATATTGACTTTTATCTACAAAGGGACTACCTTTTCACAATTTCTGTGGATGACTCACCTTTGAGAAGGTTCTAAGACTATAAAGGATTATGTGCAATATTTGAGCGGCTAACCATATCAGCAGAGACAACCCTGAATTAAGTTAGAGCTTGACAGGGAGCCATGTGCTCATAACGTCATAAATGTGTGTCACAGTCTCCGATCATAATGGAGTTATGCAATACAGAGAAAATAGACATAAACCAATGTGATTTATCTTCTAAACGGTTCTCCTATGCATCTTCAGTGATGTAGCTGTTGAGAACAGCACAGCCGGTTCTGCATTACAAAAACGAATGTCTTTGACTTTAAAATTTGATTTAGATGCTCATTTATTTCACACATTTACCTATTTATTGAACCTTGGAGTCTTTTCTCATATTGGCATTGTTGCTGCTTTATAAAAGCAATCAAGCTGTGATTCACTGTTACACATAGCCAAAATGTAACGCATTCAGAAATGTTTTGTTTAATATGAACACTATTCCATCTTGAAATCAATATTCATAAATTGCTAATATGACACTGCAACTCCTTAGGCAAGCAATATTTCCTCAGACCAGTGTTTCAGTATTTAGGAAAACTGATAAAGAGTTCGCATTTGCAGCCAAAGCCAAGTTTTACAGAAGTGCTTTTTACCAATAATCCTGAGAGAATGCAAGATTAATTAGCTTCCTCATTAATCAATGTGGAGGAGAGCCAACCATTTTCTGTCAAATGCAATATTCGGACTATAGTAAACTAAGATCTATTCCTATCTTACTGAGAAGTCCAGCAGGGATTTCCAGGACTGGTTGATGACCGGTGAAGTTTTTTTAAGAGTTAAAAAGCCTGGCGGCAACAGCAACATCTCAATCAAAATATATGCTGGTCCTTTTAAAATGACTGTTAAACCTCCATTTCCTGACATTTTTACAGTACGTGTGTGGAAAGACATTATCAGGCTTGAGTACCACTTGACAAAAAACATGCAAAAAGGATGTCAGCACGTTGTGACATGATTTAACAGATAGCTGTCTGATTCACCTCATCTCTTGTCTCCCATTTCAAATCACCCAACTCTATTAGCGGCATATATTTAATGTAGTTGCACATAATAAGCAATGTCAAAAGAACCAGCATTTCTAAATTAAGTTGATGCCAAAATGTAATGATGTCAGTCTCTCTATATTTTCGGGAAAGTACTGAGTTCTTAGCAAGGGTTTACTAACTGACTGCCTTTAAACTTGTGCATGCATGACTTTAAATTTTATTTGCTTATTATATACTGTATATACACAGAATTATACTGTTTCAGTTTGGAGTTGGTAAGATATTTTTGAACAAAGTGTCTTTTGCTCACCATGTCTGCATTTATTTGATCAAAAATACTGTAAATAAAGTGATACTTTTATTGCAATATTATTACAATATCTGTTTTGTATTTTAATATTTGTTCAAATGTGAATTTTTAGCAGCTAAGTAGTCCATACTTTAGTAATCCTTCAGAAGTCATTTTAACATGCAGATTTAGTGCTCAGGAAACAATTATTAATATTATTATCAATGTGGAAAACTGATGTGCTGATAAATATTGTTGTGGAAATTATTCTAAATTTGTTAATGAATAGAAAATTCAAAGGAAAAGCATTTATTTGCAATAGAAATCTTTTGAAACGCCGTGAATTCACGGATCACGTCTGATCAATTTATTTGCATCCTTGCTAAATAAAAGTATTCATTTATTTTAAAAAAAGATCTTACTGACCCCGAACATCTGAGCTTTTGAAACTGGTACTTTGACAAATATCAAATACTGAAATTTGTTGACACCCATACACAGAGGTATCTTCGCAACATTAAGCATGCACTTTTGTAGGTCACTTTGATAAGAGCCTTGGCCGGAACGAAACAGACATTGATATAGCTGTGACCTTACCCGGTCAATCTCCCTCTTGGAAATGCCCCTGATGCGGGCGTAAAAATAGAGATGTTCTTCTCCAGTCAGGAGGTCATCCAGTGCGTCCACCTGGGGGCAGTAACCAATGTTTACGCCCTCTCTCCTGCAGTCTATGATGTCAACCATTCTCCTGAGGACACAGGTCAGGGAGATTTATGAACATGCAATTTAACCAAACACAAATGTTTAGCAAAAGAGTCTGAGTGCATTAGAAAAGGATGGTGAGCAACAGTAAAAATAACAGATCAAGATTTTAAAGGGGGGAAAAAAAGGTACCCGTCAATGTCACGAATCTTGGCCGAGCCATCAGTAGGGCTAATGTCTCCGGTCAGCATCTTGAAGGTAGTGGTCTTTCCTGCACCATTGACTCCCAGCAATCCAAAGCACTAAGGAAGATATTGACCTTCCATTCATTAACATTGAATGTTTTGCTGTCATCAATTATTCTTAAGAGCTCAATAAATCTTCTATGAAAAACCATTCTGAGCTGAAATATAATGAAGCACAGCATATGCCAAGTGCCTTGAACAAGACTTTCTGGGAATATAGCTGTATATTCTGTATATTTCCCCTCTCTGAGCACATCTACATGCACATTTTCAGATATATAGCAGCACATTGTGGTTAAATTGTTATCGATTTGGTCATTGGGTTTAATGTTTGATTTACCGAAAGTATTTTCTTAGTACACTTTTTTTGAGTAATTTTAGTTTATTAGTTTTTTGAGTAATATTAATATGGAACATCAGGTTTTCACAAACCAGTAAATTCTCAAAAAATCAGTTTATGTTGATAATTTAAAACACACTACTGAGAAAAAAAAGTTTGGAGTAATTAAGATGTATTCATTTTTTTAAAAGAAGTCTTTTATGCTCACCAAGTTTGCATTTATATTAATAAAAATAAATTGTATTACAAATGTAATCAATCAAAATGTCATTTAATCCTGTGATGACAATGCAAGTTTTCAACAGCCACAACTTCAGTGTCACATGATCAATTGGTGCCTAATTAGTTTTTATCAATTGTACTTAGTGCTCAACTATTAATAATGCTACTTATGAAAGCAGTTTTTGCTGCTTAATATTTTTGCAGAAACATACTTTTTTTCAGTACAGTATTTGTTGATGAATTAAAAATTCAAAAGAACAGCATTTACTTTAACTAGAAATTTTTCTAATATTATAAATGTCTTTACTGCCAGTTTAATGCATCCCTGCTGAAATAAAAGTATTAATTTATTTTCTTGCTTATACCAAACTTTTAAAAGGCAATATATCACGGTTTCCTCCAAAATATTAAGCAGACTTTAGAGACTTATGCTTACCAAGCATTAAAACATTTCAACTATTGCAAACTTTTGACTGGTAGTGTGTTTTTTATAAGTAAGTAAAATGGGCTGCAAGCCTGCAAATGCCATTTTATGTTCATTTTAATACTGGCATGTAAACGCTCTCATAATAAATACAATAATGAAAATAGCACAGACCTCTCCAGCTGGTATTCCCACAGACAGCCTCTTCACCGCCTGGACTCTCCTGTTCAGGCTTTGATACACCTTAGTCAGATGGTTAACCTGCAGAATATCAGCATTTGCATCGCCACGGTCCACACGCAGACGTTCAGTCACCACATCTTCATCCTCATTGGGACTATAGCTCTGAACAACGTTCTTCTTCCTGCAGACTAGCCATCTACAAAGAAATACACAAATGCATAACAAATGTAAAAATTACACACTGCACTATAAAGTACAATTTAATGTGCCAGACAGTTTGAATCCACTGTGCCAGAGCCTCAGGTGTACCTGACTTTGCGAAGGAGTGTCTTGTTAAGTAGCAGACGAAGCGTGAAGCAGATGAAACCCTGAAGGAACATGGAGATGAACATCCAGCCCAGAACATCCATGCTGAAGGGGTTCTTGTAGGCGTCCACTCCGAAACCGCTCAAGATCTGCACCTGCATGTCAACCCGTGCCAACTCCATCAGCCCATTGCCAAAGCTGAACTGAGGGAAGACTAGGAATATGTTGCTCATGGTCTGGTACACATTTTGGATGCTCTGAAAGGGACGATAAAAAGCAAGTTAATGAAAGAAGAACAATATTCAAATCTACTCAGGTCTATTTAAATCATTTAAAAATGTATTATATTATATTATATTATATTATATTATATTGGAATCAATTTTTCAAAATTACATTTGAACTTTTATTCAGCAAAGATGCATTAAATAAATGCTGTTCTTGTAAACTTTATATTCATCAAATTATGATGAAAAATGTAACTACATCACTGTTTTCAACATAGATAATAAGAAATGTTTCTTGTAGTGAAAAAAGATTTATGATTCCTGAAGGATCATGTGACACTTTTTGGCTAACAACCATATATATATATATATATGTGTGTGTGTGTGTGTGTATTTATGGTATTTATCACCTTATGGGCACCAATTGTCCCCACAAAGATAGGAATACCAGTAAATGTTGACCTTGTGGGGACATTTGTTAGGTCCCCATGCGGAAACAAGCTTATTAAATCACACAGAATGAAATATTTTGAAAATCTAAAAGTGCACACAGTTTCCTGTAAGGGGTAGGTTTAGGTGTAGGGTCAGTGTAGGACAATACCACATACAGTCTGTACAGTATAAACATAATTACGCCTGTGGAATGTCCCCATGAAACATGTAAACCAAACTGTGTGTGTGTCTGTGTGAAGAGTTCATTTTCAAAAACAGCTAACTATGAATCTTAATCCAACTGCAGTTGGGTTATTATGATTATGTTAAACAATAACTGAAAACTACAGCCAACACAAAAATAAAAGCCAATTAAGCATGATAACATAACAAAAAACATAACTTAAAACTTAAAAAAGGAGTTGTCAAATACTAAAAACTGTGCAAACACATTTTTATATACAAATTTTGGGGGTGAAATGACTCTTCTCTCACCTGGTCATTCTGGTTGAGCTGACCGAGGAAGTAAATAATGGATGTGGAGATGATGGTATTGACACTGATGAAGAGATTGATGCAAACATAACCAATAAAGGCCATCTCTGTATCCTTGAATACCGCAGACAGAAGATACATCCAAGGGAAGGTGGAGAAGCTGAAAAGGAACCATGAAATCAATGTGGTAAGTGGCAAACTTCAAAGACACATCTAAAGACAAGAATTACAACATAGAGGAAGACAAAAGAGCCATAGTAAGACTTCTGCTTTGAGTTTAGCAAAGAAAGAGAGAATATATTCCACAGTCGAGCTAAGAGGCCAGAAGATAAATGGGTTCATCTATTTCCTCTTCGTGAAGCTTTCTCTGTCCTCTTCAGCTTCACAGAATGATCTGCTTTTTTATTCATTACTCTTGGTGATTGGGGTGGCGGGGTCAAGGAAGAGGATGTGTTTAAACCGAGGGGGTACCGCGTGTGTGTATGTGCACGTTCCCTGGCCTGTGTGCGTGTATTGTTAGTGCTGGAAAGTCCACACCGCTCAGCTAAACAAAAGCAATTAAGCAGGTTGAAGGGAAAGTGGTGGGATGGCTGTGATGTGTGGTTATTTATGGGCCGAGAGCCGGTGAGCTCACAGGCGGATGAATGCGGGCCAGACTGCTGACTTCACACAATGAAGGGCCTCCCAAGCAGCCTGGAGCTCTGAAGCCTAAAGACTGACTGTGAGTGGCCTCACTGCTCTCCACAATGCAATTAACTGGGTGACAGAGTGTGTGAAATCGCTTCTTCAGAGCCCAGGCCTTGCAGGAAAGCTTCAAGCAGCTCTCCTCTTTCTAGCAGAGAGCTCTGTGTTTACCTGAAAGACGCCGCATTAACTAAAACTTCCCCTTTTGCCAATGCTGCGACATGTAGCATTTGCTGAATAATACATTCATGAAGCTTCAGTGCCTTGAGGACCTGTCAGCTCTGAGACGTTCTAATGAGACGTCTGTCTTGTGACAGGAAAATCTCTGGTGGTAAAGGGACTCTAATGTATGCTGACCCAAATAGCACCAGCAGAAGTGTGACCGCGCCGAGGTTCTGCCTCTCTGTGAATGCTGGGAGCTGGAACACTGCTATCATTGCCACCGAGAGGACCACAGGTACCATGTAAAGAGTCTGCAATGACAGAAAAGACAAATCTTATGTAATATGCATAGTAAACACTTTTGTCAATTTGCATGAACGCATTCGGCATTAAAGTTATTAGTTCTATTCATATTACAAATATTATAGAATAGAATTTGCATTAATCTTAGAGCTCAAAAAAGGGGTTTTCATGAATTCTGGGTTGTAATTTCTTGAATTGTTCCAAAACAATTCAAAAGATTCCAAAGGCTGAAATGTATCAACTTATACTGAAGTACCATATCAAATAAAAAGTTGATGATCCAGTAGAAAGGTTCGCTGATGCCAGAGATCTGCTGGAGCCTCTTGGAGCCTGTGTGATGTTCCTGAACCTCATAGATGACAAAGCTGGCAGTCATGATGGAGTAGCCGGTGAGGACACAGAGAGCAACCAGGATGCTGACCAATCCGCCCACCCTTGAGAAGATGAAAAGTAAAGGGTAAATAATAATATTTAATTTTGCTGAATGAAGTATTTTGTGCCCAGAAAAGTTGCATTTATCTAATCAAAAGCACAATGAAAACAGCAACGTAAAAAAAAATGTTAATACTGTAACTTTCTTTATATAATATATATAAAAAAATTTATAATGTGATGTGAAACAGCCTTTAGTGTCGCATCATGTGGTTGTGTGTTCTGTGGAAATCATAATACATGTTAATAATACAGTATTCACTGTATGTCACTTTTTCTGAATTTGAACGGTTGAACCATTTAAACTTTTGAATGGTTGTTTATATTTATTACATGCACCAATAAATTTATTAAACATTTCAGTTGCTTTATATTAACATAGAGTAAATTGGTACATATGCATTTGTACATAACTAGCAGAGCAGAAGATGTTCTGCATCAGTGGTCAAGTGCAGTGAGAGACATTTTAAATGCATATCATGCTGTCTTACCCTTACGAGACAAACTGCACTTCAAATTTCCTACAGTCTCTCAGATGAGCTTAACACTGTTCTTTAGTCAAGCTCAATGCACTTACAGCAGCACCAGACACAGTGAGGAGAAAAGATGAAAGCCATAAGAATTAAGATCTCTCTATCTGTGAGAATTGTGTAAGACAGAGTCAGAGACGATCAAGAGTTCAGTCTCAGCAGGACTCTTCTTCCACCAGACACCAGCTGAGCTTTTGCCTTTAATGCTGCCCCTCTCCATCCCATCTCTGCCCTCAACAACTGTGCCTACAAAAAAAATACTCAGAATGGAGGACAAATAAGAACGAACTGATCTTGGGGAAAGACAGAAGACCCATACCGCAGAGAGTTGAGCCTGAATGAAAAAGCCAAGATCGCTTTATATTCGGATAAGAAGGGCTCAGTTCGTTGATCAATGACATCAAAAGAAACTAACTGGAACGTACTGGTTCTCTACAGCTTCAGACTTTTCTAGATTTTTGGAACTTTGTTTTGCAGCTTTTTTGCAGACTGTCTTGCTCATATTTTATCACTCATCATTACTTGATTCCTGAAAACAATAGATTACATTTTTTACATTCAGTCTCACTTAGAGAAAAGTTGTCCAGGCAGTTGGTGGTGCTATAAAAATGACAAACCTCATGATAAAATGGCAATAAACTATGGTTAAAACACTTGAGATCGATTTGGTCCTAACTAAGGTAACAACAAACGTATAATTCAAAAATATGACTACCATCAGGCAATCAGATTTTATCAGCTATGAGACAAGGCTAGCAATCACACATTAAAATATGTAACTGAAACATAATATTTTAAGATTTTGAAGAAGATTCAACAGAGTGCTGAAGGGATGACGTAATTTTGTAGAAAGGTTCCCTTGAAAAAAAGCTAAATTGCTTCCAAAGGCTTTTGGGCTAATGCAGAAAATAAGTTTTGTGAACAAAAGGTTAAGATTCATTCGTAGCATATTCACACATTGATACAACTTCTGTATAATGATGATTAATGTCCCCAACAATCTCTGTAGTCTCATTTAGCTACTTCTTAGCAACCGCCTTTTTCAAGATACGTACTGTTTAAGCTTAAAAAATTCTGAGTGGGGTTTTACTGATGTATACACGTCGTTGAATAAAAAATGAAAATATTTTGAGCTTGGGTTAACCTCAGACCTTATTTCAGTCATTTAATTTCAAAATGCGTACTCGATTCTGGGTTTCAGGACTCTTTCCTGCAGCACTCTATTTGTACTGTACTTGAAAAGCTGCCTGAGGCTGTTACCAATATGGCCACCAAGTGCTTGACTTGCCTTAAAGGGACTTTGCTTTTGATATAAGTGTCTGGTATATGAATGCATTACTTTCTGCTCTTTTCAGCTCCTCACAAAGGCTTTCTTAAGTAGCCAACCCATTCTTCTTCCTTTTCCTGCCTTCTCTGCATGTTGTCTCCCTTCTCAAGAAATCCCTTTCTCGGGCCTAAGTAGCAGGCGTCAAGCCAGACGCATCCTAGCTGCGAGAACGAAACAATTGCGCTCATTTTACAGAGTGTGTCTTTCAAATTTAGGCACGGTTGAAATTGCACCACAGTGTTCAAAATACAAGCATGTTTGGGTGGCGACGTTGAATCAATTAACCTCCGAACCACCTTCAGAGTAAACACGCATTATATTGGGCTAGTAATCAATAAGCCAAGCTCAGGAAAAAAATCAAAGAGGAGTAAATACAGGAGTCAAATTACATTAGTTCAAGTGCTCCACTAGAATGAAAATGTCAGAGCAATGTTTGCATATCTTATCTAAAGCCCATCATTTGGCTGATTGCTTTCTTTTCCCCACCACTGGGTCTGTGACATTTTTTTTACCGGCCATACTAATACGCTCAGTCTGTATTTGGTCCCACAGAGTACTTTATCTGCTTTAGCTGGCAGACAGAAGGACGTGCGAGCATGCATGGATATGTGTGTGTGTGTGTGTGCGCTCTTACATGACATCCTCGTCTTGCACTTGGCCAGGGTAAGGGTGGCTGGAAATGGAGATGGCTGTAAAGAGAGATTTTAGCACATGAGAAAATATACACTTGCCTAGCAAACATGTGACCGGCAATCTGCTCCTCCCATGAACCTTTTCTGAATTTATGCTCTGTTTTGCCCTGAATGACTTCACCGGCTACATTTGAATGAGTGCATCCCCCCCTTTCCATTATTGACTGGTGGGATTGCATTAATCTTGCCTGAAGGCGGACAGTGAATCTCAACCACTGGGCCAGTCTGCCAGTGTTGAAATAAGACCAGCTCTATTCCTTCATTTCAGTTCTCAGCACCTCTAATTAGCATTCAGACCGCTCTGCCTCATGACGGGAGACAGAAAAGACACACTGCCCTCTTTCTAAGGGTAATGGTATTACATTATTTTCAGTCTCAGAGGGCAAGGATTATATTTCAGAGTATTGCGAAAAGGAATATTTTAGATAAACCCAGTAATTATTGATACATGAAGACAAGAAGAAGCTAGCTGTGTTCTTTGCAGTGAGTTAGAAGGCCTCTTCCTGTCTAAGTGGGCGGCACTTGCTCAGAATAAGCTGCTAAGTGGATTAGACCTTACACAGCAAGTCAAAACTTTGGATATGCAAGTCTAAGTGCACATTAACTCAAGCTAACCTAACACTTTTCATCTGTTACACAACGTGAAAAATATTAGACATGCCCTACCATTTAAAAGTCTGGGAAATGGTAAGATTTTTCAAATGTTTTTAAAAAAAAGTCCTTTCCTAGGCTGCATTTATTTGATTAACCATAACGTAAAAACAGTAATACTGTGAAATATTACTACAAATTAAAATAACTATATTTTATATACAGTATCTCATTTTTTTATATATATCCATGTAATTGGAAAGCAGATTTTTTAGAAGCCATTCCACCAGTCTTCAGTTGTGCTGCACAATATTCTGTGGAAACCACAGTACATTTTGATGGCTAAAAAGTTCAAAAGAACAATAGAACAAATAGAAATTTCTTAACATTAATACTTTATCAATTTAATGGATCTTTCTTGAATGTATTACTTCTTTAAACAAATTGCATTACTGACTCCAAACCTTTGAATTGCAGTGTATGTGAAATTGCATATATCTGTGCACTTCTACAAAATTTAGATGTATAGAATCCACAAAATGATACAGAATTAGAGAAAGAGATTTAACTAACCATATTGTTGTCGTTTCTCTGGTGGCAGACTGGATCTCAGGATAAAGTTGTTAAGGCTGTTGAGGTAGGCAGGCATGGTGTGGTGACCTTCAGGATTATACCAAACCTGTGCAAACACAAATATTAATACAATGCACAATTCCTTTATTATTACTTTGTAAAGCATACATTCCAAAATGTTCTATTTACAGTATTTTCTAATACTAACAGGCATAAAAATACACAGCCGTATAATAATATTGGGTAAAATAGTGCATTTGTACTTAGACTCAGCTATTTTTTGAATGAATTTCTGAATGAATTCTTTCTCTTGCTTCATTTGCCTTCTTTAAATGATTTTTTACCACATTGAATTATTCACAAAGAATGCAACCAATATTACCTTAAAAGTTTGCCAAAAAAAAAGTATCTTAGAGGGCAACATAATTATACTGCCTACCTTTTGGAACAGCTTTCACATCAGGAGGGTGATTATGATGCATTAAAAATGCTGCCTACGTGGCAGCTTACTTGGTTTTGGAACATAGCCTGTTAGTGTCTACATAAACTGCCACGTTGGGACAATGAGCCACTTTGCCATTGGGGCAATGTAATATCACTCATCCAAATTACCTTACTAAGGGTTCTGTTTGCTGGCACATCTAACATGTCCATCTTAAGATCAATGGGAAGAGGCTTTCCAAAGTCCCAGCCTCCATATCTGAAAACAAAGCACATAATTTACGTTAGAGTTCATAATTCTTTTGCTTCATGGTTTCCATGATAAAATAAAAAAAAAAAACTTTTATATAATAATGAGGCTGCTTATGGAAATATATGTTCTTTACACATCAAATCCTAATTTATTTAACAATAAATGTAGTGTTTTCACATCAAAGACATTTTCCTTTATATACTGTCAATTAATGCCTTTGTTGAATTTCCCCTCAATTTATTACAAGAGCTGTGATTTGCCTTTTTTACCACCACACAGAGGCAGGGATGTGTATTATATTACATTTTTTTGGAAGAGCAATGTATGAATAATAAATGCTAGCCTTACTATTTTAGGTGTAATAAAGTATTTTCATGCCAGCAGCACGCCCCAGTGCTGTGTGCTATTTGACTAGGATGGAAAATGTCAGCTGGTCGGAAATGCCACGGTAAAGACGGGATAAACCCAAGTGCTTCCTCTTTAATTATTAATCAGCCTACCAGCGGTTCATAAATTCCTTAATATTCCACCTCGCCATATTTTCAACTCGTGACATAAAGGAAATATCTTATGAAATCAGTTTAATGCTGTGAAGTGCTGTGTGTGATAAAATTCACCTGTTTCTGATGAAGTTATTTGCAGTGGCCAGCAGGTAGTCCTCTGTGTTGATCCCCGTCAGGTTGTAAACAATCTGGGATGATGGATTTCTTTTGTGAGGTGGTTCGTTGTCAGATGCAGGACATTTCTGAAAGGGAGAGAAAAGCAAGTGACATTGTGAACAGAAACCATGAAAGAGAATTGGGAGAAAAAAATGTGACAGTTTGATCCCTGCCCCACGGAAAGCAGAATTGCAATGACAGGAAGAAAGACAGGTACAACATCAACACAAATCTGGTGACAAAACATAATTTATTACATCATTAACTTGACTAATTAGGCCTATTTACTCCATAAAATGTAATTATTTTTTCCTAGTTGACATATTCCCCAAAATGAAGTTAAATTCTCTTAAATAAGTTAAATTAAACTGGATACCTTAAACAGCTATTTTAAAGTGTCCCTATTATGGGTTATGAAAGGTTCATATTTTGGTTTTGGGAGTCCCAAACAACAGGTTGACATGCATGCAAAACTACTTAATTTTCTTATAATATGCATTATTTAGACCTTATTTGTTCAACGACTCCCAAACGATTTGTTTAATGATTAATCATTTTTCCAAACCCTGCCAGTGACTGGTCAATTTAATTTAAAGCAGCGTTTGTGAGCTTTTTTAACGAAGCAGCACGAATGAATTTGCATTTTCATTCAGAACCAACACGAAAAGTGGACAGGGAATATGTTAATTATTCATTTTAAGTCAACATGAAAGAGCTTGGGAGTTGTTTTAAAAACGACTTGTTTCAATGATTCAAAGTCGACTCTTTCTTTTAAGAGACAATAACTTTACGCAGAGTTGAAACTTTGCCGGATGATACCATTCACTTAGAGCTGTGTTACACGCTGCATGAAAGGTCATTTTCAAAAACCTATGATTGGAGCACTTCAAATTTCATGAAGAACCACAACCATGGAAAATCCATGAAAGCTAATTTTTAAGTGCTATTTTTTGATGGCCTTTCAAACACAAGTTATTAATAAAATATCTAAATTAAATAACGCATTTTGTTCATGATACTTATATGTAATTTAAACTAAAAATTCTTAGTTTCATCACATTATTTTCATTATATGATTTATATATCATACGCTTTATAATTCTTAAACACTCCATGTTTCTACTTCCTTAAATTATTATTTTCATTCTGCATTGTGTTTGTTGCCTCGGCGTTGCCTCAAAGTCAAGAACTGAATTAAAACAAGGCATTTTAAAATCAATTCTAAAGGGCGCGCAACCCTGCTGTGATCAACAATCTCCTTCACGCTATCGAAACACTAATGATCTTTATCAATATTTAAATGCTGAGAGATGCTCATCGTTGAGGATATGTGGTAATGTTGTTTGTGTTATGATAGTTATGCTCTGTTTGACCCACCTGCACTTGGTTGCTACACATGCAGGTGGTAAATGTAGCAGAGCTGTTGCCTCTGGAGATCCAGGACTCACTTCCTGCAGTGGGTCTCTCTTTGCAAACCCTGATAAAAAAAAAAAAAATCTTGAAGCAAAAAGAAGAAGAATACAAAATTCCATGTGCAGGAACAGTGTGACTATTATTTGAAAGGTATCAGTGAAAAATCGATCATATAAACAGGAAATGCAAGAGAAATGCAAATCCCTGGGTGAATCACACAAAAATATATGCAGAGAGGTTCTTCTATGAGATTTACGGCCATATACAGGAGCATTATTATAAGCTCTTACAGTGGAATTACAAAAGGCAGAGCTTTCAGATGTGTGGGTGAAAAAAAGAAATAGAAAAACAGTGAACAAGAAAGCAAGAGAGTGTTTGTGAGCGAGTTACAGAGTAAGGAAAAAAGTAAAATGCACCGAAATGGGAAAATAGCATGATAAAAAACAGTGATAGAAAAATAAAAGTGGCACATTAGTGTTATGAAATTGACCAGGAACATGAGAAGCCCCACTGATACAAGCAGACAGTGTATCAGAGTCCCAGAGCTTAGCAAAAGAGACGGCGACCAGAGCTTAGGAACAGACCTGCGAAGATCAGAGGGGCTGAAATCATAGCCGGCAAAAATGAAAGCCATTTGCAGTGCCTTGGTGAGCTGATGCTGTGATATGTAATCGCTCATGGCTTATAGTGGCCTGCAGCCTGATTACTGAGCTCAAAGTGCTGGGTCACTAAGACATATGGATGATTACTTACGAATCTGTGGGATCTCTCATGCAGACGTGGTCAATGCCTGGATAGGACATCATGGAATTGACAAGACCGTTGGTGGCGGGATTCTGATTGCTGTGGAGAGAACATGCAATGGCAATGTTTAAGACTGGGTGAAATTACACTTGATATTACTTTGATGGTGACAAAAATATTTTAGTGGTTCTATGTGCTTTTCTTTGGCAATTAGTTCCATCAACGAAATGTTGCAATTAGCTAGCTTTGTGCCAGTGACCTGTAATAATGAGAGGTGCATCTCTGTTATAAACCTCATTAACAGTAAGGTATTTTCAAAATATTGCAGATAATCAGTTATTTTGTATCATTCAATGAACAGTTACAGGTTACAGAAAAAAAGTCTAACCTGAAGAAGCTGTACTGTTCATCAACGTGGTACAGTGCAGGAGAGAGCACAATCTTAGGAAAGTGCTGAAGATCACTCTTGATGGAGCCCAGGCCCATGGCAGCAATTACAAAGAGTACAGGCAACAACACCTGGGAGAACAGCCCCTTCCAGTCCCTCCTGGAGTGATGAATGCGTTTCAGCAACATGGCCATCACCCGCTGTGCAGTCAAAGCGAACCCACGCACGGCTGAGGTCCCGGTGAGGCCTATAAGCAGAGACACAGGCAATCATCTCATCTCTTCAATCCAGTCAAATTCAAAAGATGAGCTTTTAAAGTTCAAAGCTTTCAAGGGGTAATTGGGGAAGTTCAGATCATGGAATATTCCACAAACTGCTGCAAGAATCTGAACCAGTCCTAAAAGCCCACTTACTGGCTTTCTCTCCAAGGTACGTGCTGTTGAGATCATCAAACATGTCGTTCGCTGTCACAGACTCTGATACAGACCAGGTATCACTTTCTTTAGGCTCCAAGTCATCTCGAGTCAACTGCAGGAACACCTGAAAAACACCTTTATGAGTGCACCTGAACAGGGTTGGTTCATGTTTTCCTATGGTTTTGTTAGGATGACTTTATCGTCATAAATTTCATAAATAATATGCACCTTGATTGAAATGTAAGTATTTGTATGCTGTTTAAAAAAGATTTTGTGTATGTGTAAATAAAATGATTCTTGGGTTCAGAACTTCAAAATCTTAAATTAAACAACTTCTTAAATGGTTATTATTTATTATTATTAATGTATTGCAAATTTATTAGCCATTTTTAAATGATGACTGTACACCTCTACAGCATTTAGTCCCCGTGTAAAATGCAAATACTGTTGGTAATTTGTGATTTGGGAATAATGAAGCATGTAAATTCATCCTTTAAGGCAAAGTTAAAAAAAAAAAAGTATAAACAATTTTGTCATAATTTAACCAAGGATTAAAACTGTAGGAACAGTAATAAGGTTTATAGCTATAATTCAGGCAGACACGTCGGACAAAAATTCTGAGAGAATATTTATAACAAATCTCATTTCTGAAGATAAACGAAAGTGACCTAAAAGCCTTGGCAACCCCAGCTGTTAGCCATTACTGCCAAGTTGGGAAACCCTGCATTAGATGACTAAAATAGGTAGCCTACACAAATAGCATTTCAATAATTACATTTCTCCCAGCCCTACTTAGAATCTGATTTTGGTGTGAAGCAAATTGTGAGGCTTGCACTTATATGAGCCAAGAATCCCAGGGAACCAGCTTTCCCTTTGGCAGTCCTGGGGCTGCGCTGCTTATGGTTTTAAAGGTCGCTGGGCAGGCAGTCTGAAGCCCAGTGGAACTGGTCGAGTCCATAATCCAGTCCTGCACCTGGGTCTTCATCATTATAATTACCTCTTCCAGGGTGGTGTCGGAAATGCCATAGCAGCCCAGCTGAAGTTTGTCCAGGTTCTGATCCAGACCGGTGAGCAGAGAGTGGTACGCAGCTGCGTTCTGGGGGGTGTACGGTGGGAGGGCGTAGACCAAATCACCCACCTCTCCCTCCTTCTGCCGAGCGTCAGGCAGGTAGGATTGAATGAAAGACCTGAGTTCTTCAGTGTTAAACTTTTCATTTGAATCAGAAGTCTGAACCTGAACCAAAAACAAAGAAATGTATGTTGATAATATGACAAATTATAAAACGTAAATTCTGGAACACCACAATGACACATATTAGCACAGTAAAATCATAGCACATGAATACAATACGCATTATATGCCATTTTGGGTCAGTAAGGTTTTTTTTTAAGAAATTAATATTGTTAATTAGCAAAAGATAGTCAAAAGTAACAGTCAAAGACATTTATAATGCTATAAAAGATTTCTATTTCAAATATATGCTGTTCTTTTGAAAGTTGCATTCATCAACGAATACTGAAAAAAGTGGTCATTAAAAAATTTAGCACATTTATAACATAAATATACAGCTGTTTTCAACATTGATAATAACAATAAATGTCACTTTAGAAGCAAATCTGCTTTAGAGTGATTTCTGAAAGATCATGTGACACTGGAGCCTGTAGTAATGCCTGCTGAAAATTCAGCTTTACCATCACAGGAATAAATTAGATTTAAAAATGTGTTTAAATGGAAAACAAGTATTTTAATGGAAATTTCACATTTTAAACACAAAAATGCTGCCTTGGTGAGCATAAGATACTCCTTTAAAAAACACTAATCTTACCAACCTCAAGTATTTAAATGCTTGTGTAGGCCTAATGCATCTTGATATTATTCTTAGACCATTGTACTATACTCCAGTACTACCGTGGCAGTTTTTAAGAGGGCTGAACTCAAGTAAGAACTCAGAGCAGCTGACAAACTGTCACACATGTACCTTCTTTGTGAGTGTGAGGTTGTAGCCCTTAGCCAGCTTGTCTTTGAGGTAAAAGGGCGAACCACAGCATTTGAGGCCTCCGCGCTCCAGGAAGGCGATGCGGTCACTGAGAACTTCAGCCTCATCCAGGTGATGGGTGGAAAGAATGATGGTACGCTCTGGACAGTTAAACAAAACCAACACAGAGGCATGTCAAATCAAAGATCCGCTGATACAGGCAGACAGAAAGAGACAGACTCTGAACAAAGAGCTGATGTTCAACGATAACACAGGAGAAATCTGACATGACCCTCTTTTACGGTCTTAAATCCTTGCTCGAGATAAATTCGCTAACTGTCTCCACGGAAGATAATTAAACATCAGAGGGAGCATGACGGATAACAATCAGTCGTTACTACATCTGCGTCTGGATTTTTCCCTGTCTGGATTTGACTGCACGCACCTTGAGAAAATCCATTCAAGCCTAATTAAATTCTAAACCAAGTGTCAGATACCCAATAAGAACAAAAGTCCTTTGGGGAGTTTGCCACAGGTACAAGCCAGGAGATTATTTTCAACCTGGTCTGAATTGCAAGGGGATTTCACCTTGCTTGTGCTGAAGGACAATGTCCCAGATGCTGCGTCGGGAACAGGGATCCACCCCGGTGGTCGGCTCATCTAGCACCACCAGCCGTGAGCCTCCAATGAAGGCAATGGAGATGGATAGCTTCCTTTTCATACCTCCTGACAGGGTGCCGACACGCTTGTGGCGGTGGGCGTGCATGTCTGTTTCCATTAGGATTCTAAGACAGGAAAAAGAGGGACCATGTTAATGCAAATTTCTCATTTAGCTGATGCTCTTCCGGTATCTACAGTGATCTGGCCCAATACACCTTTTTCAAGGGCACAGTGTGTTTGTGGATCACTCAGTGTGGGGCTTGTACCAACAAACTTCTGCCAACCTATTCAAAAACCTCTAAGCAATATCATTAACCTCATGTTTCTTTCTTCTGTTGAATACAAAAGAAGAGAATACATAAGTTTTGAAGAATTGGTCCCAACTGACTTCCATAGCAGGGAAAGCAATACTATGTAAGTCAATGGGGACCAACAAGTACTTGATTACCAGCCTTCTTCAGAATATTTTTTTTTTATGTTCAACACAAGAAAGAAACTCATATAGGTTGGAATGACATGAGGGTGAGTAAACGATAACAAAGTTTTCATTTGTGGGTGAACTATTCCTTTAAATGAGCAGAGCCAATGTAGTTTGACTTGGCAGAAGAAATACTTTAAATTATGAGTAGGTTGTAGTGTGGGAAGCTTCAGTTTTAAAGTAAAGTAGTTCTAAGTAGGTTAAAGTAGCTCTCCCAACACCATTAAGGGCACACTGGAAACCTTCATGTAATATGGGTTAAAATAACATATAGCTTCTCTAAAAAGTTAATTCCTCTAAGGGAGTATTACAAAACAACAAGATGAGTAGGCTACTGAAACTTACCTTCGCACTTGTTCGTTTACTTCCTGTTTGGTCCAGTGGGGAGCTTTGATCTGAGCGTATAGGAGCAGGTGTTCCTTTGTGGTAAGGTGGTCAAAAAGGACATCATACTGCATGCATACGCCCATCTCCTTGCGCACATCATCTATTGACGTCTGCATATCCATCCCATACACCTCAATGGTGCCACTGGTTGGTGCAAACAACCCCGTCAGAAGTGACCTGAAACAAGAAAATAGTTTTTTTTCCCCAAATTAAAATTAAAATTGTTTTTATGTTTATTTAAACCAATAGTGTTTTTTATAGATACAATATGCTTTTAGGTTCTTACATAGTGGTGGTTTTTCCAGCTCCATTGTGACCCAGCAGAGAGGTGACATGTCCTTCATAGAAAGAAAGGTTCAGGTTGTCCACAGCATGCCGGTGGCCATAGGTCTTTGTCAGGCCATACAGAGAGACTCCAACAGGCAATTCTGATATTTTCTCATCTTCATTACCTGCCAAGCTACTTTTACCTACGGGAACATAGATAAAGAGAAGCAAAGATGTTAAAATATCACAAAGAAATTGAAAGGATTAACATTTATCCTACAATTACAATCCGTGTCACCTTCAAGGTAGAGTGTGCAAGTATATTTGAACAAATAGGTTTGAAGAAAATCTCTCAAACGGCTCAAAAGTTTGATCAGTCTTCTTTGAAAAAAACTAATACTTTTATTCATGAGGAGACATTATATTGATCAGTTAAAGTTTTAAAGTAAAAAAAAAAAAGTCTGTTATTGTTATATAAT
>JAUMHP010000057.1:15832206-15851651 GCA_032361065.1 Enteromius trimaculatus
CTCTCAATAGAGTGCTAGCAGAGTATTAGTAGACTGGTAGGGTTAGGGTTAGAATAAGTTGATATGTACTTGCAAAGATATTTATAGTCAGTAGAGCCTCTTTTGGGAGACCATCACAATAAAGAGTTAGCAGATATTAATAAGTGAGTGTACTAATATTCTAATGACAGTTAGTTGTAGGTGCAAAGATGGTCCCTTTTAAACAGATTGTTCAAAAGGGACCATCAAAAAAAAGTGTTACCGAATCAAGTTTTCCAAAGCACCATGTCATAATGTACCTTTGCTCTTGTCAGTGCTGTTTTGTTCGTGCATCATGTTGGTAAAGAGCAGCCCTCTGCCTATTTTCTTTGGCGTTTTGCTACAGCAGCTGAACATATCAGTCCAGAAGGAACGAGTCACTGGGAAGTACCATGGAACAGCAATGCCATACTTTCCTGAATAAGAGAAAAATAGATGAAACATCCACTTCTAAAACTGA
Source organism: Enteromius trimaculatus (assembly GCA_032361065.1). Lineage (NCBI taxonomy): Eukaryota > Metazoa > Chordata > Actinopteri > Cypriniformes > Cyprinidae > Enteromius > Enteromius trimaculatus. The sequence goes on from JAUMHP010000057.1 coordinate 15,832,685, forward strand.
ATATTGTTTCTTTTTGCCTAACCACACACACAAAATCTGATGAGTTTATCAGCTGAGCAGCTCACACATACCTGGGAAGACCATGCGGACGTAAAACCCAATGATAAAATATACTACTGAGTCGATGAGGAGCAGCCAGCAGAGCCAGCCGAAGGAGGAAGTGTCACCAGCCAGAGGAGAGATATACATGTTGCTCCACTGGATGCCTGAGGTGTAAGTACACAATGCATTCAGTCAATGTAATTATCCCAAACAAACACTAATTACAGACAGTCTGAGGGGTTTGTGTCGGCATACCTTCTTCCTGTTTTTCATAGCGGGAGATATACTGGCTGGCATAACTGAAGCATGTCGGAGAAAAGAGACTCTGTGGACCAAAAACTAACACTGTGAGATTTATACTACTGCTGTCAATTGATTATAACATTTCAAATATTAGTCCACCCACAATCGAATGCCACTTACATTACTTTCTTACAAAAGGTGAGTTGTTTTAATGCAAGGTAAATAAATGATTTAGATTTTTGGGGGGGTGAACTCTTCCTTTATTTGTGAATTAACTGTATTTAAAACCCTATAGCATTTAAGAATTAATTTTTAGTAAAATAATATGTAATGAATGTTTCTGGTGGATAAAAAACAACAATAATGACTTGAGGTAAATTCCTACAACAGCGCTTTTAACTTGCCTCATTTGCACAAAAACAGAACAAAGAAAATGCAAACATGGATATGCAAGTCTGCAATAATTCAACAAAACAACATTATAACCCCACTCTTCATGGAGGTATTACATGTAAAGATGTTTTTGCCGCTGACACGGCCTGCGCATTAGTCCTCTGCTGGTGTTCGCATTAACATTTCTACGAATTATGCGGTTTCACATTTGTGGGTGATATTTCACTTGTGGAGCTGCTATGATAATTAAATTTCACCATACAAAGAATGCAAATGACTTTTGTTAAATGTCCCGCCTGGCTTTGATTTATAAATAAATTATCCGTAAAGAATTTCTTCCTGCATTTACTGAGAAAACATGCTGTTCTTTGGACTTTTGAGCATGTGGGAGAATATTCGGTCCCTGCAGTAACAGTAAAACCTGAGAGAAGTGACCTAATAAACACACTAAATGATGTCTAAATGAAAAATAAATTGCAAGAATTGACAAAACAGTGTTTCACAAATCAGAAAGGATAGAATAGGGTAGAATGTCAATCTGAATGTCATTTTTTGGCAAATGCAAACTGATTTAAATGCAGTACAAACCAGAGCACTCTTCAAACTGAAGGATAGGTTGTCCTCCAAATGGATCAACACGATGAAGGGGAAGAAACAGATGACATAGATAAGGCTGCCGCTCAGCCCGGCGATGTTGGTCTTATCGAAGAAGGAGCTGACCAGGAAGCTGATTGCAAGGACGCTGAAGCCATAGTCGCAAAGGTAGAGGAAGAGCACGAATCCATTGCTGCGAGGAAGGATGCCGCCAGCTTTCAGAATGATGGTGAGGATGATGACGGTCGCCACCAGGAATACAGCACTTTCAATTAACCAGGCAAAGAAGTGACTGATGGGATTGACCCCCATCATTTTCATGTACTGTGGGAAGACAAAAAAGACTTTAGAAAGCTAATTAAAGTTTTGTGGGGGAAAGAAATCGGTTTTGGTTTCGTACCTCATGAAGTCGCAGTTCTCTCTCGTGGACGAGTTTTTTCACAAAGTGGGCGATAAACAGCACCCAGGAAATCATGAGAGCCATTGGGAAGGCAAAAGCAATGCTGTTGAGATACCTGGGGGGTAGAAAGATTTGAGATTAGCAGGTGGCGGGCATATTTGTTACTCCATATAACTTCCATATAACAACCATAACAACCATATAACAAATGCTGAGGATCCGATGAACTTGAGTCAAGTAGCTCTTTGATTAACGTTGTAGTTAAAAGTCTAAATTGACGAATTGTTTGCAATCGTTTTTCTTTGGAAAAAGCTTGTCACAATATTGTATCCATCCGTATCATCTATTAGTGTTATTTTAGTGTTCTGAATATAATGTTATTTATTATTTATTGTATTTATTATTTATTTATTATTATATTATATATTTATTTTAATGGCTAATTGTCATGTATTATTTCTATTTAGCTTTAATTAATATTTATTATAGTTTTAGTATTAGTAATTTTAACACAAGATTTCTTATTTTAGATATTATTTATTTGAACTTACGTTTTTCACCATTTATATTTTATTTCAGCTGTTTTGAAAAAATATATTTTTTTTTAAATTATTTTCTTTCTTTTCGTTTTTAAATAGCAATACTGCAATCTAAAAGCTACCTTTACATTCCAAAGAAATTAATAAAATGCAAAGTAATTATGATATTATTTATGTTGCTTCTCATACACAGCCAACGGAATATTCAGTGTCATGACAACAGCACTGATCCAGCAATTCATCTACACGGAAACAAAGCCAGACCTAAGCTTACAAAGTTGTTTTGCCTGGCAAGCAGTGCGGTTTTATTAAACAAATTCAAATCTGGTATTTTTATCAAATACTAGACATTCATCTTATTAGAGTTATTTCTAATGAGAAAAATGGAGCAGATGTTCAGTGATGGTGTGAACTGCTGATTATTTGCTCACTTTCGTGACCATCTCGTTCTTTATATGAGATGCTCAGTGTGCATGTAGGGTTTGTGCTTGTGAGACACTCACTCATCCTTGTAGTAGCAGGGATAAGGAAACGCCTGCACCTGGATCGCGGGCCAATCTGTGACTTTACCCGTCTGCATTTCGATGATGGCTCTCTCGATGCTCTCCTGCAGGTACACGAAGCCTCGGTTGTACCGCAGGGTATTTTTTGCAGACATGAAGGCATCTTTCACCCAGAAGGGGTTCCGTGCGCGGTCTGTGCGCATGACATTCTCGATGTTCATTCGGATGGTGTAGTCGATGATCGGAGGCAGGCTGCTGGAGGTCTCCTCAGGAAGTTTGAAAATAATGCCTGTGAAGATGAGCAGAGCTCATGTGTATAAAAGGGAAGTGATCTGTTGTCATAGTAACCTCAAAGGCCTGCTGCTCCTCGATAACAGAGAAAATCTATATCTCAATGGAATTGAATCGAATTGCATTGAATTACAGGCTTTACAGCCCGATGGCTCTTCGGTGCCTGTGGTGTCCTCAACTGAGAGTATCACAAAACACATGAGTGGAGTAGTCAGTTGAAGAGGGATCTCCTGATGAGAGAGAGTGTGTGTGTGTGTGTGTGTGTTAACTCACTGGCGTAGAGCTCACGGTTTTGAGCCAGTTTCTCTGCCTGCCTGTCCAGTTCATCAGTGGAGTTGAAGGCTCGGTAGCGGTCGAAGTTGACACAGGAGGAAAGGTTCATCATCAGCATGGAGAGGGTGGTGATCTGCTCCATGATAAACTTGTTTTTCTCTAAAAGGTCTGTCATGTTTGCTGCAGAGAGAGTTAAAAAAACTGCTCAGGCCACTGCAGATTTAGGATAAGACTCTTGTGAATGGGAGCAATGTATCTCTGGCTCTTGTCATGAGTTGTCAAACGCTTGGCTGTAAAACTCTGTTCGGACAGGGATAGTTTTCCCAGAGGAGGTTAGGTAAATGTGTGTCTCACAGACATAAGCTCTATTCTGAGAGTAATTATTTCTCAGGGAGACATGATTTCAGCATTTACAGATGGTAGTCTGTGATTTAATTGCCATGTGAACCATTAATGTCTTTTTTCCTTCCTATTGCTAACAGTTTATATACAAACTCCAGGGTCCTGTGGTTATATAAAGAGTGTCTGTGAATTTATATTGAAATAATTTACAGTAAAAAATATATATATAATTAAATATAAAACCATTATTATTCATAAATTCATAATTTAAATACATATTTTGATATATAGCATTATGGAAGCCACAGCTGTATTATGGTTACAGCCACAATTAAAAATATATATATTATTCTTTGAGCTATAAAAATAACCAGAAACTCTAATTCACAATTATAAAAAAAAAAAAATAATGATTTGGTAACCTGTAATAAGAATTTTCTCATAAAAATTACTGTTTCTCATACTGTAAATATTAGAAACGTTCTCGTTATAATAACATCTCATAATAATGATAATCTTTCTGTAATAATAATGCTGCATTCCCATGATGCAAGCGTTGCATGTACGGTTACTTACAGAACTGGTTGAGAGTTGTGCTCATTTGTGCAACATCAATGCCGGTCTGAGTCTGAATGAAGTTTTGGACGAAAGGACTGCGCAGAGAATTCTGTAAAGAGCCGTTTATAAGAGAGCAGTTAGCACAGTAGAGGGGAAAAAAAATAAATAAATCAAATAAAAAGATTTTTTTTTTTTGACTAAATAGCAATACCTGAAGTATTGGCAAGGTTTTTGTCAGGATGTTGGCAGACTGCAGCACATATGACGATGACTCTATCCATTCAGATGCGTAAAGCTTTAGATCACCAAACTGGTGCAGTGTGGAATTTGACTGCAAGAAAGAAGGACATGTTTTGTTACCAAAAAAAAAACAAGAAAATCCAATATTTTCCTTCGTGACCACGCTCCACGTCTCTGTATCTTAAAAGGAGAATGGAAATGACTGTATAGATGCGGGTCAGGAGCCCAGATCTATGCTGCAGTCTATCCCAAGTCAGAAGCGGGATATTCCTATATACTTTATCTTTGCAGGTATCTGATTCTCTGCAAATACGTCTCCTAGCAACTGTGGAGAATAAATGACATTGTACAATGTTAACTGTACAATTACCCACAGAGAAGGTCATTTATTATGTTTAACACGCATGTCTGTGTAGGAACTTTTGCTTGATTCAAGTAAACTACACTTTTGCCTTGGTGCTGCTTGATTATCTTTGATGATCTTTCATAGGATCATACAATTTGTTTTGTTTTGTTTTAAGCAGAAAATTTGGAAATTCAAACATTTGAAAAAAAGAATGTAGCACATAAAAAATGCATGCAATGTAAACGCGGAAAACATTAATTGGTAAGATGTTTTAAACCAGCACCTTTCTCATGATCTCTCTCGTCACTGGGGTGTCTGGTGAGTACAGAACCTGTCCTAACAGCATGGGTTTGAGGAAGGCCCAGGCCACCGCACCGCCTGTAGTGTTCACCATATCCAAGTAAAGGTTCATACAGAAGGGACCTAGACATAAGCAGTATATTAATTAAGCCTGACCACAGCACTTCATCAAAATGAACTCAATATGCTGTAAGCAGATTCTTGACAGGTCATTATCATAATGCTTTATTGCACATTTAGCTGGGAGCTGAGAATATGCGCTCATACTAGCATCAGGTGGGATTTTGAACTTCTTAATCAGCTCTTCTCTTTTGTGATCCGTCTGGACAGAAGGATCAGTCTCGGTTACGATAGGAACTTTTGCGATGGCGAATAGCGTCAGGATGCCATTTTTGCATAAGGCACGAGCAATGGTGCTAAAGGTGGCCTTGCTTGATATGGTGGAGCGCTTTCCCCTCACCAGCTGAGCAAAAAAGAATAGAAAGACTGATTATATTGACTTATTTATTTGAATATTAAACCAAATAAAATAAAACTTACACTGCGGAACTCTTGGTTGGACACCAGGTTTAGTTCTCCAATGTATGTCAGGTATTCCTGCAGTTTGTTAATTGCAGGTACCAGTTTTTGCATCATGTCTGTCAAAAACTTGACCATCTCTAGCATGATTGCCACCAAATCCTGAATTTCTTTGGACAATACCAGCTGCAAAAAAAAAAAAAAGTCAAAATGTTACAACACACAGAACCAATGTAATGTAAACTGTATACAATAGTTGTTTGCTCTGGAAATTGAATAGAAAATGCTATATACACATTTAAAATATATACATTATATACATTAAATTTCTATGGATCGCTTATCCAGTCAATTATGCGCTTTAACACTCTTGAATTAAAAAAGATACATTATCTTCTCTTTATTTCAAACTTAATAGAATCAAACCAAAGATTATTTATTTAAAATGGCTTCATAAAATGGAGTATTTATAAATGGCATTTCATTATAAACAAATGGGACATCAGTGACCATCAGTGAATGGACAGCTGTGAGCTCAGTTTGCCCCCGCCCCAATCTAACTACAAATGAGAAGAATCCATAATAATACATGCCTCAGCAATGCATTATTATTATTATTATTATTAACAACTATTACTTAGATTCATTATAACTATATGCAAAACATTTCTTGTATTTAATTCATCATAAAAATTAGATGCGGCATTTCTGTTTTATTGGATGTACAATGGATACAGTACATTCTGTGCACAGCTATTTACCCTGAATAAAGCCTCCTTCATGTCCACATGGCGAAGAAAGAGAATCGTGATGCTGTACCATTCATGTGACAGTTTACAGAAGGTGCTGAGGATCTCCTGCCCTGTAGGGTCCAGTTGTAAAGACGAGGGGTCTGAGCAATGGTGCAGGTTTGCCAACCATGCAAAGATCTGTGAAAAGGAGACAGATCACAAACAGTCAATAAATTTACATTCTATAAGACTTCACGCTGGTGAGAGACAGAGATATAAACCTAAGCTTAACCTAAGCGCTCAGGACCTACCCCCTCTGTTAGCAAGCAAAAGAAAATATAGTTGTTTAGATAGGGTTGGGGGGAGGTCCGTTTCTGTTTCACTGTATAAAGCCATGATTTCTGGACACATCTTTTGAGCACCGCTGATGTATGTTTGAGTTGTGGTGTACCTGCATGCTGTTGCTGGGTAGTGGGTAATCTAATAGAGTCTGAAGAATTTCAAGTGGAAAGCTGGTATACCGCTCGACATCCTGAACAAACAGGGTGGTATTTTTCAGCAGCTCTGAAACTTTCACTTCAGCTGTCAAAACGCAAGACAAAAGACAGGTGAGAGAGAAGTCATGTACGTGTGACAAGGTTGAAAAAGACTGATTGGACCACCATCTGATAGCTAAGGAACACTTGTGTTTCCAGAGTACTTTTGATAGAAGCGACAGCGATATGTACCTGGAGATGAAATATTCACATCAAGATTTTTCAGAGTTGTGACGTCAAAGCCCACAATTTGAGAAGCAGTTGATGTCCTTTATGAAAAAGAAAGAGAGAGGGAGAATAGACAGAGATTACTGTAAGTAACATTCTTCGGCAAACTATTTCAAATGTTTTAACATTATTTGTATAACTATACATATGTATATAATTATCTGAATTTATTTAAATATATATATATACACACAATATTATGATAATACAAGTATTGTAATAAACATAATACATTCAATGGAAAACTGATAAAAGTAACATTTAGTTTTATTATTATTATTATTATTTTGTAAATGTATTTTACTTTAAAAATATACAAATACCTAATGTTTTTGTAAATTATCATTTGGGGTCTGAACTAATTCACAAAAATTGGGTTTTCCAACGCTTGAAGATTAAGAATGGAGCACATTTATTGTATTTCACTCAGTTAAAAATATAAGTAGGACTGAAACCTTTAATAAGTTACTCCCCAACTCTACTGAACATACATATTACAAGCTAAAACAACAAGGTTGAAGGTTATAATAGAAAGCAGTACCAGTCCACTTCAGTGTTGTAAGTGTTAGGGTCTCCAATGAAAGTCTGAAAAATCAGATCATAGACGTCGGTGCTTTGGTTCACCAGGTTGGTTGTGAGCACATGCAAGGCCTGAACTGCAGGAACAACAGTGTCGCAGAGCACTCTGGGTCCCAGAGGCAGAAGCTGGGTGATCAGCTGGACAGATGCCATGTTTTCCAAAGCGCACACCTACATTATCATGAAAGAAGTTGGCTTTAGAATACTTGAAATACAGGATTTGATTCATGTGGCCTAATAATTGGTCATTTTGTATTCTCTTATACTCGGTATGGAATGAGCATAGCAATTATTTTGTAGCTAATCCATCAAAAAAAAAAAAAATCTCACCTTAGTTAACACGTGGTCCAGTATCGTGCGCGAACCCTCATTTGCCCAGTTGGCTGAGCCTAATTCAAAGGCGGCGTTTAGCGCTTGCTGTAGAAGATACAGATTTTCTGCAAAGATGCGAGAGAAATGGAAGTGTGAAAACAAAGATCAAGCTTTTGCAGAGCTAAAGTAACTTAAATTCCCTACAGGCATCATTACTTGCACCTAACTCCACTTTCAGGCCAACCTCACAGTGCAGCAAGCAGCAAATGATCTAGCAAAGAATCCCTCTTTAGAAAAAAGACATTGAAAGCTTTATGGTGCCGCGTGCTGATTTAGATCTGACAGCTCTTACGTGTGCAACACCTTAAGCAGTATAAAAGATCAGACAGTTATGAGGGAAATTAAACTCTCAACAAGACATCCGCTTTATTAAAGAAAATATAAAGCAAACTGAGAGGCTTGAAAAGCAGCTTATCAATTTAAATGAGGAAGTGCTGCAGACAAAGAAATTGGGAAATAAAAGCTGTGGATCTCCAGAGGGAAAGAAGGTGCACTCTGGAGCCTGCATGATGATGTGTTTTAAAGTTAACTCTTGAAAAGGATAGTTCATCTAGAAATGAAAATTATTAACTCGTACTTAAACAGTACGTTTGTCATGTTATCTAGTATAAAGATCTGTAAAAGAAGAAGAGAAAGTAATATTTCACAATTGTTTCAGAGCACACAGAACATCTAAATTAGGTCTATGTCTATAAGTCTATGTTTAAAACAAAAGCGGTAAGACTTTACAATAAGGTTCATTAGTTAACATTAGTAAACAACATTACTTAACATAAACTAAGCATGAACAATACTTATAAATAACAAGTTGTGTTTGTTAACATTAGTTAATGCACTGTGAACTAACAATGAACTAACGATGAATGATGGTATTTTTATTAACTAACATTAACAAAGATGAGAATATGCTGTCTTTTATTGTTTGTTTACTTAATACATTAATTAATGTTAACAAATGACACCTTATTGTAAAGTGTTACCACAAAAACGAATAAATTGAAGGTTTGCACGCAGGTTTGGAATGACACAAGAAAGAGTAAACAATGACCTTTACATTTTTTTGAGTGAACTACTCATTTAAATAGACTGTGCTGATAAAGAGAGTATCGGGTAGGAAAAAGAAACATTTGCTGTTTTAAAGATCACAGATGCTGTAAAAGGCTCTCATGCTCAGTTTGGCCACATACCTCCTGGCTGAATATTGCAGAAAGCAGACTTCAAAACCATTTACCATTGCCATTTACTGCACTGCTATGAAAAGCACCAAATCTTTGCAATGTCACAAACATAAAGCAACATACTTTGTTTAATGTCTGTGGGGATTACTAAGAGTAATTTATTCCGAGGGAGAACCTAGAGTCTGCAACATTTACTGCGCACATGCATCCTGTTTTTGAGCTAAACAAATGTAACTTATGCAAAAAAATAATTACGTATTCACACGACTGAATGCAGAATGCTCAAATGCGCTATATGCAACTGTGGGAACAAAAGATCGTGGAAATAAACCCCCCTGAATGAACAGTGTTATAGGCCAGTAGATCTTGTGAGATGATTTATGTACCTTGGGATTCGTTGGCCAGACTTCTGGTGATGGACTTAATAAGAGAAGAATACGGCAGGTCTTCTGGAAGGTTATTAGCGAGGTTTGACAACAGCACGAGCAGCCTATGTAAACAGAGAAAAGTTTAATTAACTTACAAAAAGTTGCTTTTCTGCTGGGTTAGCTTAATCATAATGTACTTCTATGGATTATAACCGTTTATTTTCATGACCCCAAGAATGTGTTCTTTACAAAGTCATAAACTAAGTTTCTCTGAAGAAGTAAGCAATTATGCAAGGTAAATGCCATGGTGGTTAAAATTATGAGAGCGGAGTAATAGCCACGTACTTAACAAGAAGAAATAAAGACTGGGCTTGAGAACCAGCCTTGAGAACACAACATCAAAAAAACTCACTTGTCAGTCCAGTTAGTGTCATTCATCCCCAGCAGATGGCCAATATTCATGCTAGAAGCCCCCAGCACTATTTTGGCGAGTTCAGACTCCACATTGCTGCTATTGCCCAGCGAGATGAAATTTTGGATGGTGTGCAGCAGCTGCTGGGTAATATCAGCTGTTTGGGTGAGAGGGCTCTGGTCTGCTTGGATGATCATTAGGATTGTCTTAAGGGTCTGCTCTAGGTCAGCTATAATGGTGCTGAGAGAATTTGTGTTCACTAAGCCCAGAAGGCTGTTGACAGAACTGGCTACTTGAGATACAGCCCCACTGACATTCACAACATTGCTGGTGTCGTTAAGAACTAAAGACACTGTCTCCATTATGTCGAGTGTGATATTGATGTATGGCTGTCCCTCAACAGGCATTATAGAGTATATGGAAGATGCAACCTCACTTAAAGAGTTCACTGCTTGTGAATTTTGGATAGGGGAACCAGATAACATAAGGCCCTTGTAGAGACTCATGCACACTTGATTTGACATGGTCATCAAGATGTAAACAAGACCATCTGGAGTCATATGTGTGAATGTCGGGTCGTAAGTAATGTTTAGAGAGTTAAGAAGAGACTGTGTAACCAGCTGGGAGATTTCTGGGAAGTGGGATGTGATTTCCGCAGTGCTGTATACACTCGAGAGGGCAGTGAATACAGCCGATTTGATGGCAAAGAGGTACATGTGCATTTCCTTGGGGAGAATGACAACCATCTGATTGAACGTTTGGGTCAAAAGCATTTCCCTCTCAGCACTGCTGCTCAGGCTATAGTTTGACACGGAGAGGTTGAATAGGATGTGGGTGGCTATGGTACTACTAACGATGAGGGGATGGGTGACCTCTTGAACAGATTGTCCATTCGGAAGAGCTGTGATATTCGAGAGGGCAAGGACATGGTTTAGGGAGTCAGAAATCATGCTGGTGGACATCATGACTTTTTCTATGTCTCCGGGATATGCCTCGAGCAATGCAAAGGCTTGCAGCATTTGTCCAGATATGTTGAAATACACAGCTGCCTCTCCAGAGGGAAGCGAGTCGAAGGCTTCTGCAGTTTGATACACAGCTGCCAAATTGGATCTCCCGCTCATCTTCATCTCCGGACTGGAAAACGAGCCAATTATGTTTTGGAGAATGCCAGTGACCTGAGGGCTGATGTCCTTGATTTGCTCAAAGTTCTCGGTAAGGATGCTGTTGAGCGCCGTGAGGAATTGGATTGCAGTGTCTTTGCCATTTCCACTCTGTAAGATGATATTTGACACCAAAGCTTGAAGTTGTTGGCCCATGTGCTCGATTCTTTGCGTAATGTTCAGAGGTGGCTGGTCAGATAGCACCATGGCCATGTCAATTTTTCTTCCTAGGCTTTCTGCAAATTTCTCTACTTTATCAAGATCCTGCAAATTCCACCCATCACTAGCGATGTCCATGAACATCTCCAAGAACTGCTGTCCATTGCTAGGGAGTGTCAAGTAGGACAGGACGCTTAGAGCTGTGTCAATGGTTTCCTCCTGTCTTGTGTTTCCAGCCATTTCACTCAAATAACCCTTCAGGATGACACCTAAGTCTGGATTTGCGAAGAAAACATGAATAGTCTCCAGAATTTCAGTCGAGGTGGGTGGAATGGATAGAACTTTAAGCAAGGCTTGGTAATCGATGTTAAGAAGGTCAAGGAAGTCATCTATTGGCTCTCTCTGTACTTCGCTAGCAATGCTTCTGGCATTTCTTGTGTGCGACACAAGACCTTGCAGGTTCTGTCCCTGAGCAATTTGGATTTTAAGTGGGCTTAGATATTGTTCCACAGGGTCAAGGAGGTCACTGGTTAGTTTGATCTGTTTCAGCATGTACAAAACATTTCCTGAAAGATCAATAAAGGTTTCTGAGAGGCATGACAGTGGCAACTTGGTTAGGATGTCTCTTACTATCTCGTATAGCTTGCGTAGGATCTCCAAGACAAAATTTTGTCCGGTATCTTGAGTAGTGTACAGCCAGTTGAAAAAATCTACAATTTTCCATAGGGTGCCACTTGTATCTTCCAAATGCAGAACTTGCTGCATTACTCCATAAAGGATGGGCCAGTCATCCAGCAATCCTGTACCAATGATTTGCTGGATAACCTCTTTTATCAAACTGTCCACTGTGCTTCCATTGGGGTTCATAAATATGTCTCCACTCAGAATGTAATTAATGGTTTCGTTTGTAAAATTCATTCCGGTAAGCGTGATCTCCAGAGCCTGCATGAAGATCTGAGGGCTTACAGTCGAATTCTGGGGAAGACTGCCATTCTGTAGGATGACCTCTAGAGTTTTTCCAAATGCCTCGATGTATGGCGTCATCCAGGGAATGTCGGTCTTAATTTGCTCCAGGGCCGTCTGTACTGAGTTGAGGCTGATAAAGGAGAAAGAAATTAGTATTGCATGTTCACAAAAAAAGTTACAAAATACTTTAAGGATCTATTAAATATCTGGATTACACAATGTACCGTTACGAATATATGTGATAGATTATAAACCATTACAGTTCAAGATACTTAAATGTACAGTTGATGGGACCATTTATGAATCAGCCATATTAACATTAAATATCTACAATTTTTAAACTGGATTACTTATATTTAAAAGCTGCAAAACATTAGTCCACATTTGAGTTAGATTTTGCTCTCTATTTCAGTGGGCACTCATTCTATATTAATAGAACTGTATAGTTATAATAGACTTAGAGACAATTTCCATCATGTTCAATGATCTACAGCGGGTGCATAAATGTTCCTGCAGTCTTACGTGATTGATTTGCCCAGATACGCGCAAATGCATAATTTGATTCCTATCAGTAGTCAGTTCATTACAGGGATGAGCACATAAAGCAGAATCAATTTAAGAGCAGGGAGATAGAGATAACAGAATAATAGAAACTACTTTATCTGCTCAAACCTGTGTGGAAGCAAAGGAGTCAAACTGAATAAATCAACCTTAATGTAAATTTAATTACTCTTACTTAGTTTGTTTGCATGATTCCAACCCCTGGTCCTTATGGATATTAACTACAAATCTCTCAGCAAATGTAAGAAGGTATTTCAGTAATATAATCGGGCTCGTTATAATGTTGAGGTATAATGGGCGTGTAAGTGCGGTCAAAATTGCTGCACGCTTTTGTTGTCGCCAATTTAGTCAAGCTATACAATTTGAAAACAGAAAATAGGGGGAAAATCAATAGTCTTTATCTTTATAAAAGATCTTTCACTGTTATAAGACTGCCATTTGTTTGCTGTCATGTAATATGACTTAGAGCAAGTATCACGGTCAGAATATATGCTAGTGTAAAAATGACTCCAGCGCGTTAATACCTTTGGTACAGCTGCATCTGGAGGAGCTGGAAATTCCAGTCAGCTTGGTTTGTTATTTCTAGCACTGAGAGGTTGGATAGCATTGAAGTGTAATGCAACAGGACCTCTGTAAGGTGATAACTAGCAAAGGTACTGTTCAGGATCGCCCCATAGAAAGTCTCCAGTGACTCGGCCATCATTCCTGCGGTGGCGTTTATCCATTGAGGGTTCATCACCATTCCCTGTTTAGAAACCCAGAGAGACACAGAAGTCTACATCAGTCTTTAGTGCACACTACCATCTAGTGGTGACACATGACAGCTGCATTTGAGAGCCATAAAAAGGCTGTTATTATAAAACTTGAACTTATAGTCTCACCGTCATGTTAAAAGCTGGAACTGGTTTATTGTAGGCAGCTATGACTGGCAGTAGTTCATTGTTACACCACAAACCAACAGTGTCTTCACTTATTCCAACACCAGCTCTAATATCCTGCCATATTTGCTGAATGTAGCTGCAGTTCGGGCTCTGACCCTCCAAACCAGCCTGAAGGGTGAGGATATAAAATAAAATAAAATAAAATGAAATAATTTTAACAGAAGCCTAATACACATGATTAGATTAGACAGGATGGCACTGGATTGTTTTTTGTGTTTTTTTTTTCTAGAATCAAAAAGTAATTACATTTACAGAGATGGCTGGTAAATGCAAGAAAAACAAAATACAGGTATTCTCAGTTTGTCAGGGTGGCAACAAATCTGTGCCGTAGTTCATACACTGAGCCCAAGGGAAGGGGAGGGGAACCTATCTATGATCTCATTTTATGCCTTGTGAATTCAAGTGATGTGATCATTGATATACTATCATAGACAAAGCGTTCACTGAGCATGTAGCAGGGAAGTAGGGATATATGACCCCTGCCAGGATTTGAGCATTGGTTGTGAAAGGAAACCAAATTCTCTCTAGGGATAAAAAAGTAGCACCTGCTGTAATGCACGCAAGCTAATGACTAGCTGTTTATCTCTGATTTATACAGTTCTTGGCACACTGATCAGCCTTCTGGGACAAAGTTGTTGGTATCCATTTCAGAAAAAAAAGTCAGAACATTTCCCAAACACATTTACTCGATGCCGGTGGCTGTTGGAAACACACAAAAAACTAATTAACAACCAACACCAGGTTATGCTAAAATCCAATCTCCTCGATGCCTGATCAAAAAGACTACACTGCTATGTTATCTTGTCATTGCTAAGAAATTAGTGCTAGGGAAACCATTCAAATTCAAAACAACCGACTATACATTCACCTTTCCATTTTGCTTTAACACTGGTCATACGGGTACTTGCATAACATCACTGTTTCTCCTGCCGTCACTGAGCTATTTAAGCTGAAGTCACAACAAAAACCGTGCAGATGTCTCACGCACATGACTTTGCTATTGATTGCGTATGAGTCATAAATGAGAAGGTCAATCATTTCTCAACAAGCCTCGGTGAGATTATCCAGAAATTCCAGCATACCAACCCTCTATTATATGTTAAATAAACCTGCATTCTTTACATTGTTTCAGAACGGTCTCTATAAGTATCTTAACAGTTCACCAAAGAAGTAGATAGGAATGTAGTACTAACCTGCAGAGCAGCTTCTGCGGTTGACTCAAGGGCCTGTGGCAATCCACCAACAAAGGTCTGAGCAGTGAAGCTGCTTGTGTTCATAACATGAAAAATGCTTGACAAAAGGCTGGACAATGGCTGCTGGAGGATGTGGAGGAGCTCTGAGGAGAATAAAGCACTTGCATGAGACATATACAGTTCAGATCTGAAATAAAAAGTCTGTAAACCTGAACACCTACGCTGCCATTCTTTTTTCAGCTGTATTCAACAGTTAGGCTTCACTTTTCTCACCTGTTTGTGCCTGCATGTTGTGAGCACTGTTGACAAGGGCTTGCTGAATCGTGGACACGACAGACGGCAATAAATCCCACATAGGAGTACCTTCAAACGTTGAAAGCAGTGTAGCCAACATATTCTCCAACCTGTTGTTCAACAAACACAGTCATATTTAACTTTCAAAACCGAGAGACGATAAGAAATAAATGTATTTTTGATATGTTTGCTCATTGCTTGATTCTTTGGGAATGCATGCATTAAAAATGTATAAAGTCACTTTGGAGAAAGGCAAATAAATGTGCGCTTTTTATATATATTAATGCTCTGGGATTCTGAAGAACCTTCTCTATCCTGGCCAGTGTAGCAAAATTTAATCAGCTGATTTAATTGGCATCCCATTTAAAGACTAAACAGCTCAATTTGGGAAAGGAGTATCACATATACTGATCGTTTGTGCTGAAATCGTGAGGTGACAGACTAATCGAATGCCTGACATTTCTGCCTCCGCTTTCTTAATTTAAAAGTCATTTAAGTGTAGAAAATCCAAACAAATGCTTAGTTATAGAATTATTACACATAACAATCAGCTTTTGTAATATGTAGAATTGCACTGACTAGAAACAAAAGGAGCAAGTCTGTTCAACACTGTCAAGACTGACCCAACAACTTCTGTATCAGTGTTCATCTTAAAAATGGTCAAAGTTATCAGGGAATATGAGTGTTATAGCCACATAGACGTTTTATGATTGTTATATAAATGAATCTTACTTGTCAAAGGTCAGCTGGTCAGCACTCCCGGAAAGGGTCTGGACCAGTACACCTACAGATTCTGCCACAGTCTGGGCGGATTCATTCAGGAATGGTGACACAGAGCCCAGAAAGACTGTCAGCTGTGGCATCACAAAAAAGTGAAATGTATGATACAAGTATGCATAACACATTTATATTTGTGTGTGTGAGTGTTAATTGTATTGCATTTATTTGCACAATAAATCAGCCTCTAATATGGTGACATTTTCCTGCCAGATGGTTCAGCTGTTAATAAAAGTCCTTTGAGAATAAAAGTGATATACCTGTTCTGTTATTTCATTCAGGCTGCCAAGACTAAAGTTGCCTATGTTGTGCCACATGTTTGTATATCCTACAAAAAAAAATAAATACAAAAATAGAGGTTTAAAGGTTTTATTAAAATATGTTCAAGCTAACTGTTTTTTTAAGAGAATCCCAAAAACTTAGTAATCTATAGTAAACTTGCCTTTATTTGAGGTTAGAACATACTCTGTGATCTTGAGAATGACAGATATGATGGGCTGAGCAGTGTTGTTTGATGGAAGTGAATTCTGAAGCTCTTTCATCACATTCACAATGCTGAAAATGAAAAAGAAACACCAACTGTGATTACCTGTGCATACATCAGTGTTGGGCATGTTGCTTAAAAAAGTAATTATTTATAGTTACTGTACTGGTTACTTCTCGCAGAGTTAGAACATTATAAAAGTAACTAATTATCAGGGAAAAAAATAAATAACAAAATCAACTAATCAGTCAATTACAAATTCTACTACTAAAAACACACTAAATATTAATGAGCTTCTGGTTTCATGAATAATAATCATGTAGTACACGTTCACTCAAATTGATTTGCTTTGAAGCAATGAAGTGTTTAAGGTCAGAAGAGGTACATTTTTAAAGTTTTTCAAGTTTCGATATCGGTGCAAACGTTGTCTTTAGCGCATTAGTCCTGTCCACCACCAGAGAAACCGGCAGTTTTTAAAAGATGAATTCCAAAAGGAACTCCGTTAGGAAAATACAACAAAGAATATAGTTTACACATAGCGCGTCAATTTTTCATGTTATAAAAGACTTGCTTGCTCTTTATCTTTTTTTTTGTGTGTGTGAGACAAAACGATGGCGACCTGTAATAATTTTAAAATAATGATACTAATGCCACATTTTATTGTCAGTAACGGCGTTGTAACGGGGGAAACATTCATTTGTTACTCGTTACTGAAAAAATAGCACAGTTATTGCCATCACTGGCATAAACAAATACATATACTGCATATATAATACAATTCAAAAGACTGGGGGGCGTTTTTGAATTATATACAACTAAATATTTACTTACACTTCATTCCATTTGTCAGGTCCAGCAGACTGTGAGATGGTCTGCAAATAAATTAAAATGTTGTTTTTCATAGGAATCAAAACCTCAGCCACCTCTGCTGGTAAAAGGCCTTGAATAGCTCCCCCTAGCATCTGTATAATCTCCTGTGTGAGGTGGTTAGCTTGCATGTAATATATATTGGGGTTCAGGATCAGCTTAAGTGAACCATTAAAAGCACCAAGAATATTGTTAACCACATCCTGAGGTAGAGCTCCAGTTTCATCAGAAATACTCCCCAGAACTACTCTCACAGCACTGATGACGGCTTCTGTAAAGTTTTCACTCTGGAGACCACCTTCGGTGATAGCCACCTGTAGGGCATAGTTTAGTGTCTGGGACACCTGGTCAGCAACAGCAATGTAGGCTCTGTCCTCCGGAGAGACTAGGGGAGCCATGGCTTGCAAAAGTTGGTCAAGATTCACTCCAGCTGCTGCAAGATCTACAGCGCTAACATTTCCCTGGAAGACTGCAGCAAGTGCCATTGTCCGTTGTTGGTTAATGATCCAGTCCTTGGTCATGTTGCCTTCAGTTGAGCTCAGAAGGTTTTCTGTGACCTTTATTATCATTGATATGATGGGTTGAGCTGTGTTGTTCGATGGTAGGGAATTCTGAAGCTCTGTCATCACATTCACAATGCTAAAAAAAGAAAAAGAGCATCAGTACAACACAAATAAACTAGTGCTTTTTTGTTTTTGGTTTAAGAGATGAGGACACTGACTCTTCATCTCTGCAGTAGTGGATGTGCATGTATAAATGTTATAGATTAAATAATCTGAGAATTTGTTTTTCACTCATTATATACAGTGAGGTCAGTAAGTATTTGATCACCCTGTGATTTATTTGGGAATTACTGTCAAATATGTTTTTCACTTGCTTATCAGCCAGATAAGCTGATAAGAAAATACCTGTTATTTTGCTTTTATTTAGTCCAGCTACACTCTGCTTATGATTCTAAATTAGTAGCACCTGTTTGAGGTTGTTAGCGGTCATAAAGACACCTGTGCACCCCACAATCAGCCAAAGTCTAAGTAGTAACATGGGCAAAACCAAGAGCTGTCAAAAGACACAAGAGAATTAAAAATTGTAGACCTTCACAAAGCTGGAAAGGGCTACGAGGCAATTGCCAAGCAGCTTGATGAAAAAAGAACAACTGTTGGAGTCAAGTCAAGTCACTTTCATTTATATAGCGCTTTTAACAATGACAACAGAGTAATGATAATGTATAATGACGAGAATTAAACTTTATTTATCAAATGCAGAGAAGGTCTCTCTAGTCAAGACGACGATAATCACTGGAAATCAGGTGACCCCAACTAAGCCAGAGGACATTTTTAGAAAATGAAAGAGGCTAATGATGGCTGTCAATGTCCCTCGAACTGGGGCCCCACAGAAGATCCCTCCTTGTGGTGTATCAATGATGGTAAGAATGGTGAAGAATCAGCCCAGAACCACATGGGAGGAGTTTGTCAGAGAGAGTTGGGACCATCGTTTCCAAGGCTACTATCATTAATATACTAAGACTTCATTGTTTAAAATCTTGCATGGATGTACTACCATATATCATACATATATATA
>JAUMHP010000057.1:15851751-15866258 GCA_032361065.1 Enteromius trimaculatus
GGAGGGTTTCAGAGGATCTCTGAAAACGTGCTGCAGGAGTCTCAAGTGAATGCTAGCCAGCTTTATAAATGAAATGCGGTAACCTCATCGGCCATATATGCAGCATGAACCAATCACCTTGAGCCAAGTTGTCTCTAAATAACATCAGTTACATTAACAACCCGTCAGCCTGCACCATCTAGAGTTTCATGACTGAACTACACACACACATACACACATACACACATACATACATACATACATACATACATACATGCATATAAAAATGATATTAGAAAATGTGAATGAAAGAGAGAATTAGTACAATAAGCAACAAATATATAGTCTCTATACTTACAGTTCATTCCATTGATCAAATCCAGCAGGCTGGGAGACGTTATTCAGATAGGACAAAATTATGTTTTTAATGGGAACCAACACTTCAGCTGCCTCTGCTGGTAAAAGGGTATGAATCACTCCCTCTACCATCTGTATAGTCTCCTGTGCAAGGGTGCTAGCTTGGGCATTGCTTGCATTGGGGTTCAGGATCAGCTGAAGAGAACCACTTAAAGAATCCAGAACTTTCTTAATTACATCCTGAGGTAGAGATCCAGTTTCATTAGAAATACTTTCCAGAACCACTCTCACAGCACTGATGACCGCTTCTGTGAAGTTTTCACTTTGGACACCACCATCAGTGCTAGACATCTGTAGAGCATAGTTTACTGCCTGAGAGATCTGTTCAGCAACAGCAATGAAGGCTCTGTCCTCAGGGGACAGTAGAGGGGCCATGGCTTGCAAAAGTTGGTCAAGATTCACCCCAGCTGCAGAGAGATCTACAGCGCTAACATTTCCCTGGAAGACTGCAGCAAGTGCCATTGTCAGTTGTTGGTTAATGATCCAGTCATTGGTCATGTTGCCTTCAGTTGAGTTCAGAAGGTTTTCTGTGACCTTGATTATCATTGATATGATGGGTTGAGCTGTGTTGTTCGATGGTAGGGAATTCTGAAGCTCTGTCATCACATTCACAATGCTAAAAAAGAAAAAGAACATTAGTGCAACTGTCATCTCAGTTGTCAGCTCAACTGTCATCATACACAACACTTATAAAAAAAATGTAATTAGAGAGCAAGAGTGAAATAGAAAGAATAAGAAAAGAAAAAAAAAAAAAAAAATCAACAAATATATAGTCGCTACACTTACAGTTGATTCCAGTGATTAAATCCAGCAGGCTGGGAGATGTTATTCAGATAGGACAAAATTATGTTTTTAATGGGAACCAACACTTCAGCTGCCTCTGCTGGTAAAAGGGTATGAATTACTCCCTCTACCATCTGTATGGTCTCCTGTGCAAGGGTGCTAGCTTGGGCATTGGGGTTCATATTGGAGTTTAGGATCACATGGAGGAAGCCGTTGAAAGCAGCAAGAATATTGTCAACCACATCCTGGGGCAGAGCTCCAGTTTCACTAGAAATACTCCCCAGAACCACTCTCACAGCACTGATGATGGCTTCTGTGAAGTTTTCACTGTGGACACCACTAGCAGTGCTAGCTACGTGTAGAGCATAGTTTACTGCCTGAGAGATCTGTTCAACAACAACAAGGGACTCTCTGTCTTTAGGATAGAGTAGAGGAGTCAAGGCTTGAAGGAGCTGTTCAAGATCATTCCCAGGTGTTGTGATATCTACAGAGCTAGTTTCCCATTGGAAAATTCTAGTAAGTGCCGTCATCAGTTGTGGGTTGGTGATCCACTCTCTTGTCAAGCTGAGGTAGTTCATGATCTGAGCTTCAATTTCAGCAGGAATGCTGAAATTCATTGGGGAGCCTAGAGAATTATAGAACACCTGCTGGATCTCAAGGTTTCCTTTAATTAATGCCAGCTCACCTTGCAACATGGTCATGATTGTATTGGCAACTTGTACAAGATCTTCGCCTTCCAGAGGAAGCCTCAGATGGGTCAAGTTCTGGATATGATTTATTGTTAGCGTCACCACATCTGCTTCTGCACTGATGAGTGCCACCTGCATTTCAGTCATGTGTTTCAGTTGATGGAAAATCTCTGCAAACATACTGCCATTGGTTGCATTTCCAAGCTGGTTTAAATACCACAGTGTGATTTCTCCATACACCTTTTGTGCATACTGACCCTGTTTCATTAATGTCGAGTTAATTGTGTGGTATGGGTATTGTTCTCTGAATACTTTTTTCAAGAGATCTTCCAGAATGTTAAACTCCTTTGTAATCTCAGAGGTGTTTTCCACATCAAGATCCTTGAGGTTTTGTCTAATGGCTGACAGTGTTGTTATCAGCACCTCTTCTGTCAGTGCAAGTGGGTCAGATCCAGAACTAGACATGTTATTCACTTTCTGATATTCTACTGAAACAATGTCAAGCCAATTATTAAGAGTCATTTGAGCATCATATGCCAAAGGTATAACTCCAAGTAAACCAGAAGCTGTCTGGATGAGCTGAAGCACACATTCGGCTTGTCTATTAGTAGAGGGCTTTTGGGAAGACTGTGCGGTTTGAGTGTTCATGCATTGTGGGAGTTGCATGGCCATATTCAGAGTCTGCTGTGCAGATGCTGACCAGTTAGAATGAATTACTGAATTGACTTGCTCTAATTCAAAAATGCTTAGATTGGAGGATTGTAGAACTTGACTGATGTTGAACACAGGAGATGCATAAGCCTGCTCAAGAAGATATTCAAACTTCAAAAAAATTTCCATTGAAGCTTCTGCTGGTCGGGACATGTTCCATGGCAGGAGCAGAGCGAGAACATCAAGCACAACAGGAAGAGTCATGTTACCCTGAAGAGGTGTTATTGAGATGGTGACATTTCTTTCAAATGCAAGCATTGCTCCAAGATTATCAAAGACATTCTGAACTTCAGCAACACAGTCCTGGCCAAGAACTGAACAGGTCTCCAGATCTCGAATGAGGGCATGAGTCTTATTTAGCCCTGCTTCTAACTGATACTGCTGTTCTGGAAGCAAGACGGCTCCAAGTTGGCTCAAAACTGCTTGAAGAACTGCAAAACTATCCTCTACATTTAGCATCTGGATGGATGCATTGTTCAAGACCTGAAGGGTGTCCAAGATGACTGGGTGCATGCTGGTTGCTTGGGAACCTCCTGAAAGCAGGTTCTCTAGCTGCCCCAGTCCAAGGGCTGTCATTATGTCATTTAACAGAGTGAGCGAGAGCTGAGTGTTAAACTCCTGTGTGGACTGAATGTTGGACAGCAGCTGAATTTCTTTATGAACTGCATTATTTAGGTTCAGCAACAAGTCTTGCAGTGAGATGTCACTACCAAGGAGCTGACCTGGTAGGCAATTGGAAATGACTTGTTGCAGAAGTGGCATGTAACTGTTTTGGAGGAGAGCCACTGTCCCCTGGAGAGGTCTAAAATCAAACAAAAACGTGGAATAGAAGGTCATTGTCTATAACAAAAAAATCTGTACTGTATCATTAATAGGACTTTTTATGTAATCATGTATGCACTTAGTAGTACAAGTGAATATAGCATTACTTTGGTATTAACACATTCTTTGCAGAAAATACCTTAACAGGCTGTCAGGTTCCCTTGAAACTTCAGAGATTAAAGAATACATTTGTGAAACAGCAGTTTCCCAGGTAAAGCCGGTCTGACAGGTGAAGGCAGACGGAAGAAGTGTGCCTGCAAAAAAAAAAAAGTGTATACAATTCACTGCATATTACAATTATACAAAGGGCATATGAAGAGTTTATTTGCAAAAACAGATAACGTTTGTTGTCCGTTTTGAAAAAAATTCAAGAATTATGTTTTTCTTTATGTTATCTTGTTTTTATTGTTTTTTGTGTTAGTTAGCTGAATTATTAAATGTTTTTTAACAGCTTGATTGTGATTAATTCACTATTAAAATATATAAATAATAGCACAACAAATAATAATAAAAAAATAGCAATCATTTTTAAAGCATTTTTATAATTAGTATAAAATTAATAATACAAAAATCACACAATTGCACAACAGCCAAAAACACTGCTCAAAAAAAATAAAGGGAACACTAAAATAACACATCCTAGATCTGAATGAATGAAATATTCTTATTAAATAAAGAAATTTCTTTACATAGTTGAATGTGCTGACAACAAAATGGCACAAAAATCAAATTAACCCATTGAGGTCACACTCAAAATTGAAGTGGAAAACACACTACAGGCTGATCCAACTTTGATGAAATGTCCCTAAAACAAGTCAAAATGAGGCTCAGTAGTGTGTGTGGCCTCCACGTGCCTGTATGACCTCCCTACAACACCTGGACATGTTCCTGATGAGGTGGAGGATGGTCTTCGGAGGGATCTCCTCCCAAACCTGGACTAAAGCATCCGCCAACTCCTGGACAGTCTGTGGTGCAATGTGGCGCTGTTGGATGGAGCGAGACATGATGTCCCAGATGTGCTCAATTGTATTCTGCTGACACACTCCAGCCACATGAGGGCTAACATTGTCGTGCATTAGAAGAAACCTAAGGCCAACCGCACCAGCATGTGGTCATACAAAGGGTCTGAGGATCTCATCTTGGTACATAATGAGAGTCAGGCTAGCTCTGGCGAGCAAATGGAAGACTGTACAGCCCTCCAAAGAAATGACACCCCACACCACTGTCAAACCGGTCATGCTGGAAGATGTCGCAGGCAGCAGAACGCTTTTCACGTGCCTGCAGACTCTGTCACATCAGTCACAGTCTGTGCTCAGTGTGAACCTGCTTTCATCTGTGAAGAGCACGGGGGTGGCGAATTTGCCAATCTTGGTGTTCTCTGGCAAATGCCAAACATCCTGAAATGTTGTTAGGCTCTAAGCACAACCCCCACCTGTGGACGTCGGGCCCTCATACCACCCTCATGGAGTCTGTTTCTGACCGTTTGAGCATACACATGCACATTTGTGGCCTGCTGGAGGCTCTGGCAGTGCTCCTCCTTGCACAAAGGCGGAAGTAGCGGCCCTGTTGCTACGTTCACACCAGACACGACTTGCGCGTAGTTGGAAGCTTGAACATTTTGAGTTTACTTGCTTCATCAGCTTGTGAAATTTGTTTTTATTTGTTTTATTCTCACGTGAAATTCGCTTCTCAGCAAACGCAAATTTGCATCATGGGAGGAGCTTCTGCCAGGCAGTTCCAGTCTCTGTAGTAAAATTAGTTTTGAGTATATCTAATAGACAAACTTTGATTTAATGAATATAGTATTTATTTCCTTTTTATATTAATGTACGAAGATGTGTCATACATCTCCTCCACATACAGTGGCAATGATTTTGTGCTCCATAGTTTCGGAATTCTGCCTTCATTTGCTAGTAATCACATCACCACTAGAGCAAGCTCCTGATATGTTAATGTGGCACGAATTTTCGGCAAAGTTACGATTTTTCAACTCTAGCATTTCGCGCGACATTGATCGCGCACATCGTGCCGCAGGATGTCTAATCGCGTCTTTGCATTGACTTAACATGTAAATCACTCCCGCTTAACGCTTCATTCGTGTCTGGTGTGTGGTCTGTGGTCACCACCTGCAGAGGCACTCCTTTATTGGGGGTGTCTTGCTAATTGCCTATAATTTCCACCTGTCGTCTATTCTATTTGCACAATAGCATGCGAAATTGATTGTCAATCAGTGTTGATTCCTAAGTGGGCAGTTTGATTTCACAGCAGTGTGACTGACTTGGAGTTACATTGTGTTGTTTAAGTGTTCCTTTTATTTTTTTTGAGCAGTGCATTAAGAAGTATATGGATTTATCCAATATTCATAATTTTATACACTCACAGTTTGGTGATGCAGTGGCATTAGGATGGTAAGTCAAAATCCACTAAGCCATATGGAAATATGGTTTCATTGAGGGCCACAGATAGCTGGTCTCTAGCAAAGAACCCATATTCACAATTGTACCAGTAGCACTGTTTCACAAAAAAAAAAAAAAAATGCAAACAAAAAG
The DNA here is from genome assembly GCA_032361065.1 of Enteromius trimaculatus. Lineage (NCBI taxonomy): Eukaryota > Metazoa > Chordata > Actinopteri > Cypriniformes > Cyprinidae > Enteromius > Enteromius trimaculatus. The sequence continues at coordinate 15,857,702 of JAUMHP010000057.1, forward strand.
TATGAAATGCTTTAGTTTAGTGAGAAATGTACTTGACAGAGCTTTGTTTCTACAGAGGCAGTAGTAGTTTGGTTCAGTATTACCAAGCAACATCCTAGCTACATAGCAGTAATTGATAATTGCTAGGTTTCTGACCTGGTCAACATGATCTGGGACAAGCCACCTGAAATTTTCTCAGGGATCCAAGCTGCAAAATAGCTCTCATTAAGCACAGCCTGCAAGTTCTGGAGGGCGGTGACATACTCCGAGGCTGTTTTATATAGGCTGTGCCACTCTGCCATAAGGACTGAAGGTGTGAAATTGTACATTACATATCCATTCACAGCACTAACCAACTGCTGGGCCTGTGCAAACACATTTAGTTTAGACAGTAATGCAATGGTTAATTAACATTTTTTTGTAAATAATATAAAATGAGGTCAAATTCGTTTTGAGTATATCTAATAGGCAAACTTTGGTTATGATATGGATATGATATGACAATCATTGACAATGGATATGTTCCGGTCATTACTTCTAAATACACCCCCTTACCTTTTCAGTTACTGGCAAAAGTGATTCTGACAGTATTTCCTCAAGACGTGTGTCATTCTCAGGGCAAACTAGAGTGCCCCACAGCTGAAGGTCTATTGAACTGTATCTTGACATCCAAGCCCAGGGAGCAGAAAGGTTTTTGCAGCTAGTGTGACCCTCTAGAACCTGTATGAAAACATTAGAGGGCACCCAATATTGCAAATGAAGACTTTAATGAAAACTACAAGAACAACTTTTTTACCCACATTGGCCACAGTTTTCACAACAGAGTCCATGGCATGGTCAGCCCAGGCCATAGCAAAGGTCTCATTCTGCATTAGAGATAGGAAGGCCTCCTGGACATATTTGGCATCCCTCAGGACCACATCAATGAATGCTGTTAAACAGATAATGATAATTCAGGTAATTGATGCATTGGAAGCATTACAAGTTGTTTGCATTGCATAATTCTCCACACATGCTGGTACATACGTTGCTGTACTTCCATTGAAACTCTCGCCAACTGCATGGATGAATGGCTAACCATCATGAAGGTCTGAACATATTCCCAGCCTGGCATTCTTTGTAGAAAATCAAATGCTGTACTGATTAATCCGAAGACTCTGCAGGGAAAAATAGTGAATAAGAATTTTAAAATTTTATGCATTCATACGTAAGCTGAACCTGCTGGGAATGGCAGTAAGAATAATAAAAAAAAAAAAAGTTGAACAAGAGCCTTATTTTATATATATATACACACATACTCTCTCTTTAAACGAGCAGTTACAAGCAGTTGCACAGTGTAAGTGAAAAAAATGGTGCAACTGTATAGCGTGACTGATTTGATTGAAAAAAAAAAAGAAAAAAAAATCCAAGCACAATTTCATCTGTCACATAGCATAGCTAAACCAGATTTGGCAGATGCCACTACAGACAGACTGCATGACACACACTCATTTTCAAAAACAGAAACTAAAACTATATGAGGTAAGAGAAAGTACAACCCATATAATACAATAAATATGTCTTCAGTACTGTGTTGGTTCATAACTTGATGTGAAAAACAGATCCAAAAAGAAAAATTGTATTTGTTACAGAAAAACAGATCAATTTCACGTTTAATTACTGCATCTAATTTCATCTAAACACATGCAAAGTAGTCTAGGTTGGCATACAATTGTTCCCCCTGGCTCTGTGGTTGAGCGTCACTGCTGCTCTGGGACCTTTTGTGTTTGAGAACGGCATCCAGGCTCGATGGAGAGACTAGGCCCAGCAAGCTACTGAACACCTCCTTAGTGAAGGCCAAGTCTGCCGAGGCAGAGGTCTGACTCCAGGTCAACAGCACCTGTATTGATGAAAAATGAAGGTGTTACGTCCATCAACGTTTATAGAATTAAAACAGCATGCATGGTTTAAATGTAACGCAAAAAGACATATGCAAGTGGGTTTGTTCTAAATAGCATGTAATACTTGTTTGTAATAGTCAATATGAGAGTGTTACTAATTACTCTGTGTGGTATTTGTCATATGCTGCATGACATTTGAATTTAAAATCATGGTGATTGGATATCGTTGTGGAGTTCCCTCTGTGGTGAGGGGAATATCTAATTAGTGTTCCCTGAGGACTGCTGCATATACATATTTTTATGCAATCAGTCTCAGGGCTGTTAGCCTGTTGTGTTTAGACGGAGCTGGTTTCCAGGGTATCAAATGCAGCTGATGTTTGTGTGTTTTCCCACAAGATAGCAAGTAGCAAGATAGCGGGGAACAGCAAGTAAATGTTTCTCACCCTTTCAACTACTACACAGGTTAGTAAACTCCAAGAAGGAAGTGTAATTTAATATGGCCTATTTCTAAAAATAGAAAAGGAGTATTAGTAGATACCTATAAATAATAAAAAATGTACCTGTTCAACAACTTTCCATGTGTTTATCCCTTCAAATATCTGGCCCACTTCCCAACTCCAACAATAGGACTCTGTGATGTTTTGGTCACACAAAAAGGTACGGAAGTCTGCCAAATTGAACAGCACTTTCACCTGGGAAGATCGAAATATGTGTGAATGACTGTGTAGTTATTTGTGTTTGTTTATAAAGTATAAACTCCTAATCTTCGAACAATATAAAACAGTTGGGTATGTTCTCCCGAAACGTAACCTACGTAAGCAGCATTAGGGCATTGTATGTCTATCCCTATGTGGAAAAATTATGCAATATATCTTGTGTGCACAGTATTTTCTGCATCATTGCTAATCAAGCTGCCATTTAGTGAATTTTTGCAATATTTCCACATTTACATGTTAAAAATGAATGTTAAAAACAATAACTGCATCAATCAAGAGTTTAATGTTAGAGTATAGTGTTGGTAACGTACAGTAGCAACATGCTAACACCAAGTGACTGTTATATGAAATGAATACAGAAATTTGCTACAAACTATATACATAGTTAAACTATTGTTCTGAACAAAGAACCTGCATTGAACGTCTATGAAAGGCCTACCTTATCGAGAGGAATCTGGATTTGGTTGATAAGGTCCTTTATGTCTGAGCCAAATAGAGCAATGCTACTTGGGGTCACGACATCACTCAGATTGAAATACACATCTGTTTAAAACAAGAGAAAAATGTGACAGCAATTTTGACCTACTCACTTGAAAGTTGCATGTCAATTCTGAGCAGAATGCTGGTCAAAATATGTTATCAAAATGTTAGTAAATTCTAAAGTGTGTCATTTCATTCAAACTAGTTTCCCCCTGCCTTCCTGAAAGTCAAAAACAGACAAGCAACCTTTGAAAGGCTTTGATGTAAATGCATTTTGAACAAGGATAAAAAAAAATGTAAAAAGAAATTATACAATAAAAAAAAAAATACAGCCCTCAGTTTTTAGTACTCATGTAACAAAATCCACTTAGCTTTCTTTTATTAAAAACAGGCTGTAATTGTCATGTGATGATCACCTTGCTAAGAGGGATGCTCACCTTAAGACAGGGTGTGGTGCACATTAACATGTAGTCCGGACTAGTTCTAACAATAGACTCATTGGATTCTAAATCTCCTAGTAATAAACATCTCCCTTAAGACAGTAAGCAACCTGACAGCCAGCAGGTTAAGAATGAAAAGAACCACAAGTTCTCATCCAATAAATTTGAAATGAAAAACTAGAATGAACCACATTTATGAACCAAAAACAATAGCATGAGTCACTTTATTCAACTTTAAGGGTGACTTTTCTCTTTTGGTTTATATGGGTCTAGAATCTTCTGTATTCTTCAAAAGAGTTCTAGAATAAATACAGGTTTGGAACAACATGACAACATCACAACACATGTTGTCCTTTCTGAAAATGACCAGACCCTATAATTTATTTAAAATTATGCATGTACTGTTCTCTAAATACTGGAAACATTTCTATGTAGCAGACTGACTGATCACCAAAAACAACCACGAGCAGCCTGTGTGTAAAAATGTGTGAACAATATGAGACCTTGGACAAAAAAAAACAAACAATCAGTAATAAAAAATTAAATAATAATTTAATTAAAAAAATTAGGATTAATATATGATCTGAAAACTGAATAAATAAGCGTCCAATTGATGTATGGATTTGTTAGAATAGGACAGTATTTGGCCGAGAGACAACTATTTGAAAATCTGGAATCTGAAGGTGAAATTGTCAAAAAGTTCTTAGCAATGAATATTACTAAATCAAAAATAAGTTTTGATATATTTACCGGAAATTTGCTAACAGAAAAGTAAATGTCTTGCAGGTTACAAAACATGTTCAGCAGGTCAACATACCTCTCCCTTTCCAAGCACTCATGTAGTTAAGAAAGCCAATGCTTTTGGTGATGACAGCATCCGAGTCAGCAGTAGAGATGTTGGCCTCAGGGAAATTCCTCTGGAGAAATGTCAAGGAACTAAATACAAATAAGTTACAAACAATTAAATCAATTATTTTAAACAAACCAAATCAACAGTCAACAATCCAAAACATTACAAGCACACAAGTCCCAGATCATGACAATGTATAGTGTTTTGTACATACACATCGGACTGAATTTCAAAAACAATTCTGGGCAATTCCCAGAACCAAACGACGTGCACAAGAAGTAAATAGACATTGATCTGACTGAAACTTCTGGTGCACAAAATACATACACAAAGTACAGCCTTCATTGTGATGTGTTTGAAGGGTTAATGAACTGAGAAATCTAAATTCCCTTGAACATTTGACATACAGTACAAAGGGTCATTGTGATATAAAAACATCCTGTAAGTGAAAAAAACTCTCTTGTTAGTGTAAATAACAAGAGAGCCAAACGTAGGTTTACATAAAAACCAAACAAACTTTTTTCATTAACTTTATTTTTAATGAAGTGCCAGACCATGTCAGTCCTTTGTTCAATTCATGTTACCACAGATTTGTTTACAACAAAGCACATTTTGACGCAGGATTTTCAGAAAGACTGAAACAAAAAACTATATTAAAGCTGACAGTTATTTTTATTCATTATCACTATTGCTTAATCTTTTAATACAGATCATATGTACTAAGCTTTTGTGCTTTTTTAACCTAAATCACTGCAGCGTCCATCCATAAAGGGTGTAGGCCTATAACCAACTAATCAGCCTATTATTAATTATTATTTTAAAATAATATGGTTATATTATAAGTGGTAACCCACATTAGAGGTAAAACCTCAGAGAACAGCATAAAACAAAAGCAGTTTTTGACCTCTTTTAGGAAAAAAACATTATGATTCATTTGAAACCGGGATGCAATTTTTATAAAAGAACAGCATTCATTTGAAATAAAAATCTTTCGCAACATTTTTAATGCCTTTACAGTCACTTTTGGTCAGTTTAATGCTATCCTATATGAAATAAAGTATAAATAAAAAAATTTAAAATCATTTGAATGGTAGTGTATGTGAGCAAAACACTCACTTTTGAAGATCTTTCAGCTCCTCTGCTCCAGCATTTAGTATCTCCTTATCTGTGGGCTTTAGGAAGAGATCAGGAAGGCCAAGTAGGAAGTCCCACACTGACGTCTCTTGTTGAAGCATATCTAGGACCACCACAGTCCCTCCAATAGATCCCAATACTTCTGTCGGATTATTGAGCAGCATTTCTGTCAGCACCTGGTGACCCACACACGTAAACAGATGAACATCAAACCTAATGATTCATTATTATTGGACATATGTGGGCATAATGTAACTAGGCTGAAAGATAATAAACACTGTGGGAGGTCTGACCGCACCTGGTTCAGGGTGACCAAGGATGCCTCCAGAACGGTGTCGTTGGAGCTGCAGAAGTTTATTAAGCCTTGAGTATAGAGGTCCTGGGGATTGGCTGATGTGTTGATGGCAGTCATAGAGAACCTGCATAAAGATTTTTTCAAGACGCTCACAGATTCCCAAATGGGCTCCATTGTCTACAACAAAGAACAAAAAAACATGTAACAACTCGACATTGAAGAATGTTGATAACCAATCAGTTGCGGCTGGTAACAAATAATGTGGAAATCAATGACTACCGTCAAATGTTTAGTTATCAACATTCTTCAAAATATCTTCTTTTGAGTTCAACAGAAGACAAAAAATCATGCAGGTTTGTAACAACATACAGGTGAGTAAATGACCACAAAGTTTTGGGTAAACTATCCTTTAAAGTAGACATATTGTATGATAAAACATGCATTATTTTAAGATTAAATTTAATTAAATGTACAATTAAATTGGCCAAATATGGTACATATTAACAAAAAAACATGGATGTGTCAAAAATACGGTAAACACTCATCACCAACCTGATCAACCAGTGCAGTGTTGTTAAATGTTTGCATGACTGAAGTTATATTTGGATTGTTTTGAAAGCTGGAATCTTAAAGAAATATGTAACATAGTTAAAAAAAAACGAAACATGATCAACATAAGTGACTTTTTACTGAAAGACTGACAAAAAAAAAAAAAAAATGTACATACTGAGCATCCTATCCCATATTTTTAGGAACTCTGGATTTGATATATCCCTTTTAAGGATTGAATGAATCAGTCCTCCCTTCTGGAGATGGGCCAGTGGAGGAAGGCCATGGAACAGTGTTGGTATACTGAAATATAGAGAGGACCATGGGTATATACAGTACATGAACTATAATTAAACTTTTGTATACTTTAACATTTTATAATATGGTTACAATATAGTTATGTAACATTTGGTTACGTAAATGTGTGAATCTTTGTTCAAGCCCACACAAAAAAAGAAAAATGATTGAGAGATTATTAAGAAGCACACGTCAAAGATGAAGATGAAAGATGAAGCAACATTTAACGATAACTAGGTAAGGATTACACGAACAATTTAAACCCTCCTACACAGTATGAGCTGGCAGAGAGGAAGTAGAAAAGAAGGAATTCTGCCATGGGAGTTTCTGCCACCCCCTTATTTTTTAAATGTATTAATTTTTTTAATTCCTCATTTAAATCTTTTATGGTGTATGCTAAAGTCTTTTACATTTCTTGAACCTTCGATAAACTATGAACTAAGCTAAACTAACAAAATGTTATATAATATTTGCTCTTTCAAGCTTACATACCTTTATCTATTGTATTTTATTTTATTTTATTTTACAAAGACATGCTTAAACAACTTTTAATGCTTAAGTGTAAAAAAACATTTACTTACATGAACTTAAGTTTTTATTAGGAAGAAAAGATATTTAAACGCTAACCTAAATGTATGAAAAGGTTTGATTTTTTTCCCTTTTGTGTTTCACAAAGTGCCCCAATTTCTGAGTGATGATGGGTAGATCAAGACATAGAAAAGCTAATTATTTTATTATCTCATTTTAAACAATGTACCGTGTTTTCTACCACGGTGCTATAGACAAAGATTATATTCACAGGGTATTGTTGTGTGTTTGTGTTAATGGAAAATAGCATGTAAAAATTTCCATTTCACCAAACATTCTTCAGCAACAATGACACAGCAAAGGTTTTGACTACAGAAGGTTTCTTGTTGACTCAACCTGGGCACTAAAAGACCTGTTGAACAAACAGGTTTAGTCAACATTTCTCTATACAGCAGCTAAAAGCTTTTGCTGATCAACTGACCAAATAAGAGAGTTCTTAGCTTTATGAATACTGACTAAGGCAAAGGGGAGAGTGATGTCAAAGGAGGTGCAGTGTTTTGCCATGAGGTCCATTATTATCTCAACAGTGACGCATCGACCTACAGGTGTGGCCATTGTCTTTTTGAACTGATCCATCTTTATCTGACATCTACAGCGCATGCTCATAAATATCATAAATATTAATCTTCACATTTGATCATTACTGATATCAAAACAAGACAAGACCTCAGAGGTTTTCTGAGAATGTGGCGCTACATGAAACAACTTTTGAGGCTAAGACAATGTTTCTGGAAATGCGTTATTTTGCGCATGCATTACCTGTGAGATTCAGCATCCCTGCGTTGGCGATGACCCGTGTACCAGAATGTTTTGGACGGTCCTTCTGTTAGGTAGGATTTGCTGGTGCATGTACCGTCGGTGCTACACATGAGCGTCTGCAGGAATGGGAAGAACCCAGTGCTCGGAAGGTTTCTAGGGGCCACATAGCCTGAAAGAAACAGCATACGGTTAATCTAAGTTGTTGTTTTTATGATGAAAGGAATAGTTCAGCCAAACGGTAAAATTGCAGAAAATCATATAGAATTTTAGAGAAGTATTTTCTTCATTTAAGGGGAGACACTACAGGTGAATAGGGTAAAATTTTTAACTTGCAAATAGAACCATGAAACTTTACCAGTTAATTACTCTCATGAATAGGAGAAAAAAAAATGTATTGCAAGTTTTTTAAAATTTTAGGTTTAAATATGCAAAAGAGGCAATATCTCATTAAATATGTGAAAATTTGCATATATTTCCGGTACACATATCGGAATATAGGATAAAGCCAGATGCAATTATTTTTTCATTTTGTTTATACACAAGATGAAAAAAAAATTACAGAGGGATTTTAGGATATCTGCTTTCATTAC
>JAUMHP010000057.1:15866358-15899917 GCA_032361065.1 Enteromius trimaculatus
ATGTGCTCTGTGTTTATTTTCTTGTGTTTCCCCCATGTGCTCTTGTCATTTGTAACCCCGCCCAGGTCCTTAGTGTGATATATACTATTACAGCCAGGGTGCATAAATAACCTAGAGATTATATTATTTATTTAGGTTAATATAAAATCGGCATTATGTGCAATTTCCATTTTTGCACACTTTTTTTTTTTTTTGAGTGACTTCATTTCTCTAGTGAACTAGCGGGATGTGGACACTGATGGGAAATGAACTGCTAGATGAATTTGTTTTCCACTGTGTTTTGTTGATGTCTTCCTGTGGTTAAAACACAGATTGAGCAATTACATGAGATGTTCAGTCATGTTTATTGACATTCGATTAGTGAGAGGAAGTTACTGCTCAGATGCAGCAAACCAACAGGATCACAGTCTATCCTTGTGTAGGGTTTATATCAGCATGTTTCTGACCGCGATATGTCATGCCACATCAAAGACTGACAAAAAAAATACAGTTTGATAGACATGCGTGCCGAACCGAGAGGCCGTGATAATTGTCCTTCAGCTATTGAGCAGGAACATGCTGCACATCCACAGCAAAAGACCACGGAAACGGTCCTCCGCTGAAACCATAGCAACACTCCCGCTCACCCTCACTCTTCAAAATTAATCGCGTCAATTTAGTACACCATCTGTTCAGGGTGAACTTGCTAAACGCCTGTTTAAAAATACTTGAGCTTGTTAAAGATCTCTTTGTGGGCGGAGAGCGTTTTAACACATGAACAGTCTGAGAAGTAATGACGAGCGTCGTGCAGTGATACTGTACAGCCAGCCGCTCGTCTCTCCAGAGCCTCGTATGAAAGGGCACGTCAGCACCGCTTCTTTATTGTGACAAAGACATCACATTAAATCTATTTGGAAACCGCCTTACTAGGACTTAAAAAGAGTTGCTTTTTGTAATGTTATGAACAACAAATTGGGTTCAGTCTCAGCTGTACTAATGTAATAAATATACCACATACTGTATGTGAGCCTGGAACACAGCAGCAGTCATAAGAGCACAGGTATATTTATAGAAATAGCCAAAATTACACTGTATGCTCACATTCCAAGGATATATTTAGCAAATTTTCCTACTGTAAATATTTCAAAGCTTAATCTTTGATTACTAAGAACTTTAAAGGCTTTATTTTCTTAATATTTGATTTTTTGCACCCTCTGAAATAATTGCATCTCATCCAAATATTGTCCTATCGTAATAATCATACATCAATGGAGAGCTTATTTATTCAGCTTTCAGATGATGTATAAATATCAATTTCCAAAAATTGACCTTCTTGTTTTGGGCTCCAGGGGCAGAAATGGAAATGTGTGTCCTTAGTATTTTTATAATGACGTTTGCTTCAGGTCACACTATATTATCTGACCGACGGAGATTTGGGTAGTAATAAAATGTATGACATCATGCGTGACGTCTTATCACAACTTCCAGCAGAAAACAACTCTTCCACATCAAACACTGAGCTCAAAGGCCTTTACCTCACAGGAGAGACCAGCGTATCCAAGAGGACAGTCACATTTCTCAATCTGATGGGCGATTTCACTGTCCTGTGAGGGCGTCCCCACCTCAGCCACCTCCAGAGTGATCTCAGAAATCCTGCACACCAATCCAACACACACACATAAGACAGAAACTTGTGAACTAGCTATTTTTGAATCATTGGCATATAGTTTTTATTGTTGTTCCTGGTAATTTGAGAGTTGACTGCCAAACCTTGTTTGAGGTCAGTTACCTGCTGTGTCTCATGAAGCTGCCGTGCGAGGCCTTTATTAGGATATATTCCACATGAAACAGCACGTCCATGAAATCCTCACGAGACATTGGCCGGTCATCACTGTGTCTCCACTCGTGCTGCAAAACATCAACACTTTAGTGTGTGCTGGACGTAACTGTGGTGAATGAGGTCAGTCAAACGCCTGATTGGCTCACCTCTGTTATGTCAATCTTGTGACGGGTCAGCTGGCCAATCTGAAGCGCTGGCATGTGGCGAACCATGACCTTGTCCTTGTTGGGGCCGCCCTTTATGATGACCTGGGGCTCGTAAGAGGTGGGGCCCGTCTCATCACGAGCCTCGTAATAGATGGCATACTTCAGCTTCCCACCATAGGCTGTTATCTAAGAGTGTAATGTTCATTAAAATTATATGAAAAATATTGTTTTATATGACTGAAACTATTTGATTATACATTTATTCAAGTCACTTTTTCTACAGAAATTATTTAATTTAGCAATGGAGAACAATATACTTTTTTCTGATCTATTTCTCAAAAATATAAATGTAACACATTTAATTCAATATCGATAACACTTCATGAGCAACAAATTATATGATGATTTGCTGCTCAAGAAACATTTCAGAGTATTATCAATATTGAAAACACTGGTGTTATATTTGAATGAGGTTGTGAATGACTTCTGAAGAATAAGGTGACACTGCAGAGTAATGATGCTGATAATTTAGCTGCGCATCAGAGAAATATATGATATTATAGCATATCCACACACAAAACTGCTAAAAATGCGGTTCTTCTTAAATCAAGAAGGATTTTCTTGACAAATAAAAAATATTGTGTAGTTTTCAGAAAAAAATAGTTGGCAGATTATTTTGATTGTTTCAAGTAAAATCCTGATTTTTCCTGCTTTTTTTTTTTAAAAACATGACAAAAAAAATATTGCCTAAAAAATTCTAAAGACAATACCACATACAGTCTGTACAGTAGAAACACCATTACACCTATGAAGAGACCCCAGAATACATGAAATCCAATGTGTGTGTGTGTGTGTGTGTGTGTGTGTGAATGTCGGTGGCACACTGACCATTGAGTGTGTGAATTGTTTTGGTAGTCTCCAGTAGTACGGCTCACTCAGATGCTGCTGGACCACATCAGCAGTAGCGATGATGTCAGGATGCTGAAAGCTCACGCCTGCTGTGATCTCCTGATGACTGGATTTGTCCACGAGAGGAAGAACGGTCTGTTCTGGCATCAGAGTCAGCTATAGGTATAGAGAACAGGACATCCACATCAGTCATCATACACGCTCCAAACTGACCCAAAATCAGCTCAATCGTCAGTGCTTCGTTTGTGATGTAAAGATTTTCGTTTGTGCTGCTTCAGTTTTTGAAATATTAGACACTACATTTAATGTTGATGATGTCGACATTAAATTGATTATTTTCTTCAATTAACTCGTCTTTTTTTACTATTTACTTCTCAAACATGCAATGTTTGATTTAATTTTATTAAATTTGATGTAAAAAAATAAAATAAAAAAAATAATAGTGGAAATTAAGTCTCACGTTATTTAAATTTTATTCACACACATTTTTGACTTTTAAAAAATGGTTATCTGAAATCTTGGTGTTCTTAGTAGTAGCTACTTAAATGAACTGAAATGGGCGTCTCTAAACTGAAGCAGCACAAACTAAAATCTTTACATCACAAACCAGCACAAACTTTTACAAACAAAGCACAAACGAAAGAGACTATTTGGGGTGAATTTGGAGCATTAGCGACCTGAGAACGACCTTTAAATAAATATTTTTATTATTATCTAACAAACCAATTTTTTTACAGCACAAATGGAGCAAACAATTGAGACTATTTTTGCTTGTTTTTTTCATTGGGTGGGGGGCCAACTTCACAGAGTTAACAAACGGCATTCACAATTTAACTGAAATAACATTCCCAAGAGAAAAAGAATATTCTTCATGATGAGGGCTCTAATGTAGGCTGTGAGAAACACGTTGCGATATCATTATTGGTTAATGTTTGTCCTCACCCACGCAGCAGACATTTCAGAGGTGGAGAAAGTAATTACATCTCAAAGAAAGATTACGAAAACATTTTTCGTCGTTAGTGCACCAGAGATTTTTATTAAGTAAGCAGGGTGAAATTGCCACACAAAACAGTGTAACAGTGCTGTGTTTCAGCGTCAGTGTCTTTGAGGATTTATTTGGGTGCGTATTAAGAGGCATATTTTGGTAAATGTGAGCGTGAGGAACCCCACAGGGCGGCTGAACTACCCTCACATCAACACACAATCTCACGACTCACTGACTTCTCTCGTTTTCCTATAAACGAGCTAAAGGATTCCAAACTCTTCTCTGAAACTTAGATTAACTCTTGGTCTGCAACCTTTGTTTAATTTGTTTGTTGATTTCCTCACGTTGGAAAAGTGTCCTTCAGCCATATTCTGCTGTTTGTCTCCATGGACACGCTGAGGATTAAGACGAGTTTGTGAACGTGCAGGAAACCCTTATTAAAAACAAACAAGGGGCGTCTCTGGCTCTGTGCGTCAGCGCTTTCTCTCTATCTTTGTCTCTCTCCGTTGCTCCTACACACTTAATTCTGTCCTGTTGTGAATATGGCTGAGGGAGACTGACGGCTAGGGAGCACTTGATATTTAATAATATTTACTGTTTCCCTGGTAACCGGAGTATCTCAGCGCACCTTGAGACAAGATGATTAAGAAAGCCATCAAAACGCACTCACAAACAGACACCTGTGTCCTCGTCTTATCCACACCATCATGACCAAAATATATAGCAAAAAATTATTAAAACACATTTTGGTTAACAATCATAAGCACCCATAATCCTGTAAAGTAAGTAAAACAGTAGAAATAATCTGTAATTATTTTAAAATTCAATACTTTAAAGAACAAAACTAACAGCATTGAATCATTAAGGGGAGACACTACAGGTGAATAGGGTAAAGTTTTTAACTTACAGATAGAACCATGGAACTTTACCAGTTAATTACTCTCATGAATAGGAGAAAAAAATGTATTGCAAGTTTTTTTTTAATTTCATGTTTAAATATGCAAAAGAGGCAATATCTCATTAAATATGGGGAAATCTGCATATATTTCCGGTACACATATCGGAATATAGGATAAAGCCAGGTGCAAAATTATTTTTTCATTTTGTTTATATACAAGATGATTTATTAACAAATCCCTCTGTAAATATCTTCAGAATACTAGTGAGAGTATAACTGGAAAGTTTGGTGTACATAGGTGCAACATAGGCTGAGATATTGGTACCGGAAAATGACAAAAAGCTCATTTTGAGAAAACGGCATTTGAAGATTTAAATACGGGAAGAAAGTTATGGTCACAAGTAAACAAAATGTTATAAAATAATAATTTTAACATTTTTTTTACATTTTCTTTATAGTATTTCTAAAGAACACATTTTGAGGGACTAAACTGGCCCAAAATCTCAAAATTGACCACCGCATAAAAAAACAATGTTTTTGCCTGTAGTGTCTCGCCTTATAGATGTGGGGAAATTTGTCAGTACACCGCATGCTCATCAATTGATCAATTGAGTGAATGGGTAACTTTAAAATGTCACTTCTGGCCAAAACATGCATCCATAATCCATAATTATGCTTCAGCGAGTGCTTGATATTTAAAAATATCTAAAATGCTTTTTGTCCACAGTGAAAAGGAATATTACCAATTACACATGGGACTTTGCTAGTCAATGGTAGGTGGGTTAAGTTTCTGTTCTCATTCTAAAGAGATGGTTGCTTGGATAAAAATGTGTACATGTACACCCATGAGAGACAGATTAGTCATGGATATTTTGCTATACTTTCTGGGAAGAGAGGATTTCAAATTTTTTGTATGCATGTATGTGCTAAAAGTATATTTAGTCAACTTGTATTTGCTCACTAGCATGAAGATGACCTCACATCTAATAATCATGGACTAAAAGTCTCAAATTTTTGTCTTAAATACCTTGGAATTAAAATTACCTACAATAAACTTTACGATAAACTCTATAAAATAAACATCTGCAAAACATCTAATATTATTTCTCATTCCTCGACAGTTGAATATCAAAAATAAATGTAAAAAAAATGATTCTTGTTTATAATAAAATGTAAGGATTTGTTTGCTTTAAAAACATTCCCCTAAATACTACTGGAATGAAAAGCTGTTGTGACACCCAAAATTTGAAAAGTTGTAGACTTCAGAAACTCTCATATAATTATGTCTTCAAGCAAAGTTCATATTAAAATCTGACTGCAAAATACGGTCTCTTGGCAAATCTGAGCAGACTTTGTGGTACTGTTTGTCCTCTGAAACCCGAGGAAGAGACACATTAATACTGTAGATATTTTTACTTAGGGAGAAAAATCAGCCCAGCAAATGTCTATGTTTGTTCTCTACCTAATCGTATTGCCGTCTGGGAAAAAACAATTGAGATCTCAATCATGTTTTCTCAACTTGGGTTGGTTTTTCTCTCCCCAGAGAGTGAAAATGTTTGATTTTCCTGTCTGGTTTTATGGTATAGGACTTTCATTGAAACAAACACAATACTTTGAGTCAAAAGGTACATTGCTATAGACTAAGGGTGGCCACTTAAAAGGTTTCATATTGGAGATTTATTGAACTTATGCAATGTTTGTCCATGAAACAGTGTTTTTAAATGAGCCAAAACCAAAGACAAACTACAGAGAAATAAATAGAATAAACATGCCATGGCTTAGGGTGTGACAAGTATACAAATGATTTGAAATATGCAGAGAGAGTTTAATCAGCATGAGGAAATACTGACCAGGAACGCTGCATTAAGTTAATACGTTAAAGTTTAATATCACATGTGCTAATTATCATAACCAAATGTTATGTTCACTTACAGATTTGTACAAGTAGACTATGATTTGACCAAAAACAGATGGTTAAAGATGGATATTTCTGAATGGCTGATAATATAGAGCCAGATTTAATAAACATTTTCAATGCGCATATTACAGAACAAAGACGCAGCATGATCAATTCCATAATGCATATTGCATTGCATATTCAGTCAAGATCAGGCCCCAAAAATAACTGTGTCCATGTCTTCTCAGTGCTATTTTTTCCCTGTTACGTCTTTAATTCTAACAGTGCTATTTAAATGCCAAAAGACGGTTTTTCACTAGCACAAGTTATGAGCAAATCTAGCCCTTAAAACATTTTTTGTCGATTATGTTATGAAAACATTAACTGCAAACATGATTGGGAAAGCTACTTTTGAATGTTCTCTGAACCCTCCTAAGCTATATAAAGCCAAGGTTCTGAGAATGTCCCATGCTAGCTGGGTAGCTTTAGCACTTGTTTTCTCACATTATCAAATGAGTTTTGAGTTTCTATGGATGGATATACAATTAGACAAACAGTGAGTCTGCCTGCACAGAATAGTGCAAGGCATAAGGGAGCTACTTATGGGAAAGACCAGGCCTAACAACCCAGTCCTCAAGAGAAAGATGTGAAACAACAGAAAACTCCCAAAAGGACTCTCAGCTTAAGAAGAAAGATAACATAAATTCACAGAACACCTATTTTTACCAGTTAATCTCAAATCACATTTAAAGAATACTGGAGGCGTATGTATAATTATAATTAAACAAGAGTAATGTAGCCTAGATCGGCTACATTCCAGGCATAGGCCATCCATTATACTAAAACACTTGTCTAGAACATTCCCAAGCATGACACTGTGAATAACATCAAATGTTCTCAAGAGACAGCATGAGTCTGCTTAAGATCCTTTGAAAGAAAATCAGGAAAATGAATCATTATATATATTAAGCCACATATCTCTATTAAGCCATGAATCAAACCATCATCATTGTTACTGTTCATGCAGACACGCTTCAGAATATGGAAGTTACAGCACCCCAAGTGCGATCACAGTCCCAAAGGGCATAACAGTAAAATTTGCATTAACTCCACAGCTCAGGACTAAACCCGCAACTCTTTTGTCAGAAGCCCAGAATCGTAAACATAACCTTACACCATCTTTAACTAACTCAGAATGCCTTCAGTCACGCACAACAAACAAAAATGACTTCCTTTTGCAGGATGTTGTGTTATAGAGGTACATACATGTGTCTTTGAGTTTTGGTGGAAACTGTGAACGGGTGATTGCCAAGATTATAAAGATCACAAGTGGCCAGACAAGGAGAGCCACCGACCAGGTCTGAAAAATAAAATCAACAAACAAATATAATGTCAGATTTACTATTGTATGTGGTATTATATTGTACATGGTTATTAACCTCATTATAAATCAAATCAAAAACCAATAACTGGACTAGGAAAGATTAACACTATGCTTACGTATAGTTGACTTTTTTTATTCCTTTCTGTATTTATGTAAAACCATCTGAACATAAGATACGCAGATGTATACTGAGAGAACTCCTTACTGAATAAGATTTTAAGGACACAATATTAAAGTGATAAAGTACAACTATTCCAACGATAAAGCAAAGATAACGACTTTAGAAATAACGCTTGACTTATTTTTATGTAGTTTTTAGTCCAGCGCGAATGGCATGCATCCAGTGGAATCTTAGTTTAAAGAATGTGCTGGACTTACAAAAATAATGAAATAAACATGTCCCTGCCACGAATAAATAGATTAAATGTAAATTTTGTGATTTAGTCAAAAACTGCTGTGAGACTGGGTTGAATATGTTGCGCAGAGTCTGTATGCTTACATTTTAGCAGAAAACCTGAACCTGCTGAGCTTCACAGAATTAACCCTAACATTATCTTTTAAATCTAGGAATTGGATTTTGTTGTTGTTGAAGTGTACAGGTGTGCAGGTTCACTTACGGGCTGCCGAATGACACTGAGGCCATTTTTCCAGAGAAGTAACCTTAACTGTTGTAAGAAGGAGGCCATCAGAGGAGAAGTGCTGATAAAAAAAAATTAAAGACAAGTGTAAAAATAATAAAAAAACAAGCAATTCCAGCATAGTTTCAGACCCTGACAACAAGCAATTATATGGCTAGATTGATTTTTTTTTTTTTGTTATAGATTATATTATGAAAGTTGGACATCAGGTAACAATTACTGTAGATTAAAGTTTCATGATCAGTTGCTTTTTAATATCTAGAGGCAATCAAACAATCTATCATTCTGAAAAATGTTTCAATTGAAAAATGTATAGTAGATGTTTAAACGCTTTTTAACAAGTATATAATACATCCATTAAATGAGAACGCTGTTCTTTAATAACTATACTGTATGAACTCAGCAACATGTAAACATCCATAATTATTTGAGATGGTCCTTTTTAATCACTTAACATGTCAGACAGTGTAGGACAGTAACATTTACAGAAGTTATGATAATCAGTCATTGTATTATTAAAATCTAAACGTGCTTCATTTTTTTAGGCTACCTTAAATAGGCTACACCTGTATTTGACTAATGAGATTAAATCTCAAATAGGCCACTTATTTTATTATCTCACCCGCAAAAATAGATAAATATGCAAACGTCAGAATTCCAAACGTATTATACCATTGATAGAACATACATTGATTAAGTTACATATTTACCTTGTTTAGTCTGTATTGGATTTAGTGTAGCGTTATTGGTTCCGATGCGTTTGATGAAGACATCGTGCCAGGTTACTCCTAGCAAAGAGCGCGTTCCATGTGATATTCCACCATCTGACGAAAAATCATTGAACAGAAACAACTAAAATAATTGATGTAGTTAGCCCAATAAAGAGAAGAATTTTGATTGCCTCTCTCGCCAGGTGTCAGTGATTTCCAGACTGACTCTGCTCTGTAGGCTCGTACAGGTGAGAGGCGGGAGTATGTCAAACAGGTTGCATGACCGGTTTGAGGATACGTCTCGTGTTTGAGAGAACAAATGTGCAATGCATCCGCGAGAAAGTATTATTATTGTTCCTGCTTGATGGGTATGCCAAGATTCAAGATGTCTAAATGGATAACCTGGCAAATAGTGTTTCTTTGCTGTAATTTTAACTCAAAGGCGAGGTGGCAGCGTCACTAGTTGTTGTTCTCCAGCAGTTATTAGTAGCTTTTTCCAGGACCACGAAAACATTTCTAGTTGCGACGAGGTAGCACTCTCGATGGTTTATTATTATTATTATTATTATTATTATTATTATTATTATTATTATTATTTTTATTTTAATTATAGTGGTGCTAGCTTTTAAATCCTAAAATTTTAGTAGCTAGCTGTTTCGTTTAACTATAATACTCGTTTAAAATCTTTTTAGCTAAATAAACAGAGAAAAAAATCGATAACTAACGAATGAAACAGATGTGAATCAGTGAATCATTTCAACGGGTTTCTAAAACGAACTGAATCTGCTCTCTATTCAAGAAATTCTCCAAAAAGGACATTCATGCTTCTAGTAGCATATAACAAACTACTTCCTTTAAGTGGTAGATTTCAGCTGAACTAGTGCCAAGTTTAACACCGATTTAAAAATGGCAGTCTTATTACTCATGTTTTATTCACTCAGATATTGTCAACAAACATTATTGCAATACTGTTACAATACTGTTTTGTATGCCTCCAACTGAACAGATTGATTAACTTTTGTCCTCAGCCTTTTCATGATTACTTTAAACTGTGGTAAAAAGACAATGAAAATGATCTCTGTTCTCTATTCTACACCGAACAGTTCAAATTCTTTTGTTTAGTCCATGTTGATCGGACAGTCTGTTTTCTATGACCTAGAGATCACATTCAGTGTTTTTGTTAAGTCATTGTGGTTGTATAGGTTGTGAGGTTCATAAATCTTCTGTTCATCTTTAGGTCACATTCTGAATGGACAATAAAAGTACATACATTACTCTGAAATGTATAAACTATGTTAATCAGTTCTAATAATAATGTAATAATAAACAGCTAGGATTGGGATACACATAACATGCTATTGTTAAAATAAGAGACTTCAGCTGTGAAACCTAGCTTGGAAAGTTTACCAGAAGCATTAACAGAACAAAAGACTGAAAAACATCTGACGCTGCCCTCTTTTCTGTGAGAATAAGTGACAAAGCATTGTCTCCACCCACAAGTTGAAGTAAAATGATCAGAATAGCTTTGAGCTGGACAGATTGGCATCATACGAAACCAGATTCATGGCCCAGGAGAGAGAAAAACGGTCATGTAAAAATGACCTATACTGAAAAACTATGAAAAATTATAATGTATCTAGCAGGTATAAAACAGAATAATGAACTATCTGTACTAGACTTGAAGGCACTTATTTAGTTTAAATCCTTAAGAAAGTTGTTGTTTTTCAGAAAAACACTTGACAACATTCATATGTTCATCAAGTTATTATTGAAATTTCATTTAGAAAAAAACTTCAAGAAAATATTTATAGAAAAACCAAACAGGTGACTATACGTACTTTGAATGGTAATGGTGAAGATACATTTACATTTTCAAACACCAAAAGAAATATACAAAACAAAACCCTTCAACTGTCATCAAGTTAAGAAAACGTATCTGAGGCATATCTTTACCGTCTGCAATTTTAGAGCATACTTTACTAAACCTCCCGGAATCTTTCACCTTATCTTCTGAAAAGGAAAAAAAAACACTGTGTGTAAAAATACTGTATATGGCAAAGTCTGTGAAAGCACTATTTACATTTGTCCAAATAGCAGACAGGCACAATACTGACTGAATCATCAAACATTAACACTGGATGTTCAGACATGTTATCTGTCAAAGGCATAAAATGTGCTGAGACAAAAATAATTGGCATGTAGCACTTGACAGGAACAGAGGTGAAAAATCATGTTGACCATTTTCATAAGATTTGATCACAGTGCTATAAACAGTTCATCTTCTGTATCAACTATCCAAATCAAAGAACTGTGTGAACAAAGCAGCAGGATACACAAATTCCACATCTAACACAAGATATGAGATAGAAGCAAGCTGATATATTCCACTTACGTCTCACCTTACCTTCCTTAATTTTCAAATGCCTAGCTTGTTACGCAGTGAAATCCCATTAGCTCTGTCATTGGATAAATAGTACACTCTTAAATGCAAATTAGCTGGAGTTGATCACCCTCATGTCATCAAACATTTCTTGTGAATTACTGAGATGTTTTTAACCGGTTGTTTGAGGTTTTATTCTGACGGCACCCATTCGATGCAGAGGAGCCACTGATAAGCAAGTGAAATAATGCTAAATTTCTCCTAATCTTTTCTGATGAAGAAACAAACTCATCTACATCTGGGCTGGCCTGAAGTTGAGCAAATAATCAGAAATGTAATCTTTGGTGAACTGCTTCTTTAAAACACTGTAATTTAAACATGGTCAGCAAAAGCATTAAAAATATAGAGAATTCTCTTAAATCTGAGAAATCGAATAGCCTACAGTGTGTATAACCAGCATCAAGTTTGCTGGGTGATCAGTAGACAATTTTCCAGTGTGTTGGTTGTTCACATTCTTTCTCATCGTCACCACAGAATCGGTTATAGGTGGTTTTAGGATCGAAACCTAGGATCTCCCTCTCCTCGTGTATTCTGAAAGAGAACGTTGAAACTGATGTCCCAATGAAATACCTGACAAAAACAACACAAATGTGAGTTAGTGAGCAACGTTTCAGTTTTTAGAGATAAGCCATAGCAAACAAAAAGATTGCAAGATTAATTCAGAGCACAATGTCACACAACACGTGATAGGTAGGATCAAAAGTTGTCATAAGTTGTCATGTTAAACAATGAGCATTCTTTCCAGTGAAGCAAGTGCAAAGTTGCTTGAAATGATTAAGCCATTATGTCATGCAGTCATATTTTTCTTTTTTAATGGAAAGGATCTTTTGAGTCACACCCAGTTCAACAAAACAGCAAATAGTCTAATTATTAAAAATCCTATTTCTTAAATAAATATAGTTTCTATGAAACACATTTCGGGTGGAGGGGTGCGAAGGCATTCGTTTACGATCTCCGCCTCCCTAGTCTTCTTTTTTTCCCTAGTTGTCCTTTTATCCTATCAGATCTCAAGCCAGGCCCTATAAAAAGCCAGAGTCCCTTCCTTCCTCAGCTCGATGTAAATATCCCACCCCCACCCCTATGCCTCCTTCTTCCTTCTTCTCTTCAGGGGGAGCCCTCAGGGTTGGGAAATCAGCTGTCAACCTCTTCCCCTCGAGCCTCGAACTCGTGAAAACATTTTTTAAACTTAAGTAATTACTTCAAATAGTGTTTTAACAAGTGAAAAAAATACTAAAGAATCAATTTGACTAAACTAAATTGTTTTTTCACTCTCAACACTCAACTTAATCTTTTACAGAGAGTACTGACAAAGAAAGTCAAGGAAAGAGATGACAAAAAAAGAGATACACACTAAAAGAAAAATCTCAACTGGCTTGAACAACAGCTAACCCTGACTAAAATCAGGTATGCAATTTATCTTTCAACACAGTTGATAAAGCAGCTTTTGTCCACCTTAAGTATAAAAAAATGCAGTGACATTCAGTAACTGCTTTGTTGTTGATGAAAAAAGGAGAGCGAAGGGTGTGATTCAATACCTAGCATGAGCACAAATCCACTGGTCTATGATGGCCACCCCTCCATCTTTCAGGAGCTCCAGGTCCTCCCAGGTGGGCTCGTATCGTACCATCTCAGGTAGCATCCTTTTCAGTTTAGCTAGCTCTAAAAGCAGAAAATGCCTGATCTCACATACAAATATACCATACACGGTTTGGTTTTATAAATCTCTATAAATGTAATCAAAAATATGTTTTTGCAAAACATCATGTTGTGAAATATCATTACTATATATTGTTGTTTTTTTTGTTTTTTTGTTAAAGAAATAACCACTTTTAATGAAAAAGGGCACACATTTCTAGAGTCCAAACTTTGAAACTGTTTAGAAAAAGATTTTTGCTAACACTAAGATTTTAAGTGATTAACAAAATTACCATTTCCTTATACAAAGCTGTTGGATGGCTTCAGAAGACTTATACAAGTTTTCTGCCTGATATAGTACAAAAAAATCATATAAATTTAGCTTTTACTGTATTTTTTAAACATTGTTTTTACAATATTGTATATTTCAGCAGGGCCAAAAAACAAACAGCACAATCCTTTGAAATGAGACAAGGTTCAGTAAAAATAACTAAAATGTTTCACATTTAAATATATATATATATTGTGTCAAACATCATTGCTGATTTATGGGAAGTGTAGCCTCTATTTTGTCAATGTTTTGTAAACAAAAAAGGGCTTAAATCATTTTTACATTACTGTTGTTTTACTTTTTTCAGTCTTTCTAATAGTGTCTGTACCTTCTCCATCTGCATCAGTGGCAACAAAGACTTGTTGAAGCTTGTGCTTCTTCATGAGATTATGGATCTTCTTCACTGCTCCTTTGAGACTGGGCACATCTTCTCTGTGCCCCCAGATGAAGTCCTTCCTTCGTAAGTGCACTCCCAAGTAAGGGCCTCCCTTAGCACTACCCAGTCTGTTCTGGGTCCAAGAGTTTACAAAAGGTCACTGCTTTGTCACACAGAAATATGTGTGGGTGTATTGTGCATGGTAAACATTCCAGAAATGCACTGTCCTGACATGTGAACAAAAGCTCTGACGAAGCTCAAATCTTTCATCTTGTTGTACAAACACTAGTTTAACTATATATATATAGTAACAATGACAAAAATACTTTCTGTATTTTAACAGAAATTAATGCAAGTGAAACATACTTTCATTCGGGTCCAGTCTTCGTTGTACAGGGTCTGGTCGTGATTGTCTGTGGAGTTGAGATATGTGGCCCTAAACTCGTCTCCTAAGATACGCAAGTGTTTGGCAAACACCATACTTCGCCGTGTCTGTAGAACAATAAAACATGACAGGTGAGATATCTTTCAAAAAGCCTAATTAATACTAAACTTATATCCAAAACTTCAGAATATTAATTCATGGACTTACATCCCAATAGTCTTTCCCAGCATAGTGGTCATGAAGGACGGTCTCAGCTCTGTCCAGCATTACTGACCTGTGGTTCAGTGACAGCTTACATATAGGAACCCATTTGCATTTAAAAGCTATTTGAATTCAAACTTATTTCCAAAATGACTTACGTAGCGGTTACATTATTTAGTAAGACAGGAGCCAAGATAGAGGCATGTCCTTGAGAGGATAAACAGGTGACATTTAATGCTCTGGTCTCCTCATAACC
Source organism: Enteromius trimaculatus (assembly GCA_032361065.1). NCBI lineage: Eukaryota > Metazoa > Chordata > Actinopteri > Cypriniformes > Cyprinidae > Enteromius > Enteromius trimaculatus. The sequence continues at coordinate 15,881,369 of JAUMHP010000057.1, forward strand.
CCAAAACCAACCTCTGGAGAAAAAGATGAATTCATTTAAAAAAAGCATTTTCTATGCATTTCTTTTTTTTTTTGTGCAGCACAAAAGAAAACATTTTAAAGAATGTTGTTTTGTTTGGACTTTTTTGTATGAAAACAAAAGTTCAATATATATGTATTATTTTGCATTCAACAAAACAAAGAAAATCATACAATGAAAGAACATGTCCAGGATCACACGAACTATCACTTTAAAGTCAGTTTGCTTCTCTCACAAAGCCATTGTTTGGCATCAGAAGACACATAATCCATAAGTTGAAAGGACACACATTTCCACTTAAAGAGTATTTATAATATTATATAATATTTGATTTTATGTAAGGAATGAGTGACAGTAAAGACTTTTAATATGTTACAAAAAAAAAATATTTTTCAATATATGCTGTTTTCAATATATGACTTTGTAGTCATCAAAATATACTGAAAATAATTAAATGATAAACAATAATACTAATCAGCAAAGCTGTGTTCAACAATACTAAAGAAATGTTTTATGAGCACTAAACCCGCATATTAGAATGGTTTCAGAAGGATCATGTGACACTGCAAATGTATTTATTCGTTCTGATTCCAAACCTTTAAATGGTCCTATGCCTTGACAAATATGGTGAAATGTAGTTAAAAGAGCTGCTTCATAATTTCTTTGTATAAGTTTAGAATGACAAAATAATAATTAAAATAAACAAATAAACCACATATATATATTAAATTTTTGGATGAAATGTTCCTTCAACAAGCATTCACGTATAGCTTTAAAAGTTGCATAAACATTCCTAGCACACATCAAGTCATTCTGTCAGCAGCACCTGAAAGGGCTGAACCTGTGATTGTAATGCATTACCTGTAGTAACCCTGTTTGTCTTTTGAGTACATTAGCTTTTCAATGCATGCTCTTTCATCCACCTTCTCTTCCCATTTCCCATCTGTCCAGCCCTCTGCATAGCTCTGCAGCACAAGGATCTGGTCAATGAAGGGTCCCCCAGACTCTGGGATCAGCAATAAAGACACAGAATGTGGAAAACATAGCTGAGTCTCAGCTTTTATTGTTTATTAATGCAGTGATCCTACTCATATTTAACTATTACACTGAAAAAACATTTACTGAAGCATGTTTGAGGGAAAAAAATACTATTTCAGTCTTTCTACTATAAAATGTAAGTCAGTGTGATAACTTTATATTTAACTGTGGAACTTTCTAGCAACTTCTGAGTCAAAAATGATTGTATATGACTAACTACTGTAGACAGCCATGCAAGACATGAAGTCTGTGTTTTCTGTGCTGCTAGCGTCACCATATGGAACTGTATGTAATGCATGTAAATTCTCCAACATTGCTCCTGTCTGAATAAATTAATGACAGTTAAATGAAGCTAAATAATCACATATAATTGCAATCTCTCTCTCAAACAAACAAACAGCAAGGCTCACCAGCAATAAACTCCTCATACTCTATGACTGGTATGTTTGCCTGCAGACTGGTGATGCTGAAGAATTCCCCCCAGGGGATGCGAACCTGATGTATATCAGGGCTCTGCCAGTGATACAGGCGACCCCATGGAGGAAGCACTAGCACCCAGTCGCCCTCTTTCCTCAATGTCTTCAGCAAAGAGGCCATGCGAATGTACACATCTCTGCGAAGATTGAAGCCCTCGGGTGGATTTACATCATATAGGAGGTATCTAAGAATAGCATAATAACAGAATCATTTCTACTGTGCGTGAAATAATTTAATAATTTAATTTCATTGACTAAACTTTCAATTCAACAAACAACAGATTTCTCAGACTGCTGATGGTCTTCCCTTTTTTGTCCTTTTTCTAATCAAAACGTTACAAGCAAAACGTTTTCATTGTAAAAAAACAAAACAATAACTTAATACGGACGGACTTAATATGACACGACATAAGAGGAATAAACAAACACAAGACGGTTAAGCAGCTGTGGACACTGGCCATGTAACTAGGAAGCATCTTTTCTAGCATATGAGTCCTACCGAACATCCCGTGATGCTGCAGCCACCGGAGACAATATCGACTGTCCTGCTCGAAATGCATCGCCCTCAGAAGCCGAAGTAAATTTATATGATAAAACAGTAAGGATTAATACTGAACAAAAGCGTAAAATATTACGAAACGGGGCAGACACAGCTGTTCCCCTCTTGTTCGCCATGTCTTTCGTAGCCACGCACTTCCGGCGTCGGTACAGTTGCCTAGCAACTCAGGCACCTCTTTACTGAACCGGTTAATATCGGTGTTTACTACTTTTCGTCGTTATCAGAACCAGTCTTTCAAAGTTAAATATAACCGTACACAAGAGATAAATAGTTGACGATATTTGTCTTTTTATCCAAGGAAACAAGAGCCTAATATTTGCTATTGTTCGATGGTTAAACGCGGATGAAACTGTAGTCGGCAGTGTCGGGACTGTTGTGACACATCGCGAGATTTCCTCGATGGTGGCGCGCCAGCATGACATCACGAAGCAGGGCCAAAGATTGATGAGGGAAAGGGTGAAACCTCTTGTGTGTACAGTGATCCAGAGTATCAGCTGAGTTATAGCCATGTCAGTAATATTAACATCTGCGCACAGGTGAGTGTTGTTCAAGTGCCACAGGTTTGATCCGTTCTGCGTGTTAGTCTCCAGAGTTGAATTATTGCTTGCAGACTGATGTTTAGGAGATCTGTCTTTTCCCAAAAGATTAACGTTAAATCAGATAAATCAGTTTTGGACGTTTGTCTTATCAATATACAATAGCTAATAATGTAAGGACAGTCTCGTGTAAATGCATGCATGGGATAAATGCAGCAAAACATTTTAAAAGGTTTCTCTAGAAAAAGCAAACGCTAACTACACTTTTCCAAATACATCATACAGTCTTCTGGAAAAGTTAGGACACTCGATTGAATTCCATGTTTTTTTGTACATCAGGAAATAAAAAATGATCTGAAAGCTCCAGACCAACACTGCCAAAACATCTGCTTTTATAGAGGTGCTTACACGTCCTAATGATCAGTTCATCGCTAGTCCCATATGGTCTAGCGGTTAGGATTCCTGGTTTTCACCCAGGCGGCCCGGGTTCGACTCCCGGTATGGGAAGTACTGCTTTTGGGGCAGCCGTGGCCTAATGGTTAGGGAGTCGGGCTTGTAATCGAATGTGTGTGCGTGTTTGATCACTTATCACTACTGTGTGTGTGCACTTGGATGGGTTAAATGCAGAGCACAAATTCCGAGTATGGGTCACCATACTTGGCCTCACGTCACATCCTTTTTTCCTCAAACTGAACTCTCTTAATGTTTACAGAAAGGGTATCATAACTTTGTCACACATGGCTTTTACATCTTTGCTTTATTTTTGTTCAATAAATAATGACATGATATGTCGTGTGCTGTTGTTCATCTGGGGGCATTTTTGTTGTTGTTTTTAGACCAGATCATTTTTAAATGTCCTCTTGATTGAGAAATTAAATAAAATAGGGTGTCAGACAACTATGCTCCATCAGGCGCAGGCGTTGTTTTGCAGGCTCAGATTCCCATACTCCCACACATAGCACGTATCTGCTTCTCAAGGCTACCTAGCTCTACCAAACATCTTATCAGTGGTTATGCTGGTTACACACATACTAGGAAGTCTTAGAGAGTGGAAATACAGGCTGAAACGGGTTTCTTAAATTATCTATATGACACATGAATATCACAATTTCTTCTTTATTTCTCACGTAGAGGTCACCCAGTGGTTCAGTGACCTTAGGAAGAAAAATAGTTCGCAGCATATAAAGCAACACATTTCCTCATACACATCATGCAGTTCTATCTATATTGACTAATCCAGATGGTATTACTTCTTAAATGAACTTCTACGTGCTTTAGAAGGTTAAATGCTGACTAATAACTTGATCAATCATAAGATAATGAGAAAATTAATATCAATATTAAAATTAAAATGAAAGATGTGGCAGCACTCCATCCGCTCCTTCAATATATATATATATATATGTATATGTGTATATATATATAACTATTTAGCATTAGACAAACCGCAAAATGTTCTATTGTCTTTTACTTTAAGAGAATAATTTACCCAATAATATGTCAAATAATAATTTGATGATAAACAAAGAACCGTAACACCATGGTTGATTTTATCCCATAGATTACGAACAGTCTGCAGATTGCAGAGAATACAAGGACACATGGTAAGTTTGAACATTAAGTAGGGATCAGCATTCATTACATTTTTTCAGCCAGTCAACAGTATGGACACAATTAATCAAATGCATAGCCTAACCATTTTCAAGTCATTTTTCTGACTGTAAATACCTTATGGTCTGCTGTTTTATTATGCTTGAAATAATTAGATTTTTTTTCTCAAACCTTGACTCGTGATGTGCATGTTTTAGTATAACATATTGATTCTTTATGTTTCTCCCATTGAGTAATGTTTTCTTGCGGTGTCTGATTTCAGATGTCCAGTAAAGCTGGGTCTGAAGTTCTGTTTGAGAAAACTGGGAACACTGGAGTCATCACACTAAACAGACCCAAAACTCTCAATGCTCTGACTCTCAACATGATCAGACTGATTTACTCTCAGCTCAAGGTTAGGGGAGATTGCAAATGTTTTAACAACATCAGTAATAACTCTGTATTATTTATGATCTCTTAAAACCAACTGTTAACCTGTGTTAATCATTGTGTTTGGTAGAAATGGGACAAAGACTTGGAAACGGATCTTGTGATCATTAAAGGAGCAGGAGAGAAGGCGTTCTGTGCTGGTGGGGATATCAGAGGTATTGTTGATAATCATGCCGTTTGATATTTTTGTTCACTCTTAAATGGATCTATGCACAGATAATGCAGTCGAACAGATCTGATATTCACACTGAAATGCAAAAAAATATTTTCCCAGCTCTCGTAGAAGCTCAAAAAAAAGACGATTCTTTCATTCCAATCTTCATGCGTGAGGAATATACTCTTAACAACGCTATTGGTATGTTTTTATATTTCTGTTGCCAAATTTGAGGTTTGATGATCAGATTGTAATAATTTTTTTTATTCTAACTCTTTTTAGGTACATATCGGAAACCGTTTGTGGCTCTAATTGATGGAATTACAATGGGAGGAGTAAGTATTTAGCTAAAATCGTCATCTTTCTGCACACGTTCACCAGCAGATGGTGCAGTCTGTCCTAATTTAGCAGAACATGACATTGAAGGAACCAGAGGGCCAGAGGCGATATGGGCCAGCTCGTCTTGTGTTTACAAATTATAAAAAGGACAAACTCCCCTGCTTTCTATGAAATAATACATATAACCGTACCATTCTTTTTATTGTGTCACTATGAATTTGTCCAAAAACAGTAGGACTCACATTGCCACTGGCTTCATCCATAATGTGTTTTCTCACGTGTAAACATATGCATGAAAATATTAATGAATACAGACTTATGAGTTGTTATTATTATGTATGTATTTTAAGTGCAATTTTTAATATCTTGCAGTCATGTTTGATCATATGAGCTGCAAGCCAGTTGTGACCCACTATGAGTCATAAACCCCTCTTTAATCCTCTTAATTTCTGTCCTGCACCTTGTATTTTATCCAGTAGGTGTCAGCAGTGAGCTGATTTTGCATACAATCTTTGGTTTCTTATGAATCAGTTCTCAAGTGCCCTCCTATTGGTGTTTCAGTAACACTGTGTTTATATTACAGTGGCACATTACATGTCTTTCATTTAATAATTAGTTACGCTTTAATTAATAAATAAAATGAAGAACAACCGAGAGGTGCCTACAATTTCTTATAATTCTTAAAGGAATAGCCAGAACATTTTTCACCCTGATGCCATCCAAGATGTAGATGGGTTTGTTTCTTCATTGGAACAGATTTGGAGAAAATTAGCATTACTTGCTCATCAATGGATTCAATGAATGGGTGCCATCAGAAAGAGAGTCTGAACAATACACAAACAATTACAATAATCCACAAATAATCTACGTGACTCCAGACCATCGATTAACATCCTATGAAGAGAAAGGGTGCATGTTTATAAGAAACAAATCCATCATTAAGCTATTTTAACCATAACTAATTGTTTAGAACTGCTTGTAAACAGTGCTTGATTTGACCTGTGCATATTTCTGATATTGATGAGAGAACTTTTTCACGTGAGAAAGCATTATGGATGGAGGACTTGTCTTTATTTTAGTGTAAAACAAAGATTGATGGATTTATCATGTGGATTTTATGGTTATTATTAAATTTTTATCAGCTGACGGTACCCATTCGCTGCTTAGGATCCATTAGTGAGCAAGTTATGTAGTGCTAAATTTCTAAATTTATCCAAATCTTTTCTGATGGGCAAACAAACTCTTCTACATCTTGGATGCCACAAGGGTGGGTACATTTCCAGCAAATTTAAATTTTACTATTATAAAACCATTCCTAACTAACTTTAGTGCTTAACTATATTTTATAATATTTATAATATTTTACTTTTTTTTTACCAGCACAACAGAGAATTCGAAAGATTGCTGTTTTCATAGTTTCATGGGGTTCTGGCTGTAGGAGAGCAATGCCACAGCAGTGAATCTGTCAGCTCCTGGTGTTTAATTGATCAGGGATTCTGTCAAGGTCGAGGTGCGGTGATTCCATCCTTTGGGCTGAGCCGTTTGATGCATAGCTGCTGCGTGATATGTTTCAACTGAGGACTCTGAACTGTTATTTAAGAATGGAATGACCATGCTGGTTCACGGAGCGCACTCTGACTGCAGATGTCTCCAAGGTTTAGAAATGGATTTTTCCATTTACTCAGATATTTGAGAAAAAGATATGGGCAGTAGCAGCAGAATCACAGATAATTTTATTACAAGGCAAGGCAGCACCGCATTATTCCACATCTGCTCGTTTTCTTCTTCCCCTTCATCTTTTTTTCTACAGTTCATTTCTTGAAGAGATTGGTTTTTTTTTTTATTCATCCTCATGTTGTTCCAAACCAGTAGTTTGTAGATGGAATATATATATATGTGTGTGTGTGTGTAACTACTATGTACTTACATTAATAATTTGGTACAATGCACGTATTGTGTACATACATGTTTTTACCTTGCACTTACGTTTTTTAAAAACCTATATTTTTAATTAAGTAGGTCAACATTATATTATAACAGAGGCGGGCAGTAGTGAAGTACATTTACTTGAGTATTGTACTTAAGTACACTTTTTAAGTATCTGTAGTTTACTTAAATTTTATTTTTTCTGGAAACTTATGACTTTAACTTCACTACACTTGAAACACAATTATTGTACTTTTCACTCCACTACATTTCTACCAGGGTCCTCAAAGTAGAAAGCTGTTTCTATGTAGCAGCTTTAAAGACCGTGGGTGATTTTTGTTCTTCTGTAAATGTGATCTACAGGTGATAAGAAAGCCTATCAGTAACCTGTAAGAGACAGTATCATTTGTTTTTAAATCCAAATGTTTTGCCCACACATTAAGCAGTGTTGCTGTTGCATGGGCAGTTATAAAGGCCTAGCTATGGTTGTGTAGTTGAGTCAGCAGGTTGGATTATTTGTTTTGTTCTATTTTTTCCTGATTCCAGAAATTTCACTGTACACTTGATGTGGATGAATACACTTTGATGTGTGAAAAACAGTGCAACAATAACGAAACTATGCATTGACCAGAAATTTACTCATAATACTTAAGTACTAGACTTGTGTACTTTGTCTGCCTCTGTATTATTATTACACTGTTGAGCCATACCTTACACCTTACCCCTATCTCACCTCAGTAGCAGCAAAAGAGTTTTGCAATACAATATGAACACAATAAATACATTGTACATTTTTAAGTACATAGTTAAGGCCACCTAATATAAAGTGAGACCACATTTTTAAACAAATTTAAGATAAAACCTTTAATTTTGCTGATTGATTTTTGGCTGGTTGATTATTTAAAATGTAACTGCTAGTAAAGTTGTAAACCTTACATGCACACGTTTTTCTCTTTCTTGTTTTTTTTTCTGGCATACTAAATTGTATTTCTTGTCTTTAGTTGAAGTCATTACATCTATACTACTGTAACAATTAGGGTCAGTAAAAAAATTATTTATTGTTTGATTCATCAAGTGCACATTAAAAATAAATAAACAGAGCCAGACAAGACATTTATAAGTATAACTGTATAAAAGCCATTTTCAGTATAATAATATAAACAAAATGTTGTCTTGTTAACTATTAACTACAACTTTATCCTCCATAAATTCTTAATATGCTGCTTGTTAATAGTAAGGTAGTTGTTAAGTATAAGTGTTGGGTGTTAGAGATGCCTAATTAGCACTAATAAATGGCATATAATCTAGTAATATACATGCTAACCAGTAACTAGGTGTAACTGTACAATAAAGTGTTACTGAAATGTTAATCTAGTTTTAATGCCCTGAAGTGTCTATGAGTTCCTCTCATACTTATTCTGAAGCAGCTTTCCAGAATCCCTCTTTAGACCGACATAATAGTCCTAACAGTATAAATAGTAGTAGATGATCCAATAAATCCCTGTGAACATCAGAATGATTTTCTCCAGTTGTCCAGCTGAATCTCTGTTTATGGAACACATGTAGTAATGGAAGAAATATGCAATCACTCATGAGAGGCGTAACATCATATCTCGCACCTGCAGTGTATCAGTCGGTGGCTGAGTGTGATCTATGAGCATCTCTTTGATCCCTTACACTGGCCTGTCAGAGGGTGTCTGCGCCGCACCTTTAATACCTTCCTGACCGTCACTCCTTATCAGCTATTCCTGGTTTTTCTTTCTTCTGCATATTTCCAGCGTTTGTAAGAATGTTCTCTCTTTGCTTTGATTATATAGTGAGCATTTGTGGATCACTATAAGGATGGTCTTTTGGACCCCACTGAATCTGCATATTGATTAATTTTGCATATGCATCCGTATAGAAAATTAGAGTTATTTTTTAGTCACAGCAAGCAAAACTACTTTGGACCTTGCAACGAATGTTGGCAGCAGGATGTGGCGCCGCACTGTTGGGCATCTGTTATGAATAAATTATAAATTATAAATGACAAATAATAATAAATTTAGTGTTACAGATTTGGGAAGAGCAGTTAGAAATAGGCCAGACCCACTCCAGATTTCAATAAAGTCATTAAAGACAGAAGATATATTATATGACCTCAGCCGAGTTCATTTTGACCATCTCGTTTATGTAATGAAAATCACGCCTTTAGTGATTCAGTAGCTTGATGCTCACCATATGTTAAATCATAATTAAGCAGAGCCACAGGACAGATGCAGTAATACAGAAGAGCGGAAAGAGAATCTGTCATTTGTTATACAAAAAGACAGAACTGGTGTAGACAATTCATAATGTAATTTTGTTTTCTCTGTAGCAGACATAAATATAAACGGTTGTCTTATATATGTTTTTGATCTTACTGGGCGTAAAAGTTTCATTACCTTTGCTTTTTAAGGTTTTTTTTGTTTGTTTGTTTTGCTCACCATTATTCTTCCCTAGAACTGATCGTGCAGCTCAAACTGTAAGGCATAGAAAGCTGAAACTTGGTCAGGTCGTAGTGGTCCTCCTCGCTACTCTGACGCAAATATGATGGCATTGTTAACGGAGGTCGATCGGAACGAAACTCGGTGGGCATGTTCGACTCATAGTCCCAAAGCTCTGTAAGAATTTTTAAAAGAAATCGTCCACTAGTTGGCGCTAACAAGTTTTTTTTTGGCTCTGTAATTACGTGGTGTTTCACACATCCACACGATATTCATATTATTTGATAGACCTCCTCATATTGAGCAACTTTGACTCAAGATCCATTGCTGTCAAACAAATCGTTTATTAATAAATACCTACTTTTTTCACTCAGTCTCGATCAAACCACTGCAGTAATAATCAATGGACTATCTACATCAATAATTAACAAAAAATGTTGAATTTTGTCCTTTGGTTAGCTATAATTGGCTCATTTAGAAAAGGGGAGTGGTCTAGTAAACCAATAAGCCCACAAAACGTAAAACAAAAATCGAAACTTGGTGAAAACATGTGTCCAATGACTCTTAACAATTATGCAAAGTTTCATGGAGATCGGTCCATAGGTAGCACTATAACAGCTAAAAATGTCTCAAAAACACAGTTTTTCTATACAAAATAACCTCAAATTTTAGAACATGTTCATATTTTCACAGAAACATTAAATCTTTATATCATATGATACATCTCCTCATTCTGAACAACTTTGCCTATGGAACCAAAGCTGTCAATCAAATTGTTCATTAAATATTCTCAGTTATGTTAAAAACCTACTTATGCAAACTCCCAACTCATCTCGATCAAACCAATACAGAACAATTCTCTGGACTCTGTAGATTAATAATTTTGTACTTTGGTTAGCTATAACAGGGTCATTAAAAAATGGGCGTGGCCATATATACTCAAAAGCCTATAAAACCTAAATAAAAACACAAAACTTTATGAAACTTGGTTAAAACATGTGACAGATGAGTTTTAGCAAGCATGTAAAGTTTCGTAGAGCCCACACTATAGGTAACACTTTAACCATTAAATAAGGCCTCAAAAACTAAATATGTAGTAAATGACCTTAAATCCCTCATATATTCACTTTTAGACTATTTCATCATATAATATCATAGATCTCCTCGTTCTGAACAACTTTGCTTCTAGGATTATTGATGTCAATCAAACAGTTTTGACAAAAAAAACACTATAATTGTTGTAACACTTAAACACTGTGTTGTGTAAGAAGTTGCAATTAATAACCACTAGATCGTGTGTGTGTGTGTCTATGAGCCTATTGTCCATTTTCGATGTGTCAGCCATAATGCTCGAACTAAATGCTAATTGCTGCTTGCAGCTGTATTTTATTCCTGTGATCTAAGCTAAATTTATAGTATCATTTTTCCAGTCCTCAGTGTCACATGATTTTTCAGAAATCATTCTAATATGCTGATTGCTGCCCAAGGAATTCTTCTGATTAATATGGACATTGAGCAGCTTATTATTTTTGTAGATTAAAAAAAAAAAAATTAAAAATTTTATGTGACCTTTATTTCTATAATGCTTTATACAACACACATTGTGTCACGGCAACTTTACAGAGATACAGAAAAATAAATGAATTAAAACTTCTAAACAACAACTTTTATGTAAAAGTTCAACCTAATGCCTCCTTTAAAAATGTCATTTGTGGTGTATGAATGTTTGAATTAGATATAAATAAAAAATAAATCTTACCTGTGGCTGTATACATTTAAGCATGACTTTTTTTCTTTTAAGTTAAGATGAACTTTTTAGAAATTTCCACCTCTGGCATTTTTAGATTGAGTGGTTTGCCGAGAACCTGATAAAGCTGTTTGCCACCTTCTGGGATATTTATAATGAAACGTTCCAGAGCGCTTTCATATTAGAAAACCACTAGATTAAAGATGGTCTTTAAACATTTTTGACTGAATTTATGTTCCATATTACTCTCCTAAAGAGGAGACGCTTGTGTTTTCCATCCTGGAGCTGATTCTTAAATTTAGAAGCTGTCTGCAAGTTTTTAGTCTGATTCCAGCCAAACAATTTGGAGAATGGATGAGAGTTTCCACCGCTTCTAGGTGAATGATTTCATGCCTCCAACTACAACATGTGCCTCCTGTTTGACTCCGAATACTCAAGTTGCCACATGAAAATGTAGTTCCCTGTTATTCAGCTTTCTTCCTCAGTGTACTCTCACTCTGTGATAGTTTGAATGGTTTGACTTGATCACTTTATCATAATCGCCCTAATGAGTTGTCATGTAGGGGACACATGCACTTTTCTGATCATAACATGCTTCTCAAATCTCCCAGGAGAAGATGATTATTGTCTTTAAACGAGCAGCCCGTTGAGAATGCAGCCCCCAGTTGGTTTTGTAATAACTGATTTGATGATGTGTGTTTTGTTTAACTAGATGAGTCCATGTCAGTCATGCTCCGTGATATGATGAGTCACATCAGCTAATTAAGATGATGATGCTGCCTCATTATACGCATGTGTTTTGTTACAGAATCAGGTTGAGTTTTGCAGTGGTGGCCATGTTATTATTGTAATGACAACTTTTCAGAATTTGTTTCTTTTTGGAGGGGATACTTGATCTAAAGAGCAAGGTGGCTAACGGTTTATATAATGTTATCATACAAATTAATAATTTTATTGAGCACAGATGTATTCACTTGATGAATAGTAACAGTAAAGACATTTTTTCCATATATGGCATTTTGCCATATATTTCAAATAAATGCTGTTCTATCGAAGAGTCTTTTTAAAAAGATAATGCTTACTAGGGAAGCAACGGTTTTCGGTTCTTTATCGAACCGTTCGGTTCGCCCTGTTCGGTTCGGTACACCCACGTGGACCGCGATATTTCGGTAGCCTATTTGAGGCATTAAACTTTCATTTTCAATTAAAATGGGCATTTTCTGTGTATTAAGCGCATAGACAATCAGGCGATGGTCAGATCTTCTCTAGTCTCGTGATGCGTCGTTCTTGAACAATTCGTTCATTTTGAACGAATCTTTAATGTGACTTGGGAAGAAAGAGTCGTCTCGTGGGAGTGATTCGTTCAGTCGCACATGGCTAAGGCTGAATAGGTTAAGCTTATGGGGCTGTCACGTGATGAACGAACGACTCGAAAAACCCAAAGACTCGAGAGACGAACGAATCAATTCTGTTGATTCAGCAGCAAAATAATTCCAGAACTTTACGACGCGAGTGAAGCTGAAATAGACTAGCCTTTCTTGTTGCTGTCAATATTTATTTGAATAATGGTCATGTTTATTTTTCACTTTATACTGCACTTTTTATATTGTCCGTTTTTGAAAGAGGGCAAAAATAACTTAAGTGTTATTTTAAAAAAAAAAAAAATGTGGTGTTTTGACTTAACCTGTACCTTTTTTTACATTTAATATTGTCTCTGTACCTTGATAACTTGAAATAGAAAGGGCAAATGACCTTCTGCTATGTTAGAGTTCACATACAGTACTGTACAGTAATATTGATGTATCGAAACCGAACCGTTAGCATGGGCAGAAAACCGTTATACAAACCGAACCGTGCCCTCACTGTACCGTTGCATCCCTAATGCTTACACAAAAATATTAAGCAGCACAACTGTTTTCAACATCGAAAATAATAAGGGATGATTTTAAGCACCATTAAGCATATTAGATTGATGATATTTGACCAATATTGATCATTTCAGAATGAATCGGTCTGTAATAATACTAAAAGGCCTGATAAGCATTCAGCTGTCTGCTAGTGATGCTGTGATGATGTTGTGCCACGTGCACCATTTGTTTCTAATCCTACACGGTTTGTGTACAAGCTGTGAAGTTTCAGAGCACATAAAAATACGGTGTGCCGTACATCAGTGGCTGTTCTGTTATTCTATTCCTGCGTCTGCTGCTTAGGCGATGCTGTCGGGATTTAGGGCCTCAAACACTGCTAAATCATCAAAAGGGGCTGTTGGTGCTTCTCTATGGCAACAGTGCTTAGGGAGAGGCTTAAGTCCTGACACTCTGCATATGGTTCACCACAATCCAAATCAACTTTGTCCGCTCTTTCTTGCTTCAGACAATAGGAGAATTTTCTCATCTTCACTTAAATCGTGACAATTCATAGTAACACAAAGGCTGTCATTTTTAAAACATCAAGGTTTCTACTGAGATATTGCGCAGCACAAATGTTTCAACATTGATAACTGATAAGAAATGTTTCTTCAGCCCCAGATCAAATTAGAATGAAAGACCATGCGATACTGAAGACTGAAGTAATGGCTGCGGAAATTTTTCTTTACTATTACCTTAAATTGTAATGATATTTTACAATATCAATATGCTTACTTAGTTTTTGGTCAAATCTTGATCTTGGTGAGCTCTTTTTTTTTTATTTTTCATCAAGCAAACCCAAAACGGTGAATGGTAGTGTATATCTATATCTCAAAGGAAGCTATATGATGGCTTTAGAAGACTTGTAATACAGTATATAAGTTATATGGCTTTGAAACATGAGGATGAATAATGAATTTTAATTTTTGGACTGTTCCTGTAGTGTCTCACAGTGGCTGGGTGTGGAGACTTGAACCCTCATTTTACAGCTCTCTCCATCTGATCTGTGAACATTGTACCCAATTATTGATCTGTACTGTTTTCTCTGTCTCTGTGCAGGGCGTGGGTGTTTCAGTTCATGGACGGTTTCGTGTGGCCACTGAGAAGACACTGTTTGCAATGCCAGAGACGTCCATTGGTAAGAGGCAGTCTGTGTTCCTTTCCCTCCCTGAGGAATGTAACTGGGTTATAATCTTGAGTTTTCATCAATAATGCAAGATGGCTTTGGTTTCACAAGAATCGATAGTACTTTATCCAAAAATATGAATGTGAAAAGTAAATGTAAAGCATACCACTTGCCAAAAAGAAACTGTAGCTTCGGCACATCAGTTCAAAGAAATAGTTCACCCAAAACTGGCTGAAAATGTAATCCAGTGATGAGCTTGTTTCTTCATCCATTCTTCATGTTGTATTGCATCACTAACTCCTCTTAGGTGAATGGGTGCCACCAGAATGAGAGTCTAAACATCTGATAAAAACATCACAGAGTAGCAATAAAACTTTTTTTCCCTGCGGTCCATTTGTGAAGTTTTTTTCACAAATATTACTTTGCATCTTGAGTATTAGATATGTCCAGTCTTTTAACTCATGACCAGCCAAAGTACAAACAGATCAGTGTGAGATGACACAGGACACTTGTTTTTTGTACCCTGTGTAATCTGTTTTCTTCTCATATCATTGCCTGGCCCAAAGACATCTCCAAAGCAATCTTTCACAGCAGATTGTTGAGGTCAGTTTAATGTGGAAACAGTGTTGAAGCACCTGTCTGATGCTTGCGGTCTCTGAATGAGCGCCATGCTAAAATGCTCCACAGACAGCGCCAATCTCCCTTTCGTTCATGGAAGGAATTCTGGGGATGCAAGCAGCACCCGATCAATCTGCCGCTGATATGTAAGTTGGTGGGTCTTGTTTCGCCCGTGGAGCCAACAGATGATTCCTGCATTGCTGTATGTAAATGTCATTTCGTAACCTCTCATCTGAACTAGGTGGATTGCTCAGCTCATAGTAGCATTAATTGTGTTAGAAAACAAAGTATAAAAACAGAGTACAGGCACAAATTGCCATATTTGTAAGGTTGTAAATAAGTAAATAGTTGTTTTTACAAAATGAAGACTTTCAACACTACAAGCTACCTTCAAACCACTGGAATTACAACTTGCTTTTTTTAAGCTTGATTGCAGTTAACACTACATTTGGGATCTGTAAGATTTTTGCTTACCAAAGCTGCATTTATTAGATAAAAATACCATATTAATAATAAGTCAATAATAAGTTAAACATAACCATTTTAAATTATTTGTTTTATTATTTTTTTTTAAAAAAGCTGCATTTCCAGCAGCCATTACATTTCAGTGTCACATGATGTTTAGGAAATGCTGATTTAATGTTTAAGAAACATTAATTATTATTATTATGAATGTTAAAAACAATTACTTTGTGTAATATTTTTATGAAAACAGTGATACATTTTCTCTACAGTAGAAAATTCAAAAGAACACTTTTTATTTAAAATAAAAATCTTTTGTAATTATTATTTATTTATTGACTAACACTTGCAGAATTAAAGTATTAACTCTTTTTAGAGAAACTGAGCTTGCTGTAAACTTTCAATTCTGTCATCACTTGCGCTTCCTGAAAATACGTGGTTAGAAATGAAGGTGAGAAAATGAAGACAAAATGTTCATTTTTGTGTCCAGAGTGGATGTTTCCACATTCATCTTTCATTACCATCCTCTCAGAATACATCCATGTGTACTGCATCTCGCTTTTATTGCACATGCTTGAAATTTTTTGTGCTTCTTTTCATTCCACGTTCTAATCACACCCTGTGAATGGTATGTCTGGAGCCTCGATGCGGTATAAATCAGATTGTCTGTGATGAATACTTTGCCCTTGTCCCTATCACATGCTTCTACACATGTAGGCAGTAGTCTGCCTGGGCTATTGTAATTCACTCTGGACTCTTAATGAGAGAGCTTTACAGCATTTCCTCCTGTTGTACAGCGTCCTTCAGCTCTTGCAAGCCTTGGGCGAAGACTCCCTGCGGAACTGCTAGAGTGGCAGGAAGGAGTGCTAATCACGGCCTGTGACACATCTGTTGAGCGTCTGTGCACGTGCGTGTATGTGTGTGTGTGTTTGATTGAGTGAATGCACAGTGTGTGTGTGCCATCACCCGCTAATTCCATTAAGAGCCTGCTCTCTCAGCCCCAGATGAATGAATAATCCTCTTTGGGTTTGCACTTGTCTTAATGGTTTATTCTGCGGTAAGGTGGCCAGACTCATAAGTCTAGTAGATGGGTACTTCCTTTATAGTTCTTTTTTGACATGAGCTGTTTAAAAAGTACTCACACATCATCATGTGCACGTGGATTTTGCTCTGCAATTCAGCTGTTAATTAAAAAAACTGCCTATTAATTTTTTTAATTATTATTTATTGCATATGACTGGAGTCGTATAAATGTGCAATAATAATTATTATTTTAAACAGGTTTAACCAACAGGATTTGATATGTTTGCCAATTTTCAATTTGGAGAAACCCAGCCCAGACATCCCACCATTGGTAGAGCTAATGTTTCTATCTACAGTAGAACTGAAACATAAATTACACAATAAATCAGTGCCATTAAAATGTGTTTGGGATGAATAACATTCCAGATGTGCCAAGATATTCTTTTAAAAAACATTTATTTATTTGTTTGTTTTTTCAGAGACTATATTTTTTTGATATGCTAGCCTTTGAAATTTTTTCTTTGATTTTTGTTTTTCTTGAATTTAAGTTTAGTAATTTAAGTTATTGTTTTGTGTTTTTTATTTTATTTTAATGAGGTTATTCGTTTTATTTCCTTTAGTTTTTTTGTACTTATTTTAGTCCTAATTAAAACAAAAATAAGAAATAATTTTAAGACTTTTAATTTAATTTCATTTATTTAGTTTTTTATTTCAGTACCGAAAATGACTTTTTAAATTGGAAAAAAAAAAAAATTAATGTTAAGTATGTGTTTTAAACATGTTTGTCCTATTGGCATTGACTAGAAAAACACCTCAGCTCACACAATTGTTTGAGCCACTGTTACTATGTAGGGTCTCTCAAACAAACAATGTTTCAATAGTGTTTACACTTTTCTGGGAAAGAAGTGGTGCTAGGACACTTGTGCAGTTTTAAAGAACTGATTTTTCATGTATGCTGTGAATGCTTCAGGCTAAGTGGGATTCCGGAAGGAAAGCACCACGAGCAGCATGGTAACAGTAGCCTTGAGCCATTTGTGCTGAGCTGTGGTATTTGCCCATGGTGGCACCTTCTCTGACAATGTGCCAGCCATCTGTGTGCTGAAAATGCCCCTCCACCCTCGCCTGCAACCTGGTTCCACCCCTTCACCCCCTTTCTGCTGATGGATTATTTGTTATTCGAGTCTACTACGGCGGCCATGAGACAAAGCCACTGGGTGTATGGCAAGTGTAATCTGCATTTATGATATTACATTTGCCTCCCAGAATGGGGTCAGGGGACCTAATCCTGTCCTGCTTTATACAACAGTGTACCTCATGCTGCGTGTGTGTGAAGGGAGTGATGTTATTTTTCTCAGCCCTTGCTACTAAAAAAAGCACATCAGGTTAATAAGATTGTAGCGCCACACTATGCCATTTCATAACCACATCCTGCAGACTGAACAATGCATCTGTTCATGCTAGAGTATTACAAACTGGGGCCAAGGACCCCCTTGCAGGTGCCTGTAATATATATTTGTAGAATAATTCTTCAGTATTGGAAGAATTTTATTTTTGACTTTATTTATTCAGTTAATAAAGACATTAGAGGTTCATCACGATTTCTGAATATGTTTTTAAGGTTTAATTCATTCCAGTGGTGGGAGTTAAGGGTCACAAAACCCTAAAACACTTTTTTTTAGTTGTTTATATATGTTGTACATTGCTTAAAACAGTAATATATGTCACAAAAAATGTTACAAAGTGGAAATTAGTCATTTTTGCGACCATTTCGTGCATCCTGTTTTAAAAGTAACGTTTGAGCATGTGACGTAGACGCAGTTTTATTTAGTGCTCATTGGCTGCGTGGCTTGTAAAGTACCTATCTACGTCATCTGCTTGACGGCCCTATTAATGCATTATTAATGCATTAGTAATATTTGCATGAGCTATGGCAGTATTTATGCATTAGAAATTAGCACTTGTCACATGTTTACGTTGGCTGGCTTGCTGTTTCTGAGACATGATTCGTGTTTATGCCTTTCTTCATTGTAACAAAACGAATAGGTTACTTCCGTAACCCAGGTTCCCTGAGACATGGAACGAGTACTGCGTCTGCTAAGACGCCTATGGGGAAAA
>JAUMHP010000057.1:15900017-15924852 GCA_032361065.1 Enteromius trimaculatus
ACGCCCCTTTTCAGAAAGTTTTTCAAACCAGAGGTGTGAAAAAGCACTTCTGAAACAGGGGGGTGTTGTGACCCTTTTAATACAATATGTTGTTATCTTTTGGCTTTAGTAATGGCAATATGATTTTGGAAACAATCATTATAAAGTTTTCTTTTATAATATCGCATCTAGGCTACTAATAGGCTACTATTTTTCTTACATGGTCCGTACATAGAAATATACAGCTCCCTCAGTACTTTAGGAAGTGTCCCATGAGATATTAATGTTAATATACTCAGTTTTAATGTTATCTTATGAAATCATTTGAGCAATTATAATAATTTCCTAAAAAGCTAAGTTAAACTCCTGTGGCTAGAAAACAATCTTTTTTTTTCTTGTGTAAAGAGCATTGAAAGTCATGTCTCATTGGTCCTGTATAATCTTAAATTGAAGGACGACAGAACAGCATAAACACTCAGCAGATGTAGAGTGTCACTGTGAGGATTAAACAGTGAATAAATCTTAGTAAGAGAAGCAACAACCAATCATTATGGATTTAAATATATTGCCAAATTATTTGTTCAGTTACCTTGAGTTCGCAATTTTTATTTATTTTTTATCATTTATTTTCTCAATAAGGATTTAAAAAAAAAAATCTTCAATAAAGGAGCCTTGAACCGAACCGCCCAACTCTGAATTACAGTACATTTGATTCAGTGCAAAACAGTCTTTGGAAATATGAAAAAAGTACAGACTTTACTCAAAGTAAATAAACTAGTCACCCAGTGAAGCAGTGCAATCAATGAATTAATACAAGATATATAAAACCTGTGATGGGTATTTTTCAGTTAAGAAAGAGATTGGGAATTTTTTGTCCAGATTTCTACTTCATGCTCTAAATGGCTTTTGTTTTGTGTGTTGTTTCTATAGGTTTGTTCCCTGATGTTGGTGGTGGGTACATCCTGTCTAGACTTCAGGGCAAACTAGGCCTCTTTCTTGGCCTGACCGGATTCCGCCTCAGAGGGAGAGATGTTCAGAGGGTCGGGTTGGCTACTCACTTTGTGCAGTCAGACAAGGTAATGTGTATTAACCAATATACTGGCATGTTTATCAGACAATATTTGGAGGTTTGAGGTTACATAGATATATGATTGGCCAAATAAATGTCAGTTTCTGTCCCCATCCCACTTCTGGTTACAAAAATGCCAACAAGAAACGATTGTAAAACCATTTTTAAAACCGTTATCTTGATTTTGAGTTGTATCTTTTTGAAACGATGACTGAAAGGGAGCTGTGCTGGTGCGGGCCTCCTGCGATTTTGGGCTGCAGTTCTTGCATTTGATGCTGAAATGAGAGAAGTTACTGAAAGGAGAGGACTTAGTCAGCGTTTCTCAGGCTTGCCAGCAAGAGTTCGACAGCAGGGGGCGACCGAGCCCTGACACTACGCCCTGGTTCATGTGCCAGAGGTGAAAATGAGGACCAGGGCTTGGCACTGCTGGAGAGAGGGGCATGCAAGCCTACGCATGCAAACACACACACACACACACACACACATCCTCTGGCCAAGGACAGACAACCAGCAGGATCTGGCGCACACTACACACAGAAGTGACTTGTGATAAAAATAACCGCAAAAGGGCTCTGAGGACAGGACGTTAGTTTGTACCGCAGATCTAGTTGTAAGCTGATTCAATTTGTTTTATGAGCAATGTAAAACAACCCTGACCATTATAAACTGAGTCGGCCTGTATTATTATTTATTATCACCACGAGCAGCACAGGGTTAAGGAATTTTAAAATTGTGTTTTTCAAGCATCAAGGTAGATACTATAATTTTTTTATACCTGTTTTTGCATGCAAACTTTAGCTGATGTGACCTTTATACACAATGTTGGTCCCTAAAAGGCTGTCCTGGTAAGCAACACACTGTGTTTTGTATCAGAGCTGTTTTATGTTGTTTCTCTGTGCCTCAGCAGTTACCATCTGGAAACACCTTGTAAAAATTCCGGTTGTAAACAGAACATTCTCTTTTCTGCTCTTTAGTATCTGATTTAGACCCACTAGATGGTTTAACATTTATCTCTCATATCAGATTGCATCCCTTGAAAAGGATCTTGTTGAACTGAAGTCTCCATCGAACAGTGATGTGGCTCAACTGCTCGATTCTTATCAAAAACAGGTATGTATGTGGCAAAAACTAAAAAAAAAAAACAATAATCATTTTAATAACCACAGAGTGTCTGTGGTGAGCCTGCACAGCGGTGGGCTTGAGTAAGCTGTCACTATAGCCACAGCACACAACACTGATACAGTACATCTGCTTTCAGTGCATCTTTACATACTTACAAATCTTACACAAATGTAAACTATTTTCTCTCTTTAGTAATGTAAAGTAATGTTTTACTAAAAAAAAAAAAAAAACACACACACATTGTCTTTATTTACCCACCTTGTGTTTTTCCATACTTACAGTATATGAATTTCTTTCCTCTGTGAAACACAAAAGTAAATTAAAAAAAGTGTTGTTGGTGTCTAAACGACATTACAATTAACTATACATGTAAATGGCATCATATTTAATAATTATATCTTTATTGTTATGTTATTGTTATTAGTATTAAATAGAATTGGTAACACTTTACAGGTTCATTAGTTAACAACATTAGCTCACATGAACTAAGAACGAACAATACTTCTACAGCATTTATTAATGCTCATTTCAGCATTTACTAATGTATTATTAAAATAATGAAGTTGTGTTTGTTAACATTAGTTAATGCACTATGAACTAACAATGAATGATTGTATTTTTATGAACTCATTATAAACAAAGATGAATTAATACTGCAATAAATGTATCGCTCTTGGTTTGTTAGTTAGGTAATACATTACAAAATGTTAACAAATGTCAAATTATTGTAAAAGTGTTGCCAAATAATTTTTAAAAATGTGAACCTATGGACCCTGGTTTCAACAAATAATGAACATGAACTTCATTTCAGTGAGAGTATTCCCAAGACTGTCCAAAGTCCTCTGCTGTGTTTTACTGTATTCATTATACTCATTATGACTTTATGATCATTGTATATGTGGTATGGATTTATGACCGTCTTAATGCTGTGAAGCTGTGTGTGCTGAACAGGAGTGTCTATGTGAAGATTATTGTGACTCATGCATCTTTTACGCCACAAAGCTTTCCAGAAATCCTTGGGGAGTCCAGACAAACAACTTTCACAGACCCGTCCCAGACCTATTTTGAGCATTTTTTTAAATTTTATTCTCTTTCAATATCGACAAATCTTGATTTCAGCCTAATTTTAAAATCGAAAAGAAAAAAAAAAAAACACTGAATTATTAATAGTTAGTCTTTGCATTATGATATGGCACTAATGATGTTATTTATGTCTGGCAATGATCCCGCTTCAAAGAGAGTTTTATCTACAGCAGCTGTCACTAAACCATAAAACTATACATTCATATCAACTTTGTTCATCAAGGTTGCACTTTCAAGCCACTAGATTGTTTGAAAATAAAGATTAGATAGGGTGTATCCAGCAGAGAAGGGAGGAATACACTTTCATTCGGTTTTCAGAGCACTAATAAAGATTATATGACATGGAATCACAATTCAGTCACATTGTATGAAATGCAGATATCTGTGTTTCTGTATCTCCAGAGCAAGCATAAAATGAAATCACTGGGATTCATGTCACAGCTTTTAAGCATTAGGAGGGTGTAAATTAGTTAGACCAGCTCCAAATGCCTACACGGAAGATAAAAGTCTGAAAGAGTCATCAGTGCACAGGTTTATTGTATGTGTGTGTGTATATATACACATATACAAATACAGTCATGTGAAAATTATTAGGACAACCTCTTAAATTCCATGATTTTTTTAATAATAAAAAATCATTTGGTCCTTGGAATGTCAAAATTATAGATAAACAATATCACATGACCTATCCAGGTCCTGTGGGTAAAAAAACAAGCCCGAAATCATCAGCCCTTCATCAACATGTGTGTTTATGCTGCTGTGCATTATGGCCAAAATAATCAGACACATCCATGCCGTATGACAGGACAAAAACGGCCTCACATATACTCACACACAGACAGTTGAGGATTGTAGCTGTCCGGTTTGAAATACAGCCCTGTATATGTGCTTCAGCTGGTGCTTAAACACAGACTGCTTTTATGTCTCCTCAGAGCAGTCTGGATGCTGAAAAACCTTATGAACTTCATGAACATACAGAGGCCATCAACAGGTAAACCTAAACGCTCTTCTGTCTTTTCTTTGTTGTCATATGCCTAATCCAGAATGGAATGAAACTAAAGATCTCCCTTGAAATGGAAAACTAACCCTTGGTCAGGCGTTACATTTGAAGTATTATTGAAATGGCCATGTATGATGATTAGTAATGCTCGCTGAAATCAGTGCCTTTCCATAGATAGACCCGCCCCCCTTCATTACTGTTGCTACATCTGACATCCCAAGCCACTCTTATGTCACATCACGTTCTAATGCAGTGAAAAATTAATAATTATTAAATTACTTTATACATGAAAGCAGCTTCTAAATTTGTTGTTATTATTATTATTTTAGTTTTATTTTTTTAAGAAATTCAAACAATAAATGCTGTTTTGTGGCTTTAATGTGACGTTATAGATCTCTATAGTGCCTGAGTTCAAGCAGCACATGAAACAACTCTTCCTATTTAATAGTTAAAGCATTGAAATATACATCAAAAAGGTATCTAGTTTCAACCGCAAAAAGACATTACACAATATTTTTTAAGTTTATGTTAATCTACTCAGCTGTCTGGTTTGTCAGACAAAAATGGCAGACTGACAGATTGCTCGGCCTGTTTTATAAACTGCGTCGAAATGATCAAACATGCATAATTAAGCATCAGTGTGAATATTTCCATAATTCATTTTTGTTATTATTTGGTTCACCGTTGCATTAAATTTTTTCTCATGACATTCTGGATCCGTCTACAATTATTCAAAAAAAGCTTTCAGAGGACAAAACTTCATAAAACAAAATGTCATTAAAATGCCTATACGTCATTTGTTTCTGATGTACACTACCTATTTTTTATCACTCCATCAATCGATTAACTAAAAGTGTTGAAAAGATCTGTACTGCAGATCAGCAAGAGCAGATTAAATAGATCAAATCACCAAGTGATGCTTCTTTTTTCAGGATTCTTTGATGAATAAAGAATTTAAAAGAACATAACTTATTTTCAATCCGAACCTTTTGTATCATTATAAATGTCTTGCTAAACAGAAATGTAATAATAATTTACATAAAAAAAAAATAAAGAAAACCGTTTTACCAAACTTTTGAACGTTAGTGTATGTTTTAGCTGTATCTCCCAGTCCCTGTATAAATCAGCATTGTATTTAATATGTTATATTTAAGTATGATTGGCAGTGGCAGAATAATTGTGTATTTGCATACTGTGATTCTGAATCATCTGCAGGAGCAGCGTTGGCCTAAATCAGTAGACTTCACACTTTTGAAACCGATTCGTTACACTTCTGGGTTTGTGTCTGTTTCCCTGGATAAGCTTTAGACACCAGCCTTCAGGTGCTGGTAAAACGAAGCTTCCAGCTATTTATGGCACACTGGAAGGCCCATAATTCCATGTGCAGGGAAAAGTTGGAAAAAGTTGGGTTTGTTGATCAAAGGCCGATAAACATTGGACATGCTCCAAAACATTTCCTCCATGACCAGAGAGTGTGTCTTTTTACGTCTCCCCTTCCGGGTGTTGAGCGATTAGTGAAACAAAGTGCCGTGAGTCTAAACACCCCTTGTTTACCTTTTTTTTTTTGTGGTGTTTGACTCTGCATTGCATATGAGCCTTACGTAACGTCAGTTGATGCTGCACTAATCTGCTGTCCCAGGATTAAATCTGATGACTAATTTGGCTTGACTGCGTGAGCATGTTGCAGAAAAACTTCCACAGATGGGGTTTGCTTACATGTTTGTGTTTGCGGGACTGGCCCTGTAATTTTTGTTATTGTTCTATTGTTTCAGGCTCTTTTCAGCTGGAAGTGTGGAGGAGATCATGGAGAACCTTAAGAAAGACGGCTCCGCTTTTGCACTCAAACAGAAGGAGGTGCGTAAAGTGATGAAACAAGCAAAAATTGTTGTGGATAACAATTTAAGACTTGTCCTCCTGTAAAGCTATACTTATTACTTAAATATAGTGTAGCTAGGGCTTTTTATATAGATATTTAGATATAAAGATATATCTTCAGATTTCATTTTTCTTTTTTTTGATCACTTTTTGGATGAATTATTCTATTAATTAGCAGTAAATTAACAATCAGGTCAAGTCCAAACTCACATGAACTTATTTTTTTAATAAGCTATGGAAACAAATGAATACTTTTATTCATCAAGGATATGTTTAATTAATAGAAAAGATTTATATGATTACAAAATATATCTATATCTGTGAATAAATGCCTTTTTTCATCAAAGAATCCTGAAAACTAAACTATATCACAAGGTCCAATAAAAATATTAAGCATCACAGCATTAATCATAAGTGAGCATATTAAAATGATTTTTGAAGAATTATGTGAAAATTTAGCTTTGCCTCCACAAGAAAAGTATATTTAAATAGAAAACCCTTATTTTAAATGGTTATATTATATCACAGTATTTTTGTTTAAAATAAATGCAGCCTTGATGAGCACAAGACACTTTTGATCTCTAACCTTTGAATATCAGACAGGTAGTATTTAAAATATCATTTTGCTTTGTTTATATGAAAAAATAAGATTATATTTTATACTTTGTCCCTGTGTTAAGACAAGCTGTTTATTCATTCTTACTCCCAAGTGCAAGTGATGTTTTTATGAACCTCATAAAATGACAAGGCAGTAGGGAAGGTTTGGTTTATTGTTTCCATGTTCTGCTCCTGCAGCTGAGTGCATGTGATGGTTTCTGCGATATTTGGCGAGATAAACAGAAGGAGTGCATATGGCTTCTCATTTGAGGTCTGCATGCTCTCTGCTGCATGCAATCCCTCTCTTCTATTGCGTAATGGGCCCTGAATCGTATTATACCTCATTAGTATTTCAAAGCCATTCTGTTTTTCCTCCCATAGCGCTACTTTGCCATGCATCACTTTGTTTAGATTGAGCTGTAGAAAGGAAATTGATGTTTGACACAGTGTCGTTTTATGCGTGGAACATTGTTTTTTTGGTTGAAATTCTGTTTCCTGCTTTTGTCCTTATGTGACCTAAACAAAGTTACAATATAAATGATCACAATACCTTGTTATACTGTATTATACAAAGTGACAGTGAAAAACAAAACATGCAGTTTGAATTTAATATAAAGGTTTTATGACCAAACAGGCCACGTGTTTATGGACTGGTCCTTTGCTCATGTGAGGCCTCTTTTTTATCAACAGTACAATTGGCCATTACCCTTGTGTAACCTCCCTGTTCGTACGTTTTGGTTATGTGTGGACAGTTTGATGTCTTTCCCCAGCTCACATTAATTATACATATATATATATATATATGTGTGTGTGTGTGTGTGTGTGTGTGTGTGTGTGTGTGTGTGTGTTTTGTTCGTTTCATTTAATTGATTGATTTATTGGGAGTCAACAGCTTCTGTTAATTTTTGTGAAAAATTTGGCCATCCACCCACCGTTTTAGTAGTCTTTCATTGTCATTGATTAAATCTAAAACTACAACTAAAAATGTAAAATAAAACTAAAATCATAACTTTTAGCTGTCTTTTTCAGATTCACTTTTTTTTATGGAATTGCATTTTTCCATATCTTTTCATTCTTTGTTGAAACAGTTAGATATTGAAATTTTCACTATTAAATTTGGGGTTTTGTATTGGATTTTACAGACTCTGGGCAAAATGTCCCCAACCTCTCTGAAGATAACTTTCAGGCAGATTCAGGAAGGAGCGAGAATGAGTTTGCAGGAGGTGCTGATGATGGAGTACAGACTTGTATGCGAGATCTGTGTGGTATGTAATGCATTTCTCTGTAAATGTAGCCCTTTATCTTTTCATTAGCCTAATTAAATCAGCTTAAAGTTGTGTTGGCACATTTTTCACATACCAGTTATTCATTTAGGGGAAATATTTGCGTAATTTGTGTCATGAGTTTTTACTTTTGCTTTGCAGAGAAGACACGATTTTAATGAGGGAGTCAGAGCAGGTAAGATTTTTCATTTTTATTTTAATTAACATATTAGTTTCTATTTATAAACCATATATAAGGTGCATCAAACTAGATGTTAGTGTTGGTGAAAATGTAACCTTGAAGAATAATTTTCAATTTATCTCACTTAAATTCCAAGACATTTTATAATTTAACTTTTAAATATTACATACACATCTTTCAAATTTGAGCACTGATCTAATATATCTGGAAATATCCCAAACAATGTCTGTAAAAGCATGTTTATGGTTTATTTGTATTTTGTTAAAACTTAACTTTGTCTTAAATTCAAACTATAACTCCATATCCTTAATTAAATTCAAATTCAGGAACTCAATTGACATTTATAGTCATAATCTTTAAAATTCTGAATGAATGCATATGGGAAAAATATGAATAAAGGTTTACAATTTAATGTATGTACATTGTTGATGTTAAGAATAATATAAAATCTGTTAGTGGCAATTATAAAGTTTATTTATAGGGTTTTTCTTTAAATTAATGTGCCTATGCACTCAGCCAGGTCCACACACCTAAGCAGTTTTTTTTCCTAGAACAACCCCAGAGAAAAAGTCAGTGCATAACTAATAAATTTTCCCCCTCTCTACTTGCAGTGATAATCGATAAAGACCAAAGTCCAAAGTGGAAACCTTCTACCCTGTATGAGGTCTCAGAGCAGGCTATAGAAGACTGTTTCAGCTCTCTGGGTGAAAGAGATCTCAAACTATAGGAACTCCCCTCAAAAGTCCTGTAAATTGCTTTCCCAAACCTCAAAAATTTATCAAAGAAATCTGCATTGTTATTTCTGTCAGAATAGCTGACGAATGCAAAAATAATCCTGCTGCTTACAGCTAAAGCAAACGCTCCTCTGAGACGTCTGTGCAGATCCACTGATCCTTTTGATGAAATGAACAGTGCTGGTTTCTTGAGGAAATTCTGAGGTTTGGGGTGTTTTCTTTGTGCCATTCCACTGGGAAATGGCATTTAGAGTATAGAGTAAGACAATTGACAGCAGCTTAATCATATTTTAAAGGTAAAGTTCATCCATAAATGAAAATAGTTTCATTTTCACAACTAAATGTTTTGTCACTCAGCTTCAAGAGATTATACACATGTTTCAGTTTTGAGTTCTGCAGTAAAAAAAAACAAACAGGTTAAAATTTGATGAAATGATGACAAAATGGCTGTTTGGGTGAACTACAGGAAGATACGAATTTGCAGCACCCTTGTTGGGGTGAATTTTGTGCTGGGAAGTATATTTTGCATACTTCATTCTTAAAAATGTCTTCCATGCTTGTGTAAGCATTTGTGTAAACCCTGTGGAAAGAAAATGGCAGACACTCTTTTTTGCACATGCTGCAATCCGTGATTAACCCTGACAACCTTAACACATACCCTGGCCACGATTCAGTATGGTGGGATTAAAGTATTGTCATGTGATGCATAATACGACTGCCATTAACCACAGTGTTTACTACAAAATCCGTTCCACTGGCCTAGAGCAGAGTATCAAGCTTTTGACAGAATAAATCTGATTTTAAGACAACCGTGATGCCTAGAATTCAAATTATTGGCTGCTTCTCTTCTTTTGTTCATATACCTAAGTGGGTGTTCATAAAAGTGTGTGACCTATATTAAACAAAGCACAAAATGATTGTAATATATTTGTTTTGTGAAAGTAGACATGGCATAAAATGTTCATGTGCCCACAGTGCATCTTAATCAAAACAACAGTGTAAAATATCTTCTGTATTTATTGTGAAGTAATTAGCAAATTGCCTGACCGACTCAATAGCGTGGCAACAGACCAGTTAATCTACTTATCAGTGGTGTTTGTTAAAGCATTGCTCATAATAAGGGTTAGGGATTTAAACAAGAGGCCAGTAGTACTGGTCTGGCACTTGAGTTGAGCTACAGTACAGACATGTAAGATATCTCAAATTATGACATTATAGAGAGGATTTTCACTTAGTGGATTATAAAATGACTTTTCAACACAGGCATTTCAAGATTTAGGTTTGGTGATAAAACTTGAAACAGAAGAAATTGAAAAAAAGGCAAAAGTTGAGGTATCGACAAAGGCCATGTTTTATTTATTGGCGTAGCAGTTTTTTCCCTTTTCTTTAGGTTACAGAACTGAGATTGCACGGATTACAGGTACACTTCTGTCTGAAACATACACTGAAATATGAAATACAATTTGGGTCAGAATCATCAGCACCTCCTCAGAAATCTATGAGATGACACGAGATCCTAGGAATAATCAGCTTGACAGTACAAGCTACAAATGTATTGTGACTGCTGTTTATGTTTAATGAAGCACTTTTTTGTTGTAGGTGATTACACACTTTCATCAACAAAATATATATTCTAGTACACCAGGGAAGTCTGCGCTGATTGTTCTTTAATATACAGAAGTTCTACTCTGAGCACATGTGTCAATGTGCTGAAAGGCCTCATAAAATACATCTTAAACCCTTCTTTCACACCTTAAGATTTTGCTCTGCATTTATGACTTTCTACGCAAAAGCATAACGGTCAAAATTCAGATCTTGCTTAATTGTCCTAACAGTGACTACCTACGTCTTCAGTGGCCTTGGTTCTGAAAGTAATTTTCTCATTCATTTTCTCCATGGGTATTTGAAAAAAAAAAAAAATTAAAGAGTTAAAATCCATGAACAGCTTCATCAACCATTGATTGAAAGCAAAAACAGTTTTGGCAATCTGAATAGCAAGGCAAAGGAACAAAACTTTGAACTGTGAATTATTTTATGACTGACTGTGATAATAATACAATTTAAAAGTGATAAAAATGAAATGTAACACATTAGTATAAAATCAAACATTTGCAAAACATTCACATATACCTGCTTTGAGAAATCATTTGATTATACAATTCACAATGCTCTATGCTACAGGGTGATGTCTGAAATCAATTTCTCTATGGAGAAAACCAATGTGATTTTTACTTCCAGAACCCAACTGCTGTCCTCTATTTATCTGGAGATCGTTAAAGGGAATATGGCTACCTGACAACATGGCACTAGACCCAGAAGTGCCAATATCACATCAATAAAAAGCATTGGTGAGCAGCTGTTAAAACATTACCAGAAGAGTAATTGTGCTTGTGTTAACAATCGTTAAGGACACTGGCATGTTTGGTCCCCTGTCTGAATTTTAGTTCTCCTAGCAAGGGGTTCGGCAGTCTGGTAGCAATAAGTTTGTTTTTATAACATTTAAGAATTGCATATTTGAGCTGCACAGAAGAAATTCTTCTATTAACAGAATTGTTTAATGGCTTAATGCACAAAGTTTTGGAATCCTGCTCTGTATTTTCTCATTGCATCATAAGGATGCAGGGTGATTAAGATCTTCTGTAATCTTCAAATTTAAGAATCCATGTATGATGTACAAACAGCATCAGGCCATAGTGACCGCAAGGTTGTTCGTACCAGGAATTGCAGTCGACAGAGCTGTCATGTCAAAAAAAGGTTAGAAGTGAACTAATGTACACTTATTGATCCCTAGAAGCCAGAAACCGTGACCCCTGAGTGGACATTCTCTTAATGTGTGATCATATTTTCTAATGTTCAGTGAATTTATCACAGGCAAAATCCAGTCATTTCAATATGAATCGATGAGATCAGGAATTTCGCACAAGGGCAAATGATTTTCCTCACAGATTTTTGCAATAGGTTTCAGTTAGTCGCTTCAGTTTCTCAAGTGGTCACCAACAAAGATTCTTGGATTGAAAGTCATTGCTACACTACTTCCAATGGACCTTTTTTGCCAATGAAGTTTGACCGCTAATGAACAGATGGAAAATAGATATAAGGTACTGTCTGATGTGCTGTGCCACATGAACATGAAAATACTAAAGGCAAAAAGATGGAGCCTATACTAAACATGGTTGGGATGATTGTGGCCTTTGGACAGCTGCAGAGACTCTCTAATTAAATGACTGTGCTTTGAGGGTAAACAAGAGACAGTCTTGTGGTTTAACAGCTCTATGGCCCTTTGCTAAGAAAACAGGCTTATAAATTATATTTTCAATGTGTAAAACAAAAAAATGGTTGAATATTTCATGTGAATTCTTATGGGTATAAAAAGAACAGCTTCCCAAAATGACACGATCCTTAACTGGCCTGAATTTGTTCATCTGGAAGCTTTCCTTTACATAAAGGAGAGCCAGACCAATCCAGTCGTATTCCACCCAGCTGAAGCATTATGGAATGTCACACTCAATGTAGGGGATGTCACTGTACCGGCTGTCCACCTCAGCCCATTGTTGTACTGCCCGAGCCACAATTTCCTCTGAGAGTCTTTGGGCATAGTCCAGCAGCACCGGATTGACCCGTAGCGGATCCTTCACTGAGCCGATCTCTGAGAAAACTAGAACTGCTTTATCTCCTTGCTTGCCATCCACTTTCTCTGATGAGCTGGAGTTCTGAGTGGGGTCGCGGTGCTTGGATTTCATGCATCCCATGATATAAATAATGTAGCATTGGTTTGAAAGCAGTGAGGGGAAGAGATGCAAAGATGGCGTGATACCAAGGTTAAATTCCCCTGGTTGGCTGTTTATAGGGTTTCGTGATGTACGGATAAGAAGCTAAGATGAGGGCATATTTTTGTGCAAAGTGTAGTTGAGACACTCCAGATGGTCTGCCATGATGTATAGCATTCTCATGGCCACCTCACACTTGCCCTGTGTGAAGAAGACGCATAGTTATTGTGAGTTATTGCTTGTCTTTGCCTGGCTAAATATATATTTTCATGATGGCTATTTTTCAGTGTCTTGGCAACCTTGTCTGTGACACCATAATGACTATATCTTCACAGGAATGAGGATTTCCTTATGAGGTAATATGAAGAAAAAATAACTGCATGTGCTTTAATTGGCTAAAGCCAGCGGTAGGCTACAAGTCAACTAGATATGGTATTTATTAGGGATGGCAAGGACATCACATGCTCTGAGAGTGTTCCATTTATATAATGCTGTTCATTGTAGCTTTTTTTTTAATTTACAAGGATAGTTTTTATTATTTTTATCCCAGAGAACATGATTTAAAACTAACGTTAAATAGAATTTGTATTTACATGAAACAGTATTCTAGATCTACTTCTTGTTTTGTTTTTAAAATAAACTTGTGTGTAGCTAAGGCATATATCAAACACGTATGTAATGTTTTATAACTTATTTGTAAAATTCCTGCAAACTTTAAATCTGATTTTAGCTTTTCCATTTGGTTCACGGTCGGTAAAATGCTCTTTCATCAGCTTTCGGCTTAGTGCTGGTCGACGTGCTTTGGATCTGATTCAGTTCGATTTTCGAACGCAGCGTTCACACTAATCATTCAAATGATTCGATTCAAGATTCAGACGTCGCTTTAAATATGCGTATATTGCTGCCTCATGAAACGCTGCTGCGGACAGCTAATAACTAACAGACTTCTCCTCAGCCCTCAAAGCCGGTGGTCCACTCGCTGCACAGATATACACATCGATGATGTCTCATTTAAGAACAGAAATGTGTTGATTTTTCGATACACGCTTTTTTAGGCGCGAAAATACTCCGTATTTTAGCAATAATATTATTACTCGTTGCCTGATACGCATACCCGCTGTATACATCATGTACAGCAGTCAAACACAACCGCCAGTCACTGTCTGGAAATCTGAAGTGATCAACAGTTTATTAAAATCATGATAGATTATATCCTGGTTGCAATGCAACGAGATTCAAATTCCAGTTCTGTCGTTTTCCGAGTAAATTTCATCCTCGTATTTGTGTCAAGAAAGCTTCAAGGTCAAGGCAAAGTGTTATTCCCAATATAATAAAACGCACGATTATCTGTTTATTTGTATGTAAAGACAAAAGTATAAATTCCAGTGATATAATCAGTGCGGGTACATACCTATTCGGATTGCAGGCTGTGAGCGTCAATATTAATGCTATAAAA
This sequence comes from Enteromius trimaculatus, assembly GCA_032361065.1. NCBI lineage: Eukaryota > Metazoa > Chordata > Actinopteri > Cypriniformes > Cyprinidae > Enteromius > Enteromius trimaculatus. The sequence continues at coordinate 15,914,164 of JAUMHP010000057.1, forward strand.
AAAATCGAAGAAATCATTTAATCCAAATCGGAATGCGTTATTTAAAATGAAAACTGACACAAATCCACAGCATTAACAGGCAGAAGCTTCCTCCTCTACATCAGTCTGGGTTACTCCACAGGAGAATGAGAAAGCATGTTGATGAACTTGCTCTTGTAGGGTAAGTCGGGTCAGAATTCGGCATGTGCGTCCGGAGTCCACATATAATGATGATGATAACGTTTCAGTTTCATTCCAGTGACAGGACAACGATGCAGCTCAACAGCGCAGTAACCCGTGTTGTTTTGGCATGTCTCCCTGTCCATTCAAACATGGCCATCTATATGACTGAATTAGCAGCTTGGAAATTATTCTCATTTCTATTCAAGGGCACACATAGTTCATGCTATCCTTGCCTAAACATTTGTTTGTAAACTGGGTAAAATAGGTTACTGCATCGCACGCAGACACAGGTTGCGCCTCAGTGTGTTTTTAAATACAATGGCGCCACCTAGTGGAACGACTGTTTTCACTCGTATTACAAGCAAATATTTCTAACGGTGTTCCCAAACTTTTTCATAATAGGACACCCTAGAGAGGTGTAATCTATCTCCCGCCCGAAAACACTGTACACAAAGAAAGTGAGAGAGAGTGGGATTCAATAGTTAATTCTGTGACAGATGAGTATATTTAGTTTTCAGTCTTTATGCTAAAATGTTAATAGAGTTTTAAGATATTTTTCCCACGAAAAAAGGGGTCCGCGTTCGCTTGCGTAGCAACTATAGCAACAGCTTCCATTCAGTCCGCTAATTACATTATTATTTTATTACAGATTTTCATTTTTACAAGTATTTTAGGACACGCTACGTTTAACTTTGCTAGGGGAGCCTTTTTAAAAATAAAATTACGGTTCATACTCTACGAATTACACTATACATTATAAAACTATCAAACAAACAATAATTCAGGCCATCTTCAGATCGTTGTATATTATGTTAGGCATTATCCTAAATCCATTAGGACATAATCGATAAAGATTTCTGGTCAGCGAAGACATCCAGCTTAGAATCTTCACTTATTCCCTTTTTATCTTCACATTATTAAATTGAACTGAAAATAGAAGTGATTAAGTAAGGGATAATGCTCATTAGCGCAAGATGTTCCCATTCTCCAAACAGAGCCTTGAAAGTGTTTATTTTGCAGTAATGACCGGATGACTGCACATTATCCTGCTTACACTTTGCCAAATAAATAAATGGACATAAAATATTGATTTGAGTTGAAATTATATTATGCAAGAATGCGAGGGAAACCGGTTGCCATCCAGAAGCGTTCTAAAATTGAGCAATAATCGATTGGCCAATCAGAATCACGTATTCCTAATGAAAGACTTGTTTCTCGGCGTAATTCAACACAACTAATACTTGCATGTATTTTCTTGCGAATAACTGCAAAAATCCAAATATTTTAGTACAAATAGGTCAGAGACATACCTCACCTGCGTTACACAAGTTGTACCACAAGATGGCGCTACGTATCTTACCCACAGGTCAAAGAAATAAAGCTGCAGCTGTGACAGACTGTCCAACAAATAAGATGAATTGTGCTTATTCAGTTTCTTACATTTAAATCTTTACAAACTTTGTAAAACTGAATTCCGTTTCATTGAAAAAAGCTACGTGAATGTTACCTAGACACCTCTTTTACCACGTAAAAATAGGAAATAGGGAAAATCAATGCCACAAAAGACAGGGCTTGAAATTAGTTATTTTAGCAAGTTATTCACGATATAAATAATTAAATGACCAACATTTCAAAGCTGACAAAAGCATTCTTACCTACGATGCTGCTTAAGTTGTTTAGACATAATGCTTCTTATATTACAATATATTATTGAGATAAAAACTAATATTTTGTTGATCATGATTTCATATGCATAAATATCACATGTAGCCTAACATTATGGGTCACGTGCATTTGGGTAGTAAGTAGCCTAGATGTACGCACGTAGATGTTAACTAGAAATGTGCGTATTTTTAATATGTATTTGCATCATTTGCATTCAGGTTCGGCTAATTCCTCCACGAGTCCTCTAAGATGTGTCATGCCTCTTTAAGAACTGCGAAAGAAGTCCAGCTCTGTCCATTAGGTTTATTGTTGCCAGCTCAGCCAATCATTGAATCTTACGACACAATAGAGTGGCCAAAGTTGCAGTATAAAAAGCCTTGCCGAATTTAAGCATGACATCTACTTGTCCGGTGCGTGGTGAGGTTCATTTCCATAGCAGATCAGATCAAACATCCTTTAGCACGCTTTGGAACATGCATTTTACACAGGTTTTAATTTCTCTAAGTGTATTAATTGCATGTGGTTCAGTGGGTCATGGAGATATAACGGCGCACCAGCAGCCTTCCACAGCCACGGAGGAAAGTGAGCAGTGTTCCACATGTGAGTTCAGACAACACAGCAAGCTGATGAGACTGCATGCCATCAAGTCCCAAATTCTTAGCAAACTTCGACTCAAACAGGCTCCAAATATTAGCCGGGACGTGGTCAAGCAGCTGTTACCCAAAGCACCGCCTTTGCAACAACTTCTGGATCAGTACGATGTTTTGGGGGATGACAGTAAGGATGGAGCTATGGAAGAGGATGATGAACATGCCACCACAGAGACCATCATGACCATGGCCACAGAGCGTAAGGATCGTCTATTACAAAGATTCGTTGAAGTAGATGTATCCTCTTAACAATGGACAAAAAATAGAGTCGGTATTTGGAGAGACCCTTTACGCAGTCGTTACGTCCAAGCCGTTTGCACTTACAATAGGGCGATAGTACATTAAATACACAGTTAATGCAACGATAATTCTCGTTTACTGATTTTTAAGGCGTCGTGTTGCTCCTTTATCAGCATTGTTAACCGATTTTACGCACAATGAACATGGAAGCGCAGCAAAGCGCACCAGCGTCGCTCAGGAGAAAATGTTTTTACCTTTACCACATGTGACATTAACAAACTGTATTTGAAACTGGGTCATTTCTATTTAGGTAAAATGTGTAATACCTTATAGACATTATCCATGTATAAATGTTTCATTAACATTTATGTTTCATGTAAACATCATTTATAGACATTACAGTCAGAATTATATTCTTTCTTTTTTACGAATAAATGTACGCTTTATGTATATTTTGTGGGCGTCGTTGACGTTATTTCTTTGAATTTGTTTGATTTATATCGGTGCGCCACTTTCATGAACCGCTGTAATAAGAAAACTGTCAGTGAAAACCAGCAGACCCCGTATAATCGCTTTTTCTCTTCTTTTTTCAGCTGACCCCATCGCTCAAGTAGATCGGAAACCGAAGTGTTGTTTTTTCTCCTTCAGTCCGAAGATCCAAGCGAACCGGATCGTAAGAGCGCAGCTCTGGGTTCATCTGAGACCGGCGGAAGAAGCGACCACCGTCTTCTTACAGTTATCACGGCTGATGCCCGTTGCTGACGGAGGAAGGTACATACGAATACGATCCCTGAAGATTGATGTGAACGCAGGAGTGACGTCTTGGCAGAGTATAGACGTAAAACAGGTGCTCACGGTGTGGTTAAGACAACCGGAGACCAACTGGGGCATTGAGATAAACGCGTATGACGCGAAGGGAAACGATTTGGCCGTCACCTCAGCTGAGCCTGGAGAGGATGGACTGGTGAGTCCAAATATGCGTTTTTATTCAAATACATACGCTTTTATACAGAGCTTTGCCTTGTGCATGACACTTAAAAATTTGTTTGGATGATAAATAATCCTATTTTTAAAAATCATTACCTAAAGCTTCATTGTAAAATGCTCATTTCTTGCATAGGTTAAGTGCATGTGTCAAAAAGCACAACAGCGCTACACATTTAGTTTTTCAGTGCTGTCCCGAATGTTTTTGTCAATCAAAAACATTAATCGCGATCAATGTAGTCCGATTCGAGAACGAATGACTCTTACGAACGGTTCTTTTTAGTGAACTAACGTGACTCACTGAATCCTAAGTCAGCTTAGCCATATTTAACTAAAAAGGGTTAGCCTTAATGAAACTTAAGTGATTAAATTCAAACAAATTAATAATAATTTGATAAATTAAAAAAGTTTATTTGGTATAAAAACCATAGTGTATGTGAAAAAGGAAAAAAAAAAAAAAAGGATTTTTAAAAGACGTTTTTGTCTTTATATTGATTCAGCTGACATCAGAAATGATCTTGTGATTTGCTGGGGGAGTGTTAATGGCTCCATTAAGCAATGAATCATTATGCGGAATTGGAATAGTTAAATTCACTCCCTTTCCTAAACATATCTGTAGTGGCTAGCTGTAACATTCATTAGGTGGTTGGACAAACTGCTTCATGGTCAGACCAAGAGTTGGCAAGCGCCGTCAAATAGGAAAGTATCAACACTAAACTGAAACTCTGGCTCTCTGGTTTCTTTTGCTCCCAGCTCCCCTTCATGGAGGTGAAAATCTCGGAGGGCCCAAAGCGAATCCGGAGGGACTCTGGCCTGGATTGCGATGAGAATTCGTCAGAGTCTCGATGCTGCAGGTACCCTCTCACTGTGGACTTCGAGGACTTCGGCTGGGACTGGATTATTGCTCCGAAACGCTACAAGGCGAATTACTGTTCAGGAGAATGCGACTTCATGCACCTGCAGAAATATCCCCACACCCATCTGGTGAACAAGGCCAATCCACGAGGAAACGCCGGGCCCTGCTGCACCCCCACCAAGATGTCTCCCATCAACATGCTTTACTTCAACGGCAAAGAGCAGATCATCTACGGCAAGATCCCCTCAATGGTAGTAGACCGCTGTGGCTGCTCGTGAACCAGTGCCCAGACAGGACTCGATCCGTCTCACAGACCCGGACATCTGATCACACCATCCATTATCAGTGCTTTCCGCAAGACACTGTGCAATAGAAGGACGCTCACTCACTCTCTGGGCACTGCTTCATTTGACTATGTTTGTTTTTTTTGTCATTTTCCTCTAAATCAGTATCTCTGCCACAGGAGTCCAATGTTACATGGATGTACTAAAGGAATGTCATAAACTGGCTGGACTTGGCAATGGACACTTTTGAAATGGACGACATTCTCTGCTTTATTTCATGTTTTCACCTTGTCAGAATACTCTCATTAGGATATGCAGACAACATTGTATTATGCAACCACTCCAAAATACAATCATTTAGATCTTTGCTGTAACAGCTGAGCTTGTTTAAGAAGAGTATCCAAAAGAAACAGAGAGGGACTCTTGAACATTGAACAGAGCTTGAATACAGTTATCTGACGCAAACTTCCACATACACTGCAATAAACACATTGTTAATCGTAGCTTTCGTCCACTACTCATCTGTCAAAACAGCCCTACACACTTGAAGTATTATTGAGATCGGCATTAGGGGACAGAAGGACTTGAAGCAAAGGCGCTGTGAATGCGGTTTATACATTGAAATGTGTTCGAGACAGAGACGTCGGAACTGTAAGAATGTTAATATCACGCTATCACTCTGTCTTCAAACCACACAGTTTGCACTATGGCAGACCAATAGAAAGAATTGGTTGCTAAAAATGTTGTAAAAACTGATTTTGATATGTTTGCTAATTGTATTGTATACTTGCCATTGTTTCCATTAACAGTTGCCTTTTTTAACCACGGTTAGTACATGTATATGAACACGAAATAGCAAAAAAAGTGTACAATATAAATCTATGTATCTGTTCAAACAAATAAAGGTGCTTGCTTTATATGTTCAACTCTGTTATTTCAAGCCGCTTGAGAAAAAGGGTTCAAATGGAATTGAGTTTTGAATATTTGACACTTGATTAAATGGATTTGTGTTCAAACTGAGCCTGAGTTTAAAGGGGAAGTCAGGTCTATTTCTATGTAAAGGTGAATGCGGGGTATCGTGCTACGAGGTTTCTTTTGGGTTGAATTTACTATCATTTGACCTTTTCATTTGTTTTTCCCGTAATGGCACCGAGCTGCTGTGTTACATAAGCCCAAATTAACAAATCTCCCTTCTGAATAGTTCAGCGCGAGCATGCAGCAGAGTTTTCTAAAAGGACTTGTGCAGAAATGTTTTGACAGCATGGCTAATTAGACCAAGGCTTATTGGAGCCCTCACTTCCGTCCAGAAGAGGGCGAACTCAGCACTGCCGAGATCTGCTTCCTTTCCTGCTGTGAGTTGGACAGAAGCCATGGAAACCAGGTGGGAACTGCTCTGAAATGAGCACAGGGTTGTGGGAGATTAAAAGTCCCCGAGCAATAACATTTCTTTACGCGTTCGAGTTGAGGTAATGCGCAGGGGATTCGGGATCGTTTGCCACATACAATAACACGTGGGCTCTGAAAAGCCCAAACACCTTCGAATGAACGCTCCTGAAACCATCGATAAGCGTTTTAACATCTGAACGTGCACCGATAATCAGGTGCATCCCTTCGTAATTCATCCCCTTCTACATGCAGGAGCTTTCGTGCTATGAATCACGCTCGGCAGAAGCATGATTGATTTGTTTTCTTGCGCATCTGACTTGCAGCACCGTCCTTTGTGCCAGGTAACGGCAAGTGTATGATAAACAGGAACAGTAACGGTTTCCCCGACTTGTTATATCTGTCACACGGGAAACGTTTTCCTTGTTTTCCGTGGCTTGCCGGTTGCCAGCACATTCCCAGGTTGACAGGAGAGGAAGTGACTGTGAGAAAATGGGAAGGCAGCGTGGCTCCTCGAAGGACAGGAGACTCCAGGGGGAAACACATAGCTCATCTCAGTCACCAGGATTCCCCATATCCGCACAAGCTGCAGGGGAGCTGGGTAGAGCTGCATGTGCTCGGACAGGAGGGAAGGACCGTGTACAAGGAGGAAGAGGGACAGCTGCCAGGTGTGGTCAAACATCTGCATCTTCACACTAACATGCACAGTCTCTGGAGCAGCTGGGGAAACGCTTGTTTTTGAGTGATGAGTTGAAGGTACATGCTGCCGTGAAGCATCAGCTCTAATATTGATGGCCAGGTTGCAGACAGGTGACAGGTGAAGCGTATTGTGCTATTGTCATCTCACCTGGTCTGTTGCTGCGCTAAACATAAGCCAATCTTTGCCAATTTCTCACCTTAAGTTGACAGATGTCATTCAGGTTTTTGAACAAGTATTCTAAATTATTTAGAGAATATTCACTCAGTCCATTTGATGCCTTGCTGATATTACTGTATGTAGCTTAACCACAAAAAAATTAAATGAATAAGAATTAAAATTTGGGGGGAGTAAATGTTATTTAAATTTTTCAAAGAAATTAATGCTTTTATTTATCAAGGTGCATTATATTTATCAAAACTAACAGGATAGACACTTATACTTTTATAAAAGATTTTTATGTAAAATAAATGAGTAGTTGTGATATCAATTTGTCTTATATGGGGTGACAGTAAAAATGTAAAAAATAAAAAATAAACTCTTAAAATTGAAGATAATCCTCTCATGCAATTTGTTAGAATAAGGATACATATTTTGCATATTTGTACTTTTGTTTTCTACATTTTTGCTATTTCACACCACAGGACACAGTCCGATTTTTATTTGTCTACTACCTTAAAGCTGTTCTTTTTTTGAAAAAAACAAAACAAAACTTAATCTTTACAATTACATTTCCTTTTTCATTCTTTTTGATCAAATAAATGCAGCCTTGTTGAGCACGCAACAAAAACTACTTTTAAAAGGTACTATAATTTGACTCGAAATTCAAGGGATACAGTGATTTTTTTTTAAAAAACTGATGCTTCTTGTCATTTTGAAAAGCCTTCATCTAAACCAGCTTTACTATGGTAACACATTTAAACCAGCTGAACTTGCATCATCAGTCTTCAATAGACTACATCAGAGAAAACCAAATGTTCAGGTTTGATTAAAAAAACAAGCAAATATTCACTAAACATAATACTCTGTGACAATCCGTTTCCGTCCACTGGCCCAAAACTCTCTGAGATTTCACAGAGCCAAGTTTAATGTTGAGCTCTGCACGGAGCTCTTCTAACTCAGCCAACAATCAGGACCACTCAACAGACGCAACCCAAAGTACTTTTAATTTAATGATTAATCTAACATTTTGCAATGCAATAATCACCTCAGTTTCCAAGGGACGTGTGATTCAGTTGCACTGAACTTGTGCTCTCATCTGAAGAAAGCAATGAAAAGCAATAAAAGACATGAGCCTCGGGCAGATGGGCGCAGATGTGCAGCCACTGACGGCTGGTTGTCAGCGCCCCTGATGGATTTATCCAGCGCATCCACACTGGGCCCTGCCTTCAACACCACTTGTTTTTTCACTTAACTGAGAAATCGACATCCGTCTCTCCCGAAACTCTATTGACCCTTGTGGAATCAACATTTGATTAATTACATCGTAAAGCTTCCGGACGTCGAGGACGGGAATGTGTCCTGTTTTAGCAATGTGTAACTCAAGATCACATTTGGGCTGGAATGAGTCATTCAGCAAGTTTTGTCCATAAGTCTAAGTTCATTTACAAGGCACCCTAATGACTGAAGTGGAAAAGGTCTGTGGCAGTAAACCATATGCCCCCAGGAGACCAATGACTGACAGTGATGGAGGATAGATGCTCCTCTGAGGACACTGCGAGATGTCTGGATCATTTGGAAAAATGGAAACATGTCCCCTCCTGTGTCATCACAACGCCTGTCAGACAGCTGGATATGCAGGAATTTGAGGTGTCTTGTCATATGGAGAAACAGTTCTGCTTTGTTTTGCAATCAAGGCAATAAGGTTTGTATCACGAGTTATTCAGATAAAATATTGCCCGTTGAAAAATTGGAATTTCTTATACAGAAATCTCCTCCATCTATCCATCTGTCAATCGAATATTGTTCATGTAACAAAAACTTGTTCATAACTATCTCCTTTGGTTATCGGTTTCATCTGATTTCTGTCAATCAGTGTCATTTAATGCACAGGTAACCCTAACAATCTTCCAGAACACCTGACCAGCAGCATGCTATCCATCCATTAGTAAGCATGAGCCTACCTTGTTCCTGTGGATTCTTCAACCTTTTTGACAGTTAGATCTGTAAGACACAAAGCAGACTATGATTTGCAAAATGTAAACTGTTGTCTACATGCAGTTTGGATAGTAAATAAGCAAAAGGTCTAATTTATTGCTTATATCTAAGTCTCTCTAAAACCCCAGTAGGTCATTATAAAGTGGATGCTGCCAAGCACCACAAGCCTCATAGCGAGAGCATTAAGGTGGACGCTAAGCAATCCACCAATGCAAGGCAGCAGCAAGACCGCACATTTAAAAGAGTGCATCACCTACTGAGATCACCATATGGTGACACACTAAGTAGTAGTAAAGAATACAGTAAAATGGGTCATTATAACTCCATATAGAGCTACATTTAATATTAAAAAGGCTAAACGAATGGTGATTTCAGCTCTTAAGCAGAATGATAATATCTGCCCAGGCCTCATGGACATCTGTCTTCTGAGCCACAATGTTTCTTAACCTTCGACCCCTGTTGCAGAGGCACTGGAATGGCATTTGGCACACTCTCTGACCACAATGTGCAGTCCATCTCATGCCAGTCCCTCCTACAGTACTCTCCTTCTACCAGTGCCAGCTGCTTACTCTTTAATTAATTAATGCCATTGGATGGCTAATTGTATATATTGTGAATTTACAGCACGTTTTGCTGATTTGCACTTTAAATGTATTACAAAAATTTGGTTGCAACATGGTGTTGAAAGGATAAAAGAGTTTCACAGTTAGCTGTGAAAAATAAATATGACTGTTAAGTCAACACATTAATACAGTGGGATTAGTTACGTGTTTTTAAAAACAACACCAAAAGGGGATATTATATCATATCCTACCATCGAAGCAAGTCCATAATCAGAACAGCTCCAGCTGCTAGTGCAGGCAACCACTGCGAATTATTTTAGTCTTGTAGCGCACCTGCTCAAAGTCAAAAGATTTCGTAAGAAGGGGAAAACATTTCTTGTAATGTAAACATTTATAAAAAACGTGGTTTAAAAAATGACGTTACTTCGTTTGTCGATGTAACAACTCGAAGGAGACCTAGCGCGCAAATGTTGTTATGATTTACATACGCGCGGGCTCATTTGTTTGGTTCTAGTTTACAACTTTCTTAAAGACGCTGCACGGGTGAAAAAAGACTTGTGATAAAAATTAACATAGTTCATCAGGCTTGTCTACGTAACAACTGAAGCCGAGCGCGAGAGCGGAAATTTTGCGGTTACGTCCTCACGCATACTTCTACGTGTGCACGTACTTGTTTGTGATGTACAAAAACGTGATAAAACGACAGTACTTGGTGTTTTAAACCAAGAGCGAGCGCTGTTTTAAAAAAAATAATTGCTACGTTGAACCGTTATAAAAAATAACAAAAAGATTTTTATTTGAAACAAATATTTTATTATAGCTATACTTAGGCTAATTATTTTATTAATTATTAATTTTACAACAATGCTTAAACGATAATTAATCTTACTAATCATAGATAGATATTAAATTGATAGATAATAAAATGTAGTTGGAATGGGGTGGCCCCCGAAGAGTGAAATTTTATTTTGCTTTAAATATAATTTTAAGATCACAATAAATGTTGTTAACTAATGTAAATGCTAATATTTTGGGTAAATGCATCAGT
>JAUMHP010000057.1:15933158-15987336 GCA_032361065.1 Enteromius trimaculatus
ATGGTTAATGGCTAATTCCTGATAACTGGTCACACAGGCCACTCCTAGCAATGACACAAACTGGCCCTCAAATCCAACAGGATCAGTTATTCACGGTGAGACAAAAATAGAATTTAAATTAAGTTCATCATGTATGAAAAAAAAAAGAAGATCAAATTGAAATATTTCAAAAGAATGTCAAGGTGTTTGAGCATTACCTGGAATCATCTTAATCTCAAAACCATTTCCCACAAGCCTAGGATCATTGAAGTAGATGTCTCCATTAAAGCAGGCACTGTCTTTCTCCATCTTGAGAAGAACATCCATGTACGCAGGCCCGCCAAGCACCCTAGGAAAGGATATGAATGTTAATATGCAAATGATTATTAGAACATTGATGAAGTATTGCAATTTAGAATAAAGAGGATTAATGCAGCTATTAATCTAACATTGTAGCTGCAGATTTGCATTAACATTTTCTATATGTACAGTTTTTACAATACAGATTGTACACATCCAGAATGTCATCATTAGATGAGAAAATGAGACGGGCTACCCATCTGTCAGCTGTACAGGGGTCTGCAGCCTCACGGTTGGAAGTATATTATTCTCCAGAAGTCTTTTAAACAGCAAGGCCTCCTCCACTCGAAACGGGTTCAACAGCATGAGCTTTCTGCCGCATAAAACGACCCAGGCACCGTGAGAAGCCAAGCGGTTTACAAGCCTGAGGCCCTGCGCACTTGAGCTGTTCTGGTAGGAGAGGAGGTTAAGACTCTGCTTGAGGGTTGCAATACTGAACGGGAGGGGTTTGGAGAGCTTGGCAGGGCTCCTCTTACTCGAGGGCTGAGAGGAGAAGAGTTTGTCCAGGGCCTGCTGGTTGGCGAGGGGGGCCTTGCGCTTCACGCCTTGAGCTTTGTTCAATGAAGACTCGGCACTCATCTGCTTCTTGCCCTCTCCGCACTGGCCACCTCCCTCCGCTGCCCTCTTCCTTTGAAGGTTGTAGGCGTTCAGAGACTTTTCTGCCTTGCTTTCATACCTAAGATGGGATGTGATACAAGAAAATGTATTCGTTACAGTCCCAATTGTACATTTTGTATTTCCTTTGTGTAACTGTTTGAACACTTTGGATAAACTAAATGTTGAATTCAGTTTAAGTTTGTCATGATCATAAAAATGCTTTTATGTTGGCAAATGCTTAAATGTTTAAAAGAGGGTTAGTATAATTAATAAAACAAACAAAAAAACAATGTTTTTGTTGCTTAAAATAAAATTGAAAAAAAAAACAAAAAACGAAATACATTAAAAAAAAATACATGTTCCCAAGGCAACATTTCTTATTTTCGTTTAATGTTAAACCAAAATTAAAACTTACACATTTTTTAATAAAAACTACATACAATAGGTAAATTTTGATTTTAAAAAAAGTATATATTTTGATAAAATTACAAAAATAGAAATACACAACAAAATTGCTACAACTTTAACTAAAATTAACATGAAAAGAAAAGAAAAACAAACATTAATTTCAAACAATAACACAAATTAATAAAAAGAACTGGCACATGTTTTTTTCCTCACAGAATGTTTTTTTGTCCATCTATAATGATCTGCAATTGAGGAAAACATCTTTGCCTTAAATCTAAAAGGTTTGCCAGAATGCACCCAATGAAACAAAGTGTTGACAAAAGTTTAGATTTGTTCAAAACAAAATCTGTTTCTTCCTATACCTCCAGTTAGTTAATATTTGTATTGCTTCACTATACGTATATGTGCTATACGTATATGTGGAAAGTAGTAATAATGAAGATAAACAAATAAACAAAAACACAAAAATGAAGACAGATGGTTTGAAACACTGCTTTTGGTCCATTAATTTGCAGGCTGGGTAAGAATGAGTTTTAGAGGTCAGAAGTTGTGACTAATTAAATATCCTCGATTCACACAAGAAACCTTGATTTAATTTGCTCTAGTGATTCTAAGCGGACTGCTGTAAATCAGAGTGCAGAAAATGTGCAGAAACAGGCGAGATAAAAAACATCTGCTACCTGTGACCAGATGGGGGCCGGAGAGCAGCGAGGGAGTGGGGAGAGGGCCTGTAAAAACATGCAGCCGTGACCCTCCACTGGAAGTTTCTCGATGGGCTTGTCAATTAACAGCTGTGCCATTGTATGGAGTTTGCTACTGTACAATGGACCGGGAATAATTTCAAACGCATAGTTTCGGAGCATAAAGCTCGGGTGCAAGAAAAAGATGCAAATGCTAATAAAACAAAAACAGACCAATCAAGATGAAGGCATGAAATGTGCTGAACGCAAGAGAAAAGCAGTAGGAGGCCAATGGGGGAGATAAATGATTTCATAATGGAGCAGAAGGTTGAAGCTTGAGGGTATCCCCTGCCATGTACACTGAAATGAGTTCTTGACCTGAGGGCTTTTGGACTGTTTGCAGCTTGAACACAGTGAAAATGTATAAACAGACACTTGACATTCACATATACAAAATATGGGGGAAAAGCAACTAAAAATAATAGTCTGCCACATTATGATATGATACAAGATATTTGACCAGCTACACAGATCATTTTTGAGACTTGTCTATGCGTATACACTATTATTCAAATGTTTGGGGTCAAGGATGTATTAAAGTTAGCAAAAGTGACAGTACAGATATTTATAATATTGCAAAAGATGTTACACTGAAGACTGGAGTAATGATGCAAATGTGTAATACACATTTTTAATGTTTTTCTACTGTAATCTTGATCAAGTAAATTAAGCCTTGTAGAGCACTTTTTGGTTAGACTTCTTGCAAAAACCCACATCATTCGGTCAATAAACCAAACCTCTAAAAAGCTCTTTTTATGAAAACATAAAAAAGATTTACAAAAAACTAACTTCCACAACTTAATTTAATAATAATTATGGTAACACTTTATTTTATGGTTACACCTTTTAGTTGCTTATTAGCATGCATATTACTACTTTTAGCTATTTATTAGTGCTAATTAAACCACATATTAATGCCTTATTCTACATTACCTTCTTCTACATCCCTAATCCTGCTCAAAGCCTGAACTTAACAACTTCCTAACTAACTATTGATAAGCAGCAAATTAAAGGGGCAGATTTTCGTCTCTTTGGAGTGTTACAAGCTGTTAGTGCAAAGTTGCAAAGTTTTTAAAACCAAAGAGATATTCTTGATGAAAGTTATGACTTTTCCATATCCCCCTTAAATGGCTCGTTTAAACAGAACCCCAAAAGCACCCCAAAAACACCACCCAAATGTTTACTTAAAGAAAGCAGAGCTATTATTCTCGATGTAGTGTTGCTGTAGACGCCATGTTCTGGAGACGCTGTGTTTCATTGTGAAAGTGAAACTACTTTGTTTGTACTTCCAAAAGAGGACACAACTAGAAATCAGTGGTTAAGTTGTATTCACAACTGTTCCCGAACAGTGCACCACAAATATTAGATTGTGTTCAACAAAGGACAGACTTCTAAAGCTGGAGTAGCTTATGCTGGCTGTGCAGAGTGGAATTCTACCTCTGCAAGGACAGTCCGGCACTTCTGACTCACTAGCGCTCCACCGCTCTGCATATTTTGTATGTCTCTCTTTGCTAACGCACCTGATTCTGATAACCAGCTCATTAGAAGAGAGCTCCGTGCATGAACTGTGTTCCAATTGACATGGACCCTACTGTGTTCATGGCTCCCTTCTCCCTGAGCATCCGTTACAGTTGACTTCACTTCGGAACATTCATTCACGGATTTGCACTGTACATTAGTGAATACGATTTAAATTTCGTCTGGCACACTTAAATGCACTTTTATATGGAACGCATAAGTTAGCTTCAAACTGAAATCTTGGTAGAATATCAGGTTATGTCCACTTTGCAGGGCACGTTTGAATAGAACAACCGTCTGAAGCGACAAAAGAAACATACAAAATGTGCAGAGTGGTGGGGCACGAGAACCAGGATTGACAATCGCTGCATTATGGTGAGTGATGTAACATTTCCAATATACGCTTGAGGTATTGGCCAATCACAATGCACTAAATAGCTGACCAATCAGAACACACCTCGCTTTTTTAGAACAACGACCTTTGTACAGATTGACTTGTTTCAGTAGGCAGGGCTTAGAGGAGCATCAAAAACATACAGTATGTGGATAATAATGTGTTTTTTGCACCTTAAAGGGTTAGTTCACCCAAAAATGAAAATTCTGTCATTAATTACTCACCCTCGTGTCATTCCAAACCCTTTGCTTATCTTTGGAACACAAATTAAGACATTTTTGATGATATCAGAGAGTTGTCGGACCCTCCATAGGCAGCAATACAAGAGATTCCAGATCCATAAACATTGCAAAAACATTGATAAAAAAGTACATGTGACATGAGTTGATCAACTTTTTTGCAATGACAGGGAAAAAAAATTTTGTGCAAAGAAAACTAAAATAACATCATATACCATTCTTCTCCTATGACTTACATCTTCCTCCATTTTAGAGAACATTATTGCGTAAGCATACGCGTTCTTCTCGTTACAAGCAGCCGCATATTACGCACATGCACGTGCTTTCACACGGATATAAACAAGGCTAATTACATCAAATATGTTAAAGCTTGTGTATACAATGCGTTCAGCATGGAAAACGTAAGTCACGGGAGAAGAGTAAATGTTATTTTTTGTTTTATTTGTGCAAAAAAGTATTGGATATGGATATGGAGGGTCAGATGGCACTCTGATATCTTCAAAAATATCTTTATTTGTGTTCCCGAAGATAAACAAAGGTATTATGGGTTTAGAACAACATAAGGGTAAGTAATTAATGACAAAATGTTTTTGGGTGAACTAACTTTAAACCGCATAAACACATTGCATTACACCAAATACACAAAGCAATGTTCTTTTTAGCAACATCATATGATGACGCTTTAAGAATTTGTTGAGAAAAAAGTTGTAGTTAATAGTTAACAGTTAACAAATGTTACCTATTCTATATGTGTTATCTTACTTAAAAAAAAAAAAAAAAATAAAAAAAAAAAAAAAAGATTACACTGAACTACTTTGATTTAAATCGGAAAGGGCACAGTTTTGTGTATAAAATGAGACTACAATTTACTTAACCAAATTGCCTCAATACAACAGAGTAACGGAAAACGTCTCGTCGTTCAATACCTAAAGGGGTTAATCTCATCAATGTCAGTGAGCCAATAAGACCTTCTTGGGGTCTCTAGGAGGGGTGCTGGAAAGCGTTCCAACTGGAGACTCCGTCGTTCTACTGGGGGACTTTAACGCTCAAAGTGTGTGATGATAGTGATACCTGGAGGGGTATGATTGGGAGGAATGGCCCCCTGATCTGAACCCGAGTGGTGTTCTGTTGTTGGACTTCTGTGCTAGTCACAGTTTGTCCGTGATGAACACCATGTTCAAGCATAAGGACTTATGTCTCGGACACTCGGGTGAAGAGAGGGCCGGAGCTGTCAACTGATCACCACCTGGACAGACTTGGCAGGACCAAATGAACTGTGAGGGTCTGTTGGGAACACTTGCAGAGCCCCCTGTCAGGGAGGTTTTCAACTCCCACCTCCGGGAGAGCTTTAACCGGATCCTGAGGGAGGTTAGAGACATTGAGTCCGAGTGGACTATGTTCTCCGCCTCCATTGTCGATGCGGCTGTGCGAAGCTGTGGCCGCAAAGTCTCTGGTGCCTGTCATGGTGGCAACCCCCAAACACGGTGGTGGACACCGGAAGTAAGGGATGCCGTCAAGCTGAAGGAGGAGTCCTATCGAGCCTGGTTGGCTTGTGGGGTCCCTGAGGCAGCTGATAGGTACCGGTGGGCCAAGCGGACTGCAGCCCGGATGGTTGCAGAGGCAAAAACTCGGGTATGGGACGAGTTCGGAGAGGCCCTGGAGAAGGATTATCGGTCGGCCTCAAAGAGGTTCTGGCTCTGAACTCTCCGGCGCCTCAGGAGGGGGAAGCAGTGCCCTGCCAACACTGTATACAATGGGGGTGGGAATCTGTAGGTAATGTCCTCATAAACCATGTTTACGTATGTGCCACACACACACACACACAAGTGAGCACACTCTCACTTTCAATAGTATTTTGTCAATATTTAACCACAAAAAAAGATGAATTCTGTGTTAATGTATGCTGCAGATGCGCGAATTTACTAGCATACTGACCTGACTGTGGCACTTCCGGTGATATTAACATCTTGCGTCTCGCTAAACAAGGACATAAGTACAGTAGTATAAGAACATCTCCAGAACTGCTCCGAAAGTTACTTTTTAGAGCATTTGACTATTTCATTTGAGTAAATCTCAACTTTAGAGGTATTCATAAAAAGCAGTCAAAATTAAAGTTCAGTTTGGACATAGCAGCAGAAATATATTACTATCGTTCAGTAGAATGCACATAATAGGCTACTACAAAAATTATTAAAACAGTATTTCTTCCGTTTTAAACTGTAATATAAAATCCCCTTTATTTTCCAACAATAAAATTAAATGTTTAAAATACAAATGTTTTATGCCTTAAAAAATGTAAATACACAAAATTTTCAGAGGGGGAAAAAATTATAAGGCTTTTGCAAGAATAAATAATAATGCACTAGTGTAAAGGTAGCATAACAGATGTGTAAACCTAAAACTATTTGTACTTTATTAAAACTAATTTGCACCGATTCATTGTGTTGGATATATTTTTTTCCGTGCAGTGGCTCAGGAGATAAAGTTTTGAGTCTGTATAAATGGATAAATAAATATTGAGATATTTTGATATAATGTAGTTCTTTAAAACTGAATTCATAAAATTGGTATCAAAAAAGATATCGGTCAGGAACCAGTATCGAACTCAAGGTATCAGTATCGAAATTGTTTGAACAATACCCAGCCCTAACAATTAAGATGCATGAACCAGGATTTGCTACATCAGAAGTTCAACTCTGTCCTTCGAGGTCCACTTTCCAACAAAGTTCAGCTTGACAAGCTAATCAAGGATTTCAGTACATCCACTAACAGACACAAAACTCAGGTTTTGATTTCATGTGGTGGCCAAAAGTAACGTCTTCGAATCTCAGAATGTAGCAGACTGCGCATCAAGAATATCTTTAACTAAAACTAAAACCAGAATGAAAGGACGAGTGTGGAAACAACACAACGAAAATGAAGACTCCATCCTCTCTTGCCTGCTGAGATGGACCTCAGTGGACACCCGCATACATGATGAAAGCCATTTAGGAAGCACAGTTTGCATTTTCAGCCTGGAATTCATAACGAGGATCGAATGCACATAAACTGTGCAATAAGAAAGCAATGTTCCCTTGGTGTGGGCACTTTGGATGTAAACCAAGTTCATATAGAGTCCCTGGATCAGTGCCAGGCATTTTATTGCTGCATCAGACCACTGCAACCAAAATATAACAAGCATGGTACTCCCT
The DNA here is from genome assembly GCA_032361065.1 of Enteromius trimaculatus. Lineage (NCBI taxonomy): Eukaryota > Metazoa > Chordata > Actinopteri > Cypriniformes > Cyprinidae > Enteromius > Enteromius trimaculatus. The sequence continues at coordinate 15,940,585 of JAUMHP010000057.1, forward strand.
CCCCCAAACATCCATGTCAACAATCTCTGACCCTTTAGCACAGCATGCCTACATGAATCATAGTTATACGTAGATCCATATGACTATAATTCTTAGAACTGTGTGCTACCATACATCTGCGGGAAAACAAGTATAAGGCCTATTTCATGTTTAAGACAGCAGTAACGTGCAACAGGATTCACATGTGGTTTTCCTTGCATTAAAAGTGCCACTAGCCATGCTGAGATACACTTTCCATTTATTTAATTAAGCTGACTTGGCATGCTGAGTGTTTTTCTGGGGGGGGTGGGCTCTTTTCATGATACTGTGAAAACAGTATTCCTAATGTACTTTGATCTAAGGTTAAGAAATGAAAAAGATATCAGAATTAGACATTTTGCACAGAAGTTTTGCAGCTTTAAGTTGGTTTGAGGTCATCTATTTGCATGGCAAAATACACTTTAACCACATTTAGAGTATTTGTCATCCGGACAAAAACTTGATGAAAAGTTTAATCTTACACAACAGATTTTTTTTCCAATTAAATACCTGATTTGATCTATGATGTATAATACTAAACTTAACTAAAAGAGCTGCAACGTTGCACTACAGGTTAAATGGTTTGTGGTTGGGAAGATTTATTTTTTCATGCATTTGTTTATTTTTTTATAAATTCATACCTAAGTTCAGGAAGTATGCGTTAAATTGATCAGGTCAAGGAGATAGAAAAGGCATTTATAATATTTTCTATTTCAAACAAAAGCTTTCTATTCCTCAAAGAATCCTGGAAAAGGTGTTCTAATATTCTAATACAATTTCACAGTATTACAGTTTTTACTGTATTTCTGAACAAGTAAACAGCCTTGCTGAGCACGAATGATTAAAAAAAGTCTTTCTGAAACATTCAACTAATAAAATATATGCTGAACATTTTTTGTTGCTTTTGTGTGGGCCTAAGTCATTTATTTATTTTAAGAATTAAGCATATGCAGAGAAGCAGTTAAATTGGCGTTTATTAAAGGGGTGACTTAGGCTAAGCATATGAGGATGGAATCTGATTTGAATAACTGGCTATGTTTACATGCACAATTTTTCTTCTTTGGAGAAAAGAGCTGGTGTTGCAAACTGCAAGGCAAGTATGAAAAGACAATATACTGCTAGTGTATGAGTTCTGAAACCAGCAGAGACAGCAGCACAGAATAAAGCTGTAGCATCATTTACACACCCCTAAACATGACACGCTGCAAAACTAAAGACGATTGGTGGCTTTAACTGTCAGTCAGATGGCCTCTTGGGCGGATACTAGCCAATCAAACCAGACAGACTATGCAAGACTAGTGTAAAGGAGGCTACAGTGACATAAAAAAAGCATCCACTGCACATGGGAGCATGGTATTTTAAAAATCATCCTAGTACACACCTCATGTCTAGACTGTTGAGAGCTGGAATAAATCATGGTAACATGGATAACCTTTTTCGTCACAGAATATTTCCCATTCTTCCCTTTGTGATTTTTCATTGCTTGACGACAAAATGTGGACAAAAGCAGTAATAATAAAGAGTTGGTGTGTCTGAACATTTACCTGGCAGTCTAGAGTGATAAAAAAGATAGATCCATATATCCAACCTGAGTATTCTTTGGGCTCATAAACAACCAATAAATTAGTCAGATATCATCTGGTATAGAATGAACTGGAATCTTCTGGCACCTGGAGGAACTGAAAGAATGTGGCATTCTTTGGAAAAAGCAAAAAGAGCAGAATACCTCTTTTACAATGGAAAACAGGCCTATTGACCATCAAACCAAGTAACCAAATGCAGTTTTCTGGAAAATACAAACACTTCATCAATTCTTCCTTCAGGTAGCAATACGACCAGGCCAGGCAGATTTTCCAATCCATATTTTACACATGCTAGTGGCAGATCTATTTTTCTCTTGCTACACAGAGAGAGTGAATCACAACAACTGGAAACTGTGTCTTCGAGGGTGAAATCTGGAAACTTACTTCTTGCGGTCTTCCTCCCCGAGGCTTTCCCATCTCTCTTTCACAGCAGTTGTGACATCATGAGGACAGGCTCTTGGGTTCTCCTGGAGGACCTGCGATCTGGTGTCTTGCTCAAACAGCGAAAAGGCAGACGAGGGCTGACGCACGGAGCGGTTGCTGATCAGTTCGTAGGCTGTCAGCTTGGCCATTTTCTCCATAATGACGTTAGAGGGCCTCTTGGACGGGCTGGACCTCGTACTTGTGGGCTGGGGTCCTCCGAGGCCCTCATGTGCTTTCGGGACGTGGAGTTTCACAGGTTCTAGGCATTCTCCAGTGACTCGATTTGAGAAGGCCTTGCCCGTGCTCCAGCTCTCAGCAGATACTTCGCTCTCTTGAGCAGGGCCGCTGTCACTCTTAGACGCCTTTGGGGAGTTACAGTTTAGATCAGCTGTAGAGTTCATTACAACATCGTCAGCAGGTAATGAGGAATTAATACTGTCAAAATCACTTGAGCTTCTGTTGATCACCCAATCCTCTGAAATCGAAGAGGAGCTGGTGTTCACGGTGTTGCTCAAGGATACCTCACCATCTTGTTTATCTGCATTTGTGGGAGAAATCTCAAGCAATTCTGGATCGTCCAAACTAACATCAGTGGAAGGTGCAGGCACTACATTACTGTGTTCAGGTGCATTCACAGAACCAACATCAGGGCGATTTCCTCCAGTTTTAATATCATCATTGTCAATGGAGTACCCATACAAGGAGATTAACATAGTCTCCACTGCCAACAGGACGTCTTCCTGGAAAACATTGTTAAAGTATGATTAATAGAGCATCATCATGAATTGAACAATGTTTTATTTAAAGTTTAAATGTAGGACAGAAGGTTTGAACTTTTTGTACCTTGTTCTGTAGCATCACTTCTGTTTTATCAGGAGTCAGGTTAACATCCACAGTCGACGCAGGTATGGTGATGTTCATCATTAAAAATGGATAGCGGCGGTTTGCGGATTCTTTATTCGACTGAGCACTGATGTAGTATTGCTTGATAAGCTGTAGGGTAAATGTGCATTTACAAGAATATTGTGAGTACAAGACAATTTTAAATGATAAGAAATACTTGGAAAAGGACAGAATTAAGCTTGGACAAAATCTATTTCGCGCACTGATTTGTAGGAAAATCCACAGAATTGATTTAAACATGGTGAAATGTATTAAACAGAGCTGTGAGTAGTACACCTGTATTGGCAGCTCCAAGCATAAACAAACTGTTTATAACAGATGTTTCGATGAACAAACACCCAAGAGGCAGTTTTTGACCAATGCATTTTCCCAGTTGTTTGCAATTTTTACGCAAGTGCTTTTTGAAAGGCAGGGATTTTTATTCTAATGTCAGATACAACCACTGGAATTAAAATAGTTGAAGAAAAAACAGAAATGTTCTTTTACATTTATTATGTTTCAACAAAGTTCAAATTTAGTGCCCTAAATTTTTCATTAGGAATCCAGTTTCTACAAATGCAAACTACAATTCAAAGTGTGTAATTTGTTTAAGTACTTAAAAAGTATCAAACTCTGGATTTATTTGGTCAAAAATAAATGCAGTGAAAAAGTAATATTGTGAAATATAATTAAAAATTAAAGTACCTTTTTTGTTTCATCTATATTTTAAATGTAATTTATGAATGCAACAGCAAATTTCTGCTGTTTTGGTGCTCAAGTAATATGTAATTTATTATTATTGTTTAAAACAGTTTACGCATCTTTGCTAAATAAGTTTTCATTTTCCTACTGACCTAAAAACTTCTGAACAGTAGTGTAGATTTCATGTGGGCCTGAGCACAAGTACATATCTGTGATCTAGTCATTGATATTTTACCGAGAAATTCATATATTTACATATACAAAGAAAAACATTAGTATAAAGGGGAAAACAGCAGCTCCTTTACCTTAAGTATTTCTTTGTGATGCACAGGTCGACTATTAACAAAGATGAATGTTTTATCAGATGTAGAGGAGCTGGTGGAATTAAAATCGGAGCCCGGTTTGGGAAAGAATCCATCGATGCCAATCTGTGCAAACATAAAGACTTCTGTGAATGTCACTTCAAGCCATGAACGCATACCAAAACAGTCATATCCACATTTATCGACGCTAGATTTCCATGTTAAATCTAGTTTAGCTTTTATTTTATTTTCCTCTGTGCCACAAACCATACTCATTAACTGTCAGGGTACATTGAGGCTTCTATGAACTTTTTCCAAAACAAACAAAATGACACACTGCTGGCCTTCAGCCCGCTTTGCAGTAACCAATTAAGACTTCACTGTGCTATCAGAACCCATTAGTCATCTCCTAACTATGGAGTGGCCAAGTTGCTAAAAACTGCGATGTTTCTATTGGCTAAATGCAGCACCGGTGAAGTGGCGGGATGAGAAACGGCTCCAAACTAATCAGTGATCTAGGGCTAGATTGTGATGCTTGAGCTGACCATTTGGAATTAACAAGCACAGCAGTTGGCTGGCAAGAGGACATTTTAATTGGAGTCTCTGACAAACTTGATAATCAGGGGTATTGTGACTTTCACAATCAACACTTATGTTCTGTATACTTTGCCACATTTGTCAATTACGGTGGCGTAGGTGGCCCAGTCCTTTCTGTTTTGTGCCCTGAATGGAGGTTATTATTCTGGACTCTTCTACGGCAGAAGGATCTCGGCCACAGCACAAAAACAGTCAACTGCAAACCCTCTTCATGTCCTACTCTTATTTAGAAAACCTGTATCCATTCCTGAAATCTGAGAAAATTGATAGAAAGCACTTTAAATAATAGCATTCAAAATAAAAATATTAGATAATTCAATGATAAAGAAATTTCAAAACTCAGATGAGACCATGCTCACCTCTACAATATCCTGAAACCTAGACATGACTCAAGTCCTTATCTCTATGAAAGCTGGGACTTGAGACCAGCTGAATTCTACCCGTTTTACCTCATTAAGCGGAGTTTAAACAAAAAGTATACACATATACACATATATACACACACATACATACATACATACATACATACATATAGCTCTGTTATAAGTTTGAATGTTAGGTACAATAAGCAACTAATTGCATGTAACACTAACTTAAAAAGGTTTTTAACTTATTTGTTAACATTTTTAAAACAATTATTACTGCACAATGTTGCAACTATTTAGGACAGCATATTGCCCAGATAAATCAATCAATACATCAACAAAAGAAAGAAAGAACATTTACTCCTAATAAAACATAACAATAGTGTCAATTCTCAAAACGTCTGCAGGATTATGCAAGATGAAGGCACAATGTCAAATGCATGACAGAGTGTTTACAGAGGTTTATGAAAAATCGAATGCACCGTTGTAATCTACAAATGGCTTCACATGTCAAAGTGGAGAAGGGTGGGGTGAAGGGTTAGCAGTGGTCTTGGCATGGGGCTCAACCTGATGATGAGTGCGCAGCTAATGACTGATTACTCCAACAGATCCTTCTGTCAAAGCCATAAATTAACTCCTGGTAAAACCCACCAATTCCTAGAATGCTAGGATGACTTACAGCTAATAAATGGTGAGCAAAGATGCAGTCTCATCTAGCACATGGCTTTACAGAACATTGGCAAGACTCCGCAAAAACCATCCTCGAGCGTAGCTGTATACGCAGTGTGTTCTGCTATACGTTCAGCAGGAGAGGAGCGAGCTGCCAAGATCAGCCCGAGCCAAACACTGAAGTGTGCCTACAGAGAATTATTCCTACACAAACGCGAAACGCAAGTAGGGACTCTATACAAACCGCAGAGCTCCACTAAATTGGTGTTCTGTAAGAGGACACTTAGCATGAATAAATCACACATAAATGAGCCAGCAAATTTAGACAATGCTAGCGTTGTGCATTCTTCATCAGCCTCACATATCAAAGTAGGACACCATGTGTGCACCAACAATAGCATCCTCTCCAGCAGGGCAGCGATGAGATCAGGCCAAATGCCTGAATTAGAATCACCGTGTCATGCATGTACTGTATGACCTATACAGTTCTGCGTAACAGCGAGATAATTATAGAACGAGAGGCAGATTCTGCGATAGGAGAGCCGTTAGCTGAAAGAAGGGGAGATAAGAGAGTGCTGACGCAAGTAGGAAAGGTCAAATGGTTCATTTGAAGTTAGAAAAAAAATGACCAGAAGAAAGAATCATGGCTTATTTATGCCATCTTATAAATGTTTTTTTTATAAATATGCCCTGGTCAAAATCACTTCAACTTTATTCATTAAACCTTAATATTTACCCAGTAGCAAATGAACATGGATTAAAATATAGAGCTGATAGTCAGCTTGCATGAGTTTACAGTTCATTATTTGTTTTATTTTATTTTTCACTAATTAAGCCCTTAATTAAGACTTTTTCTATGTACACAAAAGGCCTATTTATCTCAAATCTTGTTCACAAATCTGTTTAAATCTTTGTTAGTCAATACTTCTCCTTTGCCGAGATAATCCATCCACTTCACAGGTGTGGATCATGAAGCTGATTACACAGCATGATTATTGCCCAGGTGTGCCTTGGGCTGGCCACTATTAAAGGCCACTCTAAAATGTGTTGCTGCTACAGGTACTACATTTACAATTGAACGTACTACCCAAATGGTAAAAAGTACGTTCCATATAGTATGAATGTGTGTACTATAAATGGAATTCGGACATACAACATCCGCCATATTTATGTTGTCACGTGTCATGCGTCGTCACAACAGCGTGAAACTTTTAACCTTCAATAAGTCATCCGTTTATTTAGACGTTTATTTTAGTTATTTTTACACTACCATTAAGAAATATTATCCAAAGTATGTCATGGACTTTTTATGAAGACCTTAAAGAATCATATCAACTTGCACAAAATGGGCATCTGATGACCCCTTTAAAGATTTTATGCTTGAATCCAATACATCAATAATGGGAATGCACTTGAAAATATGCTGCAGAATAGAACCCAAAAAATGCTCAAGATTAGTGAAGCAGGATTAGTGTTAAGGAGCACCGCAGGCAGTGAGCACATTACACCTGCAGAAAACACACATGCCGCACAGATACTCTACTGCTGCAGCACATAACTAAACCTTTACATGTGTTTTTGTGAGTGACAGTATGTCGATAAAATGGATTAAATCAAGATTAGAGTTTTTTTTGGTTTTGTTTTGACCAACGCAAAATACTATATAACACATATTTGTTTGAACTAATTCTTGCTCATTGAATTTGTAGCAGTGTATTAAATCTGTGCCAGAGCAGTGGGATCGTGGCTTCCGGCCAAAACGGGCAGGTTACGTCCCTCTGAGGCCCTTTCACCACATACATTGCAATCCCTAAGGGCTCCTTTAATTCACTGCTGCATTTGTCGCAAAGTTTGCCGCATTCGGTGCATAGGTCTACTGCTGACACTGTAACATGATTCATCCCTGACTGCTGCAAGGTAAACGTCACACCTGGTCTCGCAAAGATACATAGCCCTTTAGTATTTGTATATGTCTATAGTTTAAATAACACAGTTTTACAACTCTTTTTTTGGACTCTTTAGTCACAATTAAATAATTTCTAAAACAAAATATCCAACCAAAGACGCATTTATTTTAAATAAGAAAACAATCAGAATGGATTTATTTACAGAAAGTATTATAAGAAACTTAAATTATAAATGTAGTTGCATTAGATAACAAAATAACAGGAATTTATTTTAAAGAAACAAACACAAATAAGCTAAAAATAAATAAAAAATATTGTTAGGCTAGTAAAATATATATACTGTATATTTTATGACACCTGTGTGAGCTTTAGTAGAACAGACTTTGAATTTAGTTTGTAGATGTCCCCTGGTTTGGCATTTTGACATCTATGCAATGACATTTAAACATTTTTACGTGGGACGTGTCCGAATGTGCCCATATACTCTTCAGGGCCACAGCATTACCATGTATGCATGTCAAATATTAGCTAAAAATTTGAATCCTATCCAGAAAATTAAAAGCCTTTATATAAGGTACAACCTGGGTAAGAATGCTGAGTCATTCATGCAAAAAGTCATCGCTGCAGAATGCACAACCAGGGAAAAGAGAAACAGCTCTCCAGGGAGAGGAAAGCCGTTCGGAATTAAGTTGTTACACGAGTCTTTGGGTTTAGCAACCTGACAGTAGTGCAGGGACAGCTCAAGACACATGTAATCGAAATGAACCCTGATAGTTTGAACCTTGAAGCACACTCCTTTATGAAAACATTCTGTGGAAAGAAAAAAAAAAAAAAAAAAAAGAGTTTCCTATCGCAAACCGTCACGGCAGCCCCAGAGCTGATGCATCTGTGGAACCCTGCTGCTCACGCTGGAAACGATAAATATGCCCGTGTTTTCTCAGCGCTTCACTGACCTCTGGTTGCTCCTGGTGATGCTGGACAGGGAGCATGTTGGCTACGGATGCCGCTCCGAGCACGGCCACGAGGGCAGTTCGGTGATCCGACACCCTGGACTTCTGCCAGACCACAGCCTGTAACAACACGGTAAAACGGGTCAAGTTATTTTTCGGTCATCCTTAAATAAGACCACCTGTGGGATTGCATGCTCGCAAACAGCCATTAGCCACCAATCAAGTCTTCACAATAAACAATTATACTTTGGGGAATGTTTGGATATTACAAAAGCAACTGCATGGACGAGCCTTGCCAACTTTTCATGAAGATTTTAGACCATCTGGCAGCATAGAGCAAACACGCTACTTGCACAAATGCCATTTCAACGTGAGGAGCGCAGTTACGCATATATTTTCACACCCGTGCGTTTGCCTGTCGTTGGCACTTCCACATGCAAGTATATATATCCAAGGTGTTGATTTCTGAAAGCATGCGGTCCGCAGCACACATCTCTGCTATGAAATATACAATTTGGTGACTGTAAAGAGATCAGACTAGTAAACAGCTTTTTGAGAAGTCATGAAACCCAATGCAGGGCGAAGTGCAAAGTTTGTGATACGAGATATGCCTGTAAGTGCTGATGGCATGAAATGAGTGTATGGCCCTCCCCCGATGATCTACAACCTGAATGATATGAATTTAATGAAAGGTACGCGAGGTCTCACCGAGCAAGGCCAGATACGTATGCTATCATGAGGCCAGGCACTCAGAGAACTTATACCACTTAGCTTGTTACTTTAGGATCATGTGGCAGTGTGAGATTCGAAGGCTTAGTGGCTCATCCTGCGGTTGCATTGCTAATTTTGGACAAGAAGCAGGCAAAGTGTCCACTTTTCCGGGTTACGCTCTAACTGATGACAGTTCAAACATGTATAAATGCAGGAAATGTCTAGGCTGTCATCATAAAATGCACTGATTAGCGAATGGAGGACTGCAGGAGACTACAAGAAAATGCATGGGTATATTACATCTATTTACTGGAATGCATGTTAAAATGATCTTCTTTTATTCAACTTTAATGATTTATATCAAGATTTAAAACGTGAGATTGAAACTGCTATGGGGCAGGCACAGAGTCAATTCAGTAGTGAAAAACCACAGCAATAAACAAGTTACATAAGTTCTAATTAACGTTAGCCAAACACTATTAGCACAACTGATATCATGCCGTGTGATGGTTAAATGTCACTGAATGTGGGTAAAACCCTAGAGAGTAATACCACAGTATTTTTTGGTGTGGGGCGCCACCTTGTGTTCAAATGTTCACTACCATTCAAAAGTTTGGGGAGAGTAAGATTTATTTATTTATTTATTTATTAGATTGGCAATAAACATTTTTAAGTGTTTTTTTTAAGTGTTTCCCTTTCAAATAAATGTTGAACATTATAAAAAAGTATTTGCATTTCCACAAAAAATATTAAGCTGCATAACTGTACTTAAAACTGATAACAAGAATGAGTATTATTATAATACGCATCAAATCAATATATTTTAATTTATAAACTGAAGACTGACTGCAAAAAATTCAGCTTTGCATCACAGGAATTAATTGCATTTTAAAATATATATTACAACAGAATCAGTTATTTTAAATTCTAATATCATTTCACTGCATCCGCATTTGTTTGTTTTATTAAGCATAAGAGACTTCTTTTTAAAAACATAAAAAAAACTTTTTTAAATACCTAATACTTCAAACTGAAGATAAAAATGTGTTTGGTTCAGTTTTTCCATTATGACATCTTTGAAATATTGATATCTCTCTGGTTTAATCCTAGATTTTTCATGTGTTCTCAGACTTTGAGCAAGAAAAATGGGTTGATCCGCTATTCTTGTTCAAAGACATTGTAGTTGCATGTTCCAAACCATGACGGTTACATACCTTGTTGTGGCTCAATGTGATCCTTAACTCAGGCTTAATAACAGCATAGGCCATGAGTAAATTCTGCACCCTCTTCAGTTCCTCTTTGCATTTCTTAGTGTTGGAATAATACTGCCGTCTGACAGGGAGGTTCGTGAACAGATTTGCTGCACACACAGTGGTGCCTGAGGGAAAAGGTGTGTTAGAAGCAGTCTGTTCCCATAAATCAAGAGTATTAAAAAACTGCATTAGCAAACACCTACCCTCGCCAAGATGTGACGGCTTTTGAGAGACGATCTGTCCAATGTGATCGACTGAATACTGAATGCTAAAATCATCATTTGCGGTTTTGGTTGTAATTACAACCTGGAAGGTGAAGAAAAGGTTACAGTTACAGAGGGAACTTCTTTAACATTCATAATTGAAAGAATAAAAGCATTCTCATGGACTCGTTGGAGATGCAGTTTTTTGTTACCGTTGGGAGTTATCTGAAAATATTGCCATTTTTTATTTATTACTGTCAATAAATATTGGATACTGGAAGTTAATGGAAAATTATGCACATAATTTCAGCCCGTTTGTACATTTGCCATCAACTAGAGCTATATTTAATCTTTAACACTACTATTTTTATATTAAAATGTGAATCATTACAATAAACTTAATCAATATTTAATTTAACATACAGTACATTATGATGCACTCCTGTCTAAATTCACTTTTGTTATTTAAAATGCCTTATTATTTTAGAATGTTTTATTTTTTAGCCATAACAATACAGATTTTCTATATATCAGTCATAACGTCTTTCACAATTTTCCTAATAACTGCTAATTTTAAGCAAATTTTTATGTGCAACACTAACCAAAGCAATTAAATCAGACATAAACTATCAATACGTAACCTCTGATATGGCACATATAGATGCCAGAGCTTCTCCTCTGAAGCCGTAAGTCTCTAGGCGCTCCAGATCTTCGTGGCAGGAGATTTTAGATGTGTAGTGTTTTACAGCCATCACAGAAACATCGGTAGCTTTGATTCCAGAACCATTGTCTCTGACTTCAATGCGATCCAAACCATAATTCTCCTGATCACAAGGAAACACAAACATAGATTTAGCATACCTATTAAGAGTTGCCCCAACAATATTCTAACACACACACACACACACACACATATATATACATATATATATATATATATACATATATATATATTACCAATAGGTCCAAATAATGGATATATATGAAGTAATCATATCAGTCAGTTTCTCACTGGTGCTTTCTTTGATTTTGTGAAATATTTTGTGAAATGACGTGTGATTTCTTTAAAGGAAATGCCAACATTTTAACATTTTGCCGATATCAATGACAAGAATACATTTATAAGTGTCCTCAGTGCCGGCCCGAAGGTTGTGGGAACCTAGGCGAGATTAAAAAATTGGGCCCACTGGTGTAAAAACAGTGAGAAGAAAGCACAAAAAAGACCATGTCAAGATATATATGCTGCTGAATAAACAGAGGTAGCACAAAACATCCGAACTTTGACAGCAGATATGGATATACAACTTATGAAACATATCAAGCTTAATATTCATATATGTACTCCATATACTACTTTAATTATCTGTCATTAGTCCTGCCCCGCAACCCAGTTATGATGGGGTTAAATAAATAAATGTCACTCCTGATATTTTTGTGATGTAAATGTCATAATCTATTAAAACATTTATTACACACAAATCCCGAAAACCATATATTACACTGTATATTACAGTGTTCTAATACTCGTAAACGTGTTTGTTGATATAACGTGCATTTACCAGTTTGACTTCAAGGCTTGAGGAGCCAGCATCAAGGGAATTTTCAACCAGCTCTTTGACAACATTCAGGACAGATGTTATGACCTGAGAGCTGCACAGTAGACGCACGGTCTCGGGTGGAAGCGCCTTCATAGTGTGCTCCCTAAGAACGTTTTTAGAAACACAAACCTGTCATCTTCTCAGATAACTGACAAAAACTGAGTAAATGCTAATGACCAACCGTTACATTTACATTATGACACATTAAACCGTTTAATGGGCAGACACCCTCCTACTTACTTTTCGTAAAATAACAACAATCCGTAAGTTAACCAATAAATTCATAACACAAGCACACTTTTCAACGCGTTTTCAAGACACGCTTGAGTATCGGATATGACTTAACTGGCGCCTAAATTACGTAATTGTTATTCTCTGCTGTGATTGGATGTTTGTAAAGCATGTAACGCCTTTAAAATGTAACAATCTTTTATGTTGTTTGTATTTTATATTTAGAAAAGTTCAAATATAACCTCACACGCTAACTGACTTACTAATGCCAACCCAATTATAAAAAAAAACAATAATAAAAAAAATAATAATATCTCCGTTAGTGGTGTTATATTTTGTAAACATCATGCCTTTTGGTGGGCGTGTCGCGTGAATCTCGCGAGGTTTCCGCTCCTAATCCCGTTAGCCGCGATAGCTGTTGTGCTAGCGGAGTGTGTGCAGTGAGTCAGCCCGCAGTGCGCGCAGCGGAGGCCGGCAGCGCTCCAGCCTGCTTCACCCGAACGCGAACAAGGTACCGTTACTTCACTCTTACGCAACCAAGTCATTTGTGCAGCTACTTTAAAAACAAACGGGGCAAGATCGGCCCATAAAGGGAGCATTTAAGAGCTTTTATTGATGTTTGAAGTGTTTAATGGAAGTAGAGTGAAACAAAAGCAACTGGTGTTAGTTATGAAAGCAGCTGATGCTAAATAAAGAGCCTTGCTCATGCGCAAAACCTAAAGCAACTCACTGTAATAGCACAGACTGGGGAATAAGCGTGTTTAAAGAGTGTTATTGAAGTGGTTAATTGAAAGGTGACAGTAAGCTGTGCAGGAATAAGACATTGTTTTGTTATGTAGCTGTGCTGCTAACTCTACCTGTGTCATAGACTTGCCTTTCTCCTGCAGCTGTTACTGAAAAACCAACATATATTTGTATCTAATATAAAAACAAATGCTCAGCCTGTTGTCTTGATCGTTATTAGTAGTATCTATAATTCCTCGTAACTGTTATGTTGTCTAAGGGGATTTTAAAAAAACATATTACACAATTAAAGAGTTAAATTAAGGGAAGGATCACTTGAGTGGTTATTGACAGATGTTGCAGTAGTAAAATTTAAAACCTTTGACCTCAATCTGTTTTGCTTTTGTTGTTTACATATTGTTTGTACGACCAATAATAAGAGAAAAAAAATATGTAATTTTATTGTGGATTTATGTGATGTATATCGTAAAGCAATTGACTCAAAGATGAGTAAATGATTTTGGTGATAAATCATGAGATGGGAAACAACCAAACAAGCTTTGTATTAAGTAAAATTGAACTTTGACTTTCGAACAGCTGCACAGAGTGTTTACCATGGCGGATAAATTAAACAGGCCATAAAATGTCACTTTCACCCTTTTGCTCTTCCAAAGAACCAAACTCTTCCCCGTAATTTGATAAAAACTGGCCAGCATGAAAAGTAATCTATTAGGGCAAAGTACTATAAAGAATTGCGCCATTGTGTGTTTGTGAACATGCTTTTGTTGGCACACAGACGAGACATCATCTGTAAGACAGCTTCCACTCTTAGCTAGTACATTTAAAGCCACAAAACAACAAATGTAGATTGTAGTAGTGTATAAATGATCATTCATTTGAATGGTTAAAAATCAGTTTTACATCTTAATAAATCTCAATAGAATCTGACACTGACATGTAACTTTTAGTTATGATAAGAAAGCAAAAACACTGAATCTCAACACACTTTATCAACGTTAGTCAGTTCATTGTTGTAATTGAATTAATTAACCAAATAATTTAATATTGAGTCAAATTGTTTGTCAAAAAAAATATATATTATTTTTAAAATAAGAAATGTAATTTTATTTCTTAATTATTTTCTGTATTATTAATTGTATTATGTAATATTGAATTTGCTAACACTTAAGTAATCAATTATTTATTATTTAATTAATTTATTTTTTACAGTTTTATTTTATGACTCTGTTTCCTATGAACTGTTTTCTTTCAGAAATTGCTGTAACACTTTATTTAAGGGTGTTACATGTATTTACTATTATTATAACCATAACTTAACTTGTTTAAATAAATGCAAGTAACTATAAACCAAACCCTAATCCTAACCATATAGTAAGTACATGTAGTGCATATTACTCAGTACTTAAATGTAAAAGTACACTGTAACAAGGACACCTTAAATAAAGTGTAACCAAAATTGCTAGTAAATTTCTCCAGTAATAGTAAACTGTGTTATGTACAACTTCTATAAATAGTTTTTGATGGAGCACTGTTTTTGTCTGTCGACAGAAAAGCAAGATGAACGTCGGTGTGGCCCACAGTGAGGTCAACCCAAACACGCGTGTGATGAACAGTCGAGGGATATGGCTGACATATGCGCTCGGTGTAGGAATGCTTCACATTGTCCTGTTGAGCATTCCTTTCTTCAGTGTTCCTGTTGTGTGGACCCTCACAAACGTTATTCACAATTTTGTAAGTGTCCCCTGTTGAATAATGCTTTGTTCTGTCCCATTTTATTCCCCTGTCTATTGGTTGTCATTTTTTCAGCATGGCCCTGAGGCCAGTTGGAGTCTTGACAATTGATGCTTCCTTAGTAGTCTGTGTGGGATTGTTATGTAAGGACTCCCTCGAAGGATTCAAGGGCAACAGCATGACATCACCAACCAAGTTCAAGCTCTCTCACATGTGACGATGTATGACAGCTTGCGCTACAATGATAAAGCAGAGCTATTCATAGGGATACTGTAATGTTTCTGTTGTTTAAAAAAATTGAAGACAATTTGAGTTAGTTTGTTAAGTCTGCAGTGATACGAGGGGGAATGACCAAACCTCTGTATTCCAAGTTTTCTGAAATTATACAATAGCTTTCCAGGAAAAAAGGCAATGGTTTAAGTCATTGTTCGTTGATAGAGCTTCCTTTTATAAAGACATTTTGAGACTCATTAATGTCAGGATTATCACAGTTAAAAACAATAGCCCTGAAGAAATTAAAACTTTGAATAAGTTTTAACTTTCAGTAAGGTGTTCATCTACATATATATATATATATATATTAGCTTACAAGGATAATTCACCCAAAAATCACCCCCATGTCTTCCCTTCCCCAAAAATGGGTTAATCTTTATGTTACTGTTAAAACCTTATAGCTTTCTCTCATTCAGTTGAAAGTGTCTAGATCAAGAAGATCAAGAAAGGTCGTAAGTCTAATTTAGGCTTTTATAGACCTAAATGCATACATATGCATCACATATGGCAAGCAAAGAAGCTTGATGCTGGTGCTGATCATTATATGATGTGATGATATCATTTCGTCAGTGTCTGCACTATGAGTGAGCCCAAGGGGATCAGTCCCATCACTTCATCCCGTTTACTGCGGGGGCCTGTAACGCTACCGCTAGAAAAGTAAATGCCCAACCAGTGTGGCACATACTATGGTTTATATTAAAAATGCTTGAATATGGGCCGGTTTCCCGGACAGGGTTTAAGACTAGTCCTAGATTAAAATAAATGATAATGCATTTGTAAGACGTGTTTCTAAAATTCTTAAATTTCCTAAATTAGCAAAGGTCTAGTTCTGGCTTAATATAATCCCTATCCGGGAAACCGGCCCTATGTGTTTAGGAGATCAACCAAAGTCATGCAGGTTTAGTGACTGGATTTTCTTTTTTTGGGTGAAACCATCCCTTTAATGCTAAGAGGTCCCATTGTTACAACATTTGAGAATGGTGTGACATTTGGATCCTCTTTCTATCTCCCCGCAGGGTATGTATGTGTTTATGCATGCAGTGAAAGGCACACCATTTGAAACACCAGACCAGGGCAAGGCAAGACTTCTCACACACTGGGAACAGCTGGACTACGGCGTGCAGTTCACATCATCTAGAAAATTCTTTACAATCTCACCAATCATTTTGTAAGTTATTTTAACCCTCTTTTACACAACATTTACACAGTGCCCCTATTATGCCATTTTTAAGGCTACTAATATCGTTGTGGGAGTCTCCTACAATAGGTTTAAATGCATACAAGGTGAAAAAATGCTTTGATTTTCTCTAAATATGCGTTTAATATCACCTAATTTTCTAGCGATTCTCAAAGGATTCGTTTGATTCGTTCTAAGATTCAGTCGTTCTAAAACCCTCCTTTTTGTGAACCTGCTCTGCTCTGCTCTGATTGGACAGATGGCCCAGTGTATTGTAAATGGTCTACGGTGTACAGCAGTTGACGTGTTTGTGACTAACATACTACATTGGTGGGAATTATGCCAGTATGTTATGCAAAAATGGGATTTAAATTACTAATGACTCATTTAGGCTGTATAGGGGGATTCTTTATTTTGGGACGCAGTAACTTTATTGTGCACGTTTACAACTTTGCTGATTCATACAACTATCTTAATAATAGATATCATAATATGTCATAATAATAGGGACACTTTAACAGACCTGTGCCCGTATTCACGAAACATTTTATCTTACCACTAAGAGTTCTCCAAAACAGAAGTAAGAGTTTTCTCCTGAAACCTATTCAAAAAGACAAACTTTCCCTAGGGAGCAGAGAGAAGTCTTAAGCTAAGAGTAAGAGTGATCTTGTTGCTATGGATGATGTCAGCATTCTTTCTAACTGTGCACACAGTGATTGGCTGATAGGAGAGGGGAGGGGCCAGAGATTTGTTTATAGAAATATTGTAAAAGATAAGTAAACTGAATACACTGTTACTGTGACTTCTTGCCCAGCTGGTTAATGAAAACAAATATAATAAAAGGAATATTTGGAGTTGCGATAACTCCAGATAAATGCTCGTGAAGTGTTTCTAAGACAGATTGCTGCAACAGTCTTTTTAGGATTGGTTATTCAAGGAAATAAAAGAGCGCTTTAGGAGTAGGGTCTATTATAAGCCTTCACTGTGAAATTACCAGCATATTTTTTTCTCTTTTACCATTTTCTCTCTCAAACAATGTATATATAATATATGTATATTCTACAGCAACTACAGTTTGACTTGTTGTTTTCTTTGCAGGTATTTTCTTGCCAGCTTTTACACGAAATACGACACAGCTCATTTTGTGATAAACACAGCTTCGCTTTTGAGTGTTCTTATCCCAAAACTGCCACAACTCCACGGAGTCAGGATCTTTGGAATAAACAAGTATTAAGCCCAGTGTTCAGAGGGCACAGAGCGACTCGGAGCTGTTGCTTGATGTGGGAGAGGAGATAACCCTTTGTACTTTGTACCGCAGTTGTGTACACTTAGCAGTTTTGTACAGTCTGTGTAATTGTGAGTCTCTTTGTTTGATATATCTTGAGAAATTGTTGTAGGGACATGTTAGGAGGACAATTCCACAAGCATTAATAACTTAAGATATTTAATGTGTTTTCGTTAGTTGTTTTGTGATCCTCGTGGATCTGGGCTGGCCCAGGTTTCATGGTTCTTTTTTTTTTTTTTCTCTGTAATTAGTTTTTGTTTGTTCATTTAGTTATTGTTTGTTCAAATGTGCTCACAACACTGATACACTAAGATAGTTTAATGCTTTTAGTGTCACTTCACATTTCTAAACATTCTTAGATAATGCCATGAATTGACAAAATGTGTTTTTAAAATAATTTAAAAGCCATGAAACCTTTCTGCTGTTTCGTTAATGTTAACATTGCTTTAGAGACGACAAATAAAAAGTCAGTTTGCATGATTTCCTGAAAAAATTATTTCCTCTGTGTAGTTTTGTTTAGTTAGGGTTTACAGCTTGCAAGTGACAAAGGGGAAAAAAAACATTAACAATCCTTAGGCGTTTAAGTAATTTCATATGTCATTCATTTCCCATTCAGAGTCAACATGAAATCAAAAATAGAATTGTATTATTCTTTTAGTCTCATTTTGCATTTTATCATTCACGTTATTTTTAAAGAACACTTTATCAATTTTTAACTTTTTCCTCTGCCTCTGAAACAAAGTTCTTCCCTAAATGGTTGAATCCAAATATTTCATGTTCAATATCAGTGTCATTTTAAATTTGGATCATTGCCAAGCTTCAGCAAACCGTCATGTCTCTTTGCTCTATTCTGTCACAGTATTACTGAAGTTGAGAAACTGTAACACAGACCCATTAAACTTTGTATCCTTCCACTTTCTCGTCTTTTGACAATATTTGAGAAGGCCAATTGTTTTGTCCTTTTGTTTTGAGAAAATGTATGAACATAGTATGTTGTGTGTTGTATGACATGCTGCAAACAAATAAAACTTTGCAAAGTATTAGAAACTCTGTTGTTTAATAAAAGTATCAATTTTGTGTAAAACGAAATGCATACAGTCATAAACAACACTATATATATTATATAAAAGTTTTCCTGAATGTTTGGCAACTTTATTTGCTCATGAAGCCTGGGTTTATGCAAAAATACTGTAAAATTTAGAAATATTATTATCTATTAATAACTTGCTTTTTTTATATTTTACATTTTAATTTATTGCTGTGATGTCCAAGCTGAATTTTCATCGTCCTCACTCCAGTCTTCAGTGTCACATGATAATTCGAAAATCATAAAATATTTTCAAATATACATTCAAATTTCTTACTATCAATGTTGAAAACTGTTGTGCAGATTAATGTGTCTTGCACATAAGAAGAAAACATAGACAACTATTTCTGTATACTTTTTATTACAGTCCTATCTAAAAGAAAAAGAGATTTGGCTGTACAATTAAAACGTCGTCATAAATGTCAATGTATCGTATTAAAAAATTACTTTTTGTGTAAAGCCTCACATGCCTTTAGCATCACACCTTTAAACACTTCAAAGTGGTGATTTAAATCTTTTTGGCAGTGAATTTTATACTTTGTTCCTAAGGCACCATCTGCAGAGGGCACTCCATAAAACACTCTGCTGATTCTTGAGTGCACCAAAGCCATTGCACACATCACGCATGGCTCTCGAGTGACGTAAAGGTCATATCCCGTGCAGATGTAAGGCAGACCGCTTTCTTTGGCATTACAGGCATTCCTAAAGGACTCAGAGCTGCTAAACCGACAGGCTGGGTATTTGTCGTAGCTATATGCGCCTCCTCCTTGTCCACAGGCCACGAGATCAATACAGACCATGACAGCGTGATGGAGCGGATGAGAGCCCCGCTTGCAGTCATGACCCACTGCAACGATCTGCTCAGATTCTGGGTCAATGATCACAGCGCCCACCGCATCCGTTCCCATCTCCCCGCCTGATTTTGCAGCCTCTACAGCTGCCGTCATGTACTCTTGCATTTTAGCTTTCTGCTGGGCAGTGAATAACTGGCCACTCAGAGCAGACGTTACTTGTTTGTCCTCGTGAAATGACGTGGGCCAGTGTTGACTAGCTTTTTCAAACTGCGGTCTGGTCAGTGGAGGGTTGGCAGGTATCTCCACAAGGAAAGGTTCTCCCAAACCACTGGAGTCAAAAGACTGTGAGCCAAGCAGATCAGCAAGCGTAACTCTTTTGCAGTCTATCACCTGCACATCCCTGGCCAAGCACACAATGACCTCTAATGGATGAGGAGAGCTTTTGTCTTTGCAAGCTCTCACTCTTTTTATGTGTTGCAGACCGGGTAAAGGGTAGATCAGGGAAAGCTCCTGAACCAGGCGAGATGTTTGTCTTTTCTCGATAATGGGTGCAGCGTAGGCCGGCAACAATTCTGTGTCCTGGGACTGTTTGTCAGAGAGAACTGGAAGAACATCCCAAGTGTCCATTTTTTTCCTTCGTTTGGCTTGTGGCTCCATCTTGTTGTGTTCATTTAATAGATTATCAGGGGTCTACTGATGCCATCTGTAGAAGCAGAATGTGACAGTAACAGTTATTCTGACTAAAGAACTGTCTCAGACTCAAGATTTAATGTCCTTATCGATATAAAACCATAACAATGATTATGTAACTAGAAATAAAATTAGGTTTCTCATTTTTATTTAGTTTTTCTTACTGTAATAAATGACTGTACTAAAACTAAAAAAATGAATATATATAAACATAAAACTAAATTAAAAACTGAAAATAGACCCAAATAATAAAGCCCAAATATTCAACGCTACAAACGTATCTTACTAATCATACTAAAACAATGTAAAAGAAATATATATATATATATTTTTATTTATTTATTTATTTTTTTCTAAAATAATTCACGAATTAACATATTACTGTAATTTCTTTTCAATAAAACTGAAAACTTCGTTAAAAAAAACATAAAACATATTTAAATATTGTTTTATTTAAACTTAAATGGATTTTATATGCAGTATATGCCATTAAAAAAACACAGAATGAATGAATTTGAATTCAGAAATTGACGTGGAGCTGACAGATCATTCCCTAATTTGGATTTTAATTATTGTATTTCAAATAATAGTTAGAAAATTTCAAATAACCTTCTTTATAGCAGCCAAGTGTGAAGAATTGATCCAATTCAGTGTAACACATCTCTCCCATCCATGTGAGTCTTGGTCCCTCCTGTATCATTATCCCATTGGAAACCAGCGGGAGCGGTAATGGTTCCGTGTTGCTCTTTATTGTGGAATTATCAGTCGTTTAGCTATGATATTATTATTAGCTTACTTATTCATTCATAAAATAGATATAATCGTTTGTTTTTTCTATAATATTATTCATGATTATCGTCTTAAAGAAAAACTAACGGAACCCGATCTCGTTTGTTGTGAGTAGGTTGTATTTATATGTAACGCCGTAATCTTACAGCAGGGTCATAAATGACGTTTTATAAGATAAGTCAAGCAGTTTTAGTTTTTTAGCAGTGTGTGTGAGTCACTCACGAGGATTGTTGAAGCGTGTGTATCCTTTCAGATTAATGTCGAGTTAATAAATCAGTCAGTGTTAACTCAGTGCTCAGCATGTTCCCGTGCGCTTTGAATGGAGCAGCTGGGTGCTGGGTGAAGCACTTCACGCCAGGAAGAGTCTTCAGTACACTGCGCCCAAGGTTAGTGTTGGGGATTGAGACGAGCTGCGACGAGACCGGAGCGGCTGTGCTGGACGAGACTGGAGGGATTCTGGGAGAATCTCTGCATTCTCAGAAGACGATACACCTGGAGTAAGAATAGCCACTGACTCAATTAATGGCATGCATAGAGCGACATAAATAAACATCAATGAAGCTGAAGAATTTTAAATGTTAAAGTTTTATTTTGTGAGCTGTTCAGTTCAAATGTTTTTTTTAACATTTATTTTTATTTAATGTTTAAGTAATTTTAGTACTTCATCTTATTTTATTTAAATGCAATGCAGCACTTATGTTTATTCAAGTTTTTCATGTAATTATTTTTTAATAGTCTAATAGTAAATAGTCTTGTTTCAATCCACAAAAACAATTTTATGTAGTCTTAATTTTAATTTTACAATATCAACGCTGACTTCACGTTTTAAGCTAAACAGTTAATTCAAATAAAAATTTTATTTGTCACATACACAGTCATACAAAGTACGATATGCAGTGAAATGCTTAGGCAACTTCTCAGACCTTAAAATAAAAGACTATGAATAAATATGAAAAAGTTAAGTAGAGAGTAAATTGAATTAAGAAAGAATTAAAATAAATAACTACAGTACAAAATGCACAATATAAGAAATATATGAAGAATACATAACTATAAAAATTGTACAAAGTAAATAAATACAGACTAGATGAATAAATAAAAATGTCCAGGGGCTGTGCTATCCACATATTTAAAGTATCTTGTGCATGCAAATATGCTTGGAAGTGATTTATTTACACTGGCTTGTGATAGAGTGATATTTAAGATACTTTAAGAAAACTTTAAGATACTTTAATTTCACATTGGAGGTTAAATTATTTTTATTGTTATTATTATTATTTTTATTTTGTTTTTTTTAAAGTAAAATTTTAGTAAATTTTTGTACTATTTTCTCCCATAAATTTAGTTCATTTATTAGGGTCTGGACTATGTTTGTAAATTTCAAAAACACCAAAAGGCTAATAAATCACATACAGTTGCCATATATATATATAAGATAAGGATAAAAATGAGACTGCTGAATTATGGTTAATTTAATTTGTTCTCTTGCAGAACGGGTGGAATTATCCCAACTGTTGCCCAACGCCTACACAAAGAAAACATCTCTAGAGTTGTCCAGGAGGCCTTGGACAGAAGTGGCATTGATCCTAGTGAACTCACAGCTGTGGCCACAACAGTGCAGCCTGGTCTCGCCCTTAGCTTAGGGATCGGCCTGGATTTCAGTCTGAAGTTTGTGAGACTTCACAAAAAACCGTTCATCCCTATACACCACATGGAGGCTCATGCCCTCACTGTGAGAATGCTACACCCCGTAGACTTTCCTTTTCTCGTGCTCCTTGTCTCTGGAGGTCATTCTCTTCTTGCACTGGCCAAAGGAATAGATGAATTTCTTCTTCTGGGACAGACACTGGATGTAGCAGCCGGGGACAGTTTAGATAAGGTATCAGGATATCACATCAAATAAATACAAGGAAAGCAGTATGACATATAGTATAAACTGTTAATCTTTCCTTTCAATGACAGATTGCTAGAAGGCTCTCTCTAAGGAATCACCCAGAGTGCTCGACATTGAGCGGTGGAGAGGCCATAGAGCTTCTGGCGAAAGAGGGGGATCGACTCGCCTTTCATTTCAAGTCACCCATGGGGCAGCTCTATGACTGCAATTTCTCTTTTGCTGGTTTGACAAACCAGGTGACAAAGGCAATAAACAAAAAAGAAAGAGAAGAAGGTACTTTTTGCACTCCTTTAAAAATGTAATAAACAGGTCCTTGTGAGCTGACTGAATTGGCAGCTATAGTTATTCAAGAATAACTAATTATTCCAACTGCATTATGTTAGAATAAAATCAGTATTTATGTGATCACTCCTAACCAGTATTATACTGTATAACCATAATTTAATATTTCCTCAGGTATTGAAAAGGGACAGTTATTATCGTGTGTTAAAGACATCGCCGCTGCCACACAACACACTGTGGCCTCTCATATAGCCAAACGAACACATCGTGCCATTTTGTTCTGTAAATCCAAAGGTCTTCTACCCCAGCATAATCCGACTCTGGTAAGTTCTCAGGAGTCCAGGACCTGGTTCTGGCCTTTCACTTTAAAATGAACTTGAGCTTGACTTAATCATTTTACACTATATATAAACGTCAACCTGTAAATGGCTGTGGTGCATTGACATTTGGTAAGAGTTCTCCTGAGCAGAAACACTTCTCTTCCACTTTTACACCTGTGTAGGTTGTTTCAGGAGGAGTAGCAAGTAATGAATACATCAGAAAGACGTTGAAAATTGTCACAGATGCCACTGGACTGCATCTGCTTTGCCCTCCGTCAAAGTTTTGCACTGATAATGGGGTGATGATTGCATGGTAAGAGCATACAAATGGTGCACACTGCCTTACAGCCTTGCTGACATGCATAAGACACCGACTTTTGTTTCTCACTATTGTGGTTAGGAATGGCATAGAGAGACTAAAGCAAGGAAAGGGGATCATGTCCTATACCGAAGAGGTCAAATATGAACCCAAGTAAGTTAAAATGGCATATTTTTTGTAGTTATTTACATTTTCATGCATTGTCCAGAATTTATTGGTTAATGTCACTTCTAAGTTAAAAAAAAAATTAAAAAGTAATCTTTGATCAAATAAGTATTTTTAGTGAGATTAAGTATTTGCTTTCCATCAACTCAAAAACCCCATTTCAGGAAACTCTTATGTAATATGATGTTTAATGCACAAAGGATTTTTCTACAACAAAGAATTGAATGTATTTTGTTTCTCTTTTGATTTTTATATCCGTGGAGCACAATATAATCCTATTCAAAATTTAGGTCTGATTAGATTACCTGAAATAGATTACGTTACTAATTTTCATCACATAATTTGTCATCAGTAACAGACTAAGTAATCTACCCATCACAGATTGTATATGACAGGAGTCTGTTTTCATCTAATAACATTGTTCATTCATTTTTAGGGCACCGCTTGGATTAGACAACACTTCAGAAGTTAAAGATGCTGCAATCAAACTTCCCCCATTAAAACTGAGGATTAACTCTTGACATGCTGTTGAAAGGATATTTCGTACTTATTAATAAATAAATATTATTTAAAGAAATGTAAATGTTTCTATTTTGCAAATGCTTTAATTCAAAGTTTACGATGTTATTTATTTTCAGTTGCCTTTTGGTTAAATTTAGTTGTCCGGGGATCATGACCTTTCATGTATTTCCATTCAGCTTCTGTTTTGGGGCAGTGTTGCAGGACGCCTGTCCCGTTCTGACTCTGGGGTTGGCAGTTCTGGCCCTCTGTGTTTCGTGGTGTGGCAAAGAAACTGGTGTTTCTCTGTCACAGATTGCTGACCGACTACACCTCTCGTTCGCTCTCTTTGCCAGTCCTGGTGAGAAGTGAAATAGAGCAAACAGCTGTATGTGAGAGATATTCCTCATTGCTTTGTCATAAACAAGTCAATTGAAATACCTTTATTATCACGATGAGGCACAGGAGGGCCGCCATTTATCTCCAAACTGCAATGGAGAAAACAGAAAGAAAACAAATTATGCTTGAGAATTATCACAGGCCTCATATTCAACTACTTCCTGTCAAAATTGAAAGCACCTGAGGGACGGAAACCCTATTCTTCTCTGTCTTTCAAACTCTGCGGTAAAGAATTGCGATATTCTGGCATCTTCAGCTAAATTCTCCATCAGGAGTTCATATATGTGAGGGGATTTTCTACATTTCACCAGAAGCTGTCGATGAGCGTATCGATTGGAGGTCAGGTAACCCAAAGCACTTGCACAAGCTGTTCGAACCTAAAATGTAGAAAGCAATAATAGTTTAAAAAGCCTAGAAATACTGTTTAGAGCACTTATTTTTGTTGAACGGGAAACATGGGATTAGCTATCTACCTCTTCATCGTCTGAGTCCAGGTGAGCAGAAAGAAGCTCTACAGCACCCATGGTGACAATGGCATTAGTAATACCTGCTCTTGTGTGAACCAAGCTAGCAAGTAGTTGAGCTGGTTTAAGACAAGATATAATGGTACACAAGATTATTTTCTCGTTTCTTAATATATATATATATATTATATAAATTCAAAGTGTGGGGATTTGTTAATGGTTTTTAAAAAAGGGTTTTTATGCTCACAAAGTGATGCATAATGCATTTGATAAATGAATTGAAACACTAACTGTGGAAATACTATTACAATGTAAACTTGCCTGTAATGACCACAGTGGTAGATTGGTCAGACTGCAGTAATTCAACGAGAACAGTGATTCCCCTTGCAGTCAAAGTCACTTCATCTGATCCACTAATTACTCTGGCTAACACAACTATCTGTCAAACAAATGAGGAGTCAGGTAAATGAATGATTTTCCAGTCCATACTGGCTGTTGATTAAAGGGTTACTTTACCCAAAAATAAAAATCCTTTCATTAATTACCCACACATTGTTTCAAATCCATAAGGCCTCTGCTCATCTTCGGGGACACTAAGATATTTTCGATGAGATCTGAGAGCCATACTCTCTAAAATGCTGGAAGACGCAAGTCAGGAGAGAAGAGTGGTAGGTGAAAAACGGCCTTACGGGTTTGGAACGACATGAGGGTAATTAATGACAATTTTCATTTTTGGGTGAACTTAACCCTTTAAAACATAATAATTAATTTTCTAAATGTTTTTTTAGTCTTTTTGTTACATTTTTTGAAGGTTGAAAATGTAAAAAAAAGTTATGATGTAAATTGGACACTAGTTTAGTTATTTATTCAATAAGATTTTATTAATGTAGAAAAAGTTGTAAAATAAATTCATTTTTGGTAGAATTTTGGACCTCAATGTATATGCTCTGAATCTTCTGACTACCTGAAATGCAGCTTTTGCTCTTTCGGTCTCATTGTCAGAATTCAAAAACGTCTCATATGTGTTCATTAGTATTCTTCCTGTTTGTTGAATTGCCTCCTGTTGGGTTTTGTTGTTGTAAGCAAACAGGGACAAGGCATGTCCAGCATCCAGACAAATGCTCTGAAAGAGAAGAGTAGCCAAGCAGTTGATTTAAACAAACGCATTTAGTATATAATTGACATCAAATGAGCACCATGAAATATTTCGGACAAAAGTGAAATTTAAATTACTTTGTTTTCAGCCCCTATGAGCTCCAAAATGATATCATAAGAAAAGTCCTCTTGTTCCCAGAATTCCCTTTGGAGTTTTTGGTTCCCAAGCAGCACACAGGCAAGAGTCTTAGCCACTTGCACCTAATGTGATTTAAAATATACTATGAAGTAATTTCCTGTTTAATCTTATTTCGTTTTTGAATTGAATACTTACCTTGACCTCCAGAGATTCATGGGTTTTTAAAAGCTCTAATAATGTAGGAATGGCCATTTCATTGTAAATAACCCTTTGATTCTTTTTATTAGTAGTGAGTGCCACTCCTGCAACAGCAAAATAACAGCTTTACCATTTGCGCAGTAACACAAAGCCATTTATATCAAAGAAGTGAAAGAAAAAGTGTGTGATCCTACCAATGCACAAACAACCCAGAGCTTTGATGACACTGAGCAGGGTCTTCTGTGTTGTTCGAGACCCTCGAAGCAAACGCACCAAAGGCGGCACCCCATAATCTGCGCAAAAGCCATCCTGATGGGTTTGACTATCTCGGCAAAGAGCTATTGTCGATTGGCACCCTGTTAAATTATGATATACATGCAGATAATGTGTATGTAAGCTTGTTTCTTCCAGGGCATAAAAAATGGTAATTGCAACCTTTTGTCTCATAATTCTGAAAAAAAATATAAACTCAAAATTGCTAGATGAATTGTGAGGTAAAAATGTGCAATTATGTTTCTGGGGTTTTTATACGAAGTATAGTAAAACCCAGGAGGAAAAAAAGTATTCCAAAAAATAATTGACAAAAGGCAACATTTTGAGATATAAACTCAAAATTCAAAGGAAAATAAAGTCAGAATTGCAAGCTGTTAACTTTTATTTACAGAAAAAAATTAAAAATCAAAATTTCTGAAAGAAAAAAATTCTGAAGAAAAAAAATCTGAACGGTGCAATGTAAACTTGTAATTAGGATTTTATAGGTTGCAACTGCAAAATATTAACTTGTTAAAATGTCAGAATATTAAAACATCAGAATTGTGAGATATAAACTCGCAAGTTCAAGAAAAAAGTCTCAATTAACTTTTTTTTTTATAGTATATACAGTAGTCAACATTTGAAGTGGATCAAAAACCTTTAATCAAAGTTGTCCTAAAAACCAAAATGAATCCACTTAAAATGTTGGCCACTATATTTATACTATATATTTATTTATACAATTTTTGTACTACTATTTTTTTTTTTTTATTATTCCATGGCAGAAACAAGCTTCCATAATTATGAAGGTGCAGACAGTTCTGTCTGAAAAAGATTTTTAGGGAACATCTGTCTGACAAAATGTTTTAACAGACAATCCACAGGAGACGCGATCCAGACACCTGAAAGTAGAGGAAGCACTTTTGGAATATAGCATCGTTTTGGAATCACAGCCTGTAATCGGGTCATAGTTTAACACTAATAGCAATACAAGAGACACAGCAACTCTTGTAAGCAATGTTTACGGAGAAACCCACAGGGGGAATGACATTCCACTGTGCATGCCTTCCTGCCTTATGAGTCTAACAGATCAGTGATGTCTCAAGACAGGAAGTGCTGGCCGCTTACCCGCTGGACCGGACCTGTTCTGTCAGTGACAGGGAGAAGCTCAGGTAGTCAATCTGCTCAGTTTATCCAGTGCCTGTCAACACGTAGTCAATGGGAAGCTGTTTTTATTGCATTTGGTGCTTCTTCTGTCTGGACGACAGCTTTGCAGCGAGAGTGTTACTTACATTCATGGGTGACTGATTGGTTGGATGGAACTGGGTGATCTCTTTTGGGACAGTGTATAACGAGACCAATTTGTATCTGGCCTTACCCACGTATTGCATTTTGTCTGAAGAGGACAGAAGAAGGTCAAGGATGACCGGGTAGCCCATCTGCTCTGCCATGAGTTTCTGTTGCTTCAGAGATTGTCCTGCCAAGGCCCATAGAGACATTGCACCCTGTTCCCGCACATCTAGCTGGAACACCTACACAGGGCAAAGTTCAACATCAAAGAGTTTAATGTGGCAAGGGTGGGTATCATCAAAGGTGGCTGTCAGTTAGCATACAGTTTGGATTGGCAGTGTGGTTCTTTTCTGGACAAGAACTCCCTGTGCATCCACGCAATCTAGCATGGATAAGAGAAGGGAGAGCAGCAATATCCCCCCCAGGGTAAACAGAACAAAATCAATGCAAATGTATTGAAGATATCATAAAGGTTCAATAATTTAATGTAACAAATTGGTCTGATTTAAGAGGAATCGGAAGGATGGGTAATTAATTAGATATTGAGCAACGAAAAAGCTGGTGATAATACTGAAGGACCATAAATATGTTGCTGTGATAGGTGTCATATCCCTATCCCTAAAAGCGAGACTAAACAATTACTAAAGACTTACTTATATTTACCAATATACTAAAATATATATATTTTATAGAGGAAAGGGGCTTTTCGTCAAGTTTTTTATTTATAATATTATTCTAAATTAATAGCATTTTTTTTTATGAGTGATTATATGTAATTTTCTGATGTATACTAATAAGAACAATCCAATAAATATTTTCATTCAACTAAACTTTTGTGTAATATCTATATGACATTTTTTTGGTTTTTATTTTAATGCTATTTATTTTAATATCCACCACATCAATATTCATTTCACTGTTACACAATAATACTACATTTACTTATAAGTACTGAAACACATAACAATAAATTAATAAAACAATATAAAACAAAACATTAAAACCTAATTAATGTTCCTTCTCCTAAGAAACAAAACCATTTAAGCAATTCTTCATAAATTCAAACACAGTGTGACCAAAAAACATTACCCAGAGGCAACATGTTTAAATACTACATTACCTTTAAAAGTTGTAAAAGATCCTTAGCAGCCGATTGTCTGAGGAAGCACTGCTGGATGGCAGGATTGTGACTGGCTATAGATTCAAGCGCTGTGGCTGCCTTGACCTTAACAGGAATCTTTTTCTGTCGCAGAGCTTGTACCAGGGCACTGACAGCTCCTGCCTCACACATGAGCTCCTGGTTCTTCTGGTGACCCTGAGCCAGCTCTGCGAGAGCCAAGCAGGCCTCTTCCTGAAGTACTTCTGTTAGAGAAAACACAGCTAATTTAATCTAAACGCAAAGACACTTGAGTGAGACTTAAGAGCATCTTTTGTGTTCTACAGAAAAAAAAGAACATAAGGGGGAATAAAAATTACAGAATTGACCTATGGTCTGTTCAGACATTTCACAAAACAGAGACTTATTGTCTGTCACTACTGCATATTTCCCAGGAAGTAAACAGTACCAGAGTTCACAGACAGGAATTCGACGAGATGTGGAACTCCTCCAGCATTTGCAACAGCTGTTTGGTTGCATGGACTTTTGACGCATAGTGTACGAATGCATCTGACAGCATTTACTAGCACATCTTGGAGGTCAGAGGTCAGGAGCTTGACTACCAAGGCCACCCCCCCCTAGACAAAAATAAAAATATGGGCATTTGCTTAAAACTGATATTTAAAGATAAAAGCGTAAAAGTATCTTGACTGACCAACTGAGCAATGAGGTTTTGGTGCCGTTCACTGTGTCCTGCCAGATCAGCCAGAATAACTGCACAGCGAGAGTGCAGCTCAGGCTGGTGACCACTGAGGAGCTCGATCAGCACTGGTACGGCACCATGATGCACAAGATCTTCACAGACTTTTGCATTCTCCGACATATGACACAGCACAGCTGTAGCCATGCACTGCACCAGCAGTCTGTCTGAACGAAGCAGGCCCACCAGCACTGGAATACCTCCTGCGGTGCAGCGAATATTATTAGGCAGAAACATAATGCAATCTGCTAAGACCAGGAAATGAAAAATTAAGGCATAGATTAAAGGGAACACAATTATCAATATGTTCTCTAAATGGAAATGTATATGGAACACTTTAAATAGTAAAAATACAACTTCCAACCGATCTCCATTATATATTTATTTTTACCTTATGGAAAATATAGCTGCAGTATCTCTGTTCTCAACCACTATAATATGGTAATAACTTGTATTGTGCATTCTGATTACAGAAAAGTGATGTTTTTCTTTAGTGTGTTTTTCTTATTTTAAAGCAAATGTTTAAAGATTAAAAAATATATATATATATATATATATATTGATATAAAAGTGATCAAATGGAATTAAGTATTATGGAAACTACAACAAATAATTTGAATACAAATAGAATCATGTCTCACCCCACTGGCAGATATTTGTTCTTGTTTTAAGACTTTCTGCAAATTTAGACTTTTTAATCCTTTTAAGACCTGCAGAAACCTTGACAGTACTAACATTACATACATTTTAATTTCCATTGTCATTTTCCTGCTGTCAGAACAGTCATGTGACCAATTTTGGGGCCAGGACCAACCAGTTGAGAACCAGTTGTTAACACATTTTTAAGATGATTTGTTATTTTAAAACATAAAACTAAAAAGCAGAAATAATGTAAAATGAGATGTATAAAATGTGCTTGCTTTATATGTCTATGACCTGCTTTCATTATGTCCACACAGGAGGACTCAATGTTTACACAAAGAGCCTCAAGACACCTGAGGGCCATCTCCAGATGTCTGGTGCCCTCACTCTGTATCATTTCTGCAGAAAAAAAACAGAGATTAAGCAATTCATTAATTCACAAATTAAAATAAAAACTGTAAATATACATATATATATATATATATATATATGTCACACCGTCACCTGATCCACCCTACATTCCAGCAACATATCAGTGATCACAATCACCTGATAACTGACACCTGTTCCCCATTATTTACCGCCATAGTAGCTGTATCTGTGTTTCTGAGTTCTGTTCCAATAAACCTCAGTTTCACTTACCTGTCTGCTTATTCTACCAGATGTGACTATATATATATATATATATTTTTTTTTTTTTACCTAACCATTATTTTTAAATAATTAGCTACTTACCTAAAATGTGGAATTTTGTGATAAATAAAAAATTGTTGTTCAGATGTTTTTATAGTAAATAAAATGTCAAATTCTCAATGAGAAGCTTAATGCTCTCTGTCTGATAATATACATATTTCTACATACAATTAAAGTTCAGTTATACCGACAAGAATCTTCCACACAGGAAGCCCATCCAAGTTCAGCTGAATGAGGTGTCTAAGGACATCTGTGTGAAAGTAAAGTGCTGCCAGGTGAACAGTGTTATTGCCCTTGCTGTCTTCCTCTCTCCAGTTTGCCCCAGCGGATAACAGGATGTGCAGAGCTTCCACTGAACCTGAGGTTGCTGACAATAACAGCGGTGAACTGCCATACCTGGAAAAAAAAACAATCATCTTGACTCTCTAAAAAACCTGTTTCTGATTATAATAAAAGCCTATTAAATATAAGCATGCATTTCAAATGTTTGGGGTCACTAAGATTTATTCTTTTGAAAGATTAATACTTTTATTCAGCAGGGATGCGTTAAATTTATCATCAAATTGATAATTTATCATAAATTTATCAAGTGGCTTTTATACTGTTTCAAAAGATTTCCGTTTCAAATAAATGCTCTACTTTTGAACTTTCTATATATCAAAAAATACAGAAAGGAAATTCAAAAACTTTTGAAATGTATACATTATATAAATATACATCCTTACAGTAAATTTATTGCTAAAATATACACATACTCAGCAGAGGTCTTCATCTCCAATAAAGCAGGGTCTTTCCTACACAGTGCTTGAATGCATGCTACTTGGCCGTAAAAGGCTGCAAAATGAATAGCCATCCAACCCCTCTTGTCCACAAGTTTGTAGTTAGCTCGCAGCGCTAGAAGACAGTTCAGGGATTCAAGGGAGCCGCATTGTGCAGCGAGGTGCACTGGAGTGAGTCCTAAAAGGGTAATAAACGTAAACGGTAAAAAAAAAGAACATCTTTAAACACATTAATCCAGGTTTCGCATCAATGATGCTAAACACAACTAACTGCATTCATTTCGCTTTTTGAAGTGATCTGGAGGTTCCACATATTAAGTAAAGTATAATAATAATACAATTAGATGTGTTATGCTATAGGGCTGATTATTATTATTAATTATTCCCTTGAAAGTGTAATTGCGATTTTTTTTTGCGAAGTGATCGTCACAATTTACATTGAATTATAGATAAAAGTCCCTTAATAAATTAAACGTATTGCATAAAATACATTTTATACATATAATTAGATATTAAATATTAGTTGTCATTTTTTACATTTTCTGTTATTCGTTTTCTTTCAGGATATGACCGGCTCTTACCTGCTCCTTCTAGGAATTGTCCTCCAACAACTGATTTTCCTGACAATAAAGGAAATGTAACATAAGAACACAGAAGTGTCTATTAGCTTTAAATGCATTTGTGCTGTGTTAACCTGAGTTAGTGAATCTCTCGCTGCGTATCTGGTTGAGGTTGACTCCTGCTGCAGCAAGGTGGAAGATGATGTGTGATTGGTTGTTGGCTGCAGCGTGGTGAAGCAGAGAGAGACCCTGCTCATCAAGAGCATGCAGGTGGGACGTAGGGTTCCTGTGACTCAGTGAGTTAAACGCTGCACACATTCCTCTCTCTGCTGCTGCCTTCAGCCCAAATGCCACAGTCTGAGTTAGAAGCACATTTCAGTGTTTAAATACAGAGCATGCACACCTGGGGACTCTGAAACCAAAGTATGAATTGATTGTCAGTTATTTTACCTTGCACTTTATAGCTTTTGTGCATCCAAATGTTTTCTTGAACTGCTCGTGTAGCTCAATGTCCGTCACAGGCAGTCTCTTCCCTTTGAGGATTTTGATGGAAGTGTTTAAAGCCCCCCACCACTGAACCATGTTATGTTGAGGATAAAGTGACTCTAGCTCGATGCAGATGACATTATAGCTGCAAAACGCAAGTGTCTGTTAGATAAAATACACAACATTCTAGGTGTACATTGTTCATTTATTATCCTTTACACAAACAGCGCTGACCTTTTCCCTTCGATCTCACTGAGTGGTATTGGAAACTGAGTTTTGTAAGTGGAGTCCTGACGAAGTAACTCATATAGGTAATTGGCTGCTTGAGTCTGAAGTGTTATGAAAGCCACCTACACAAAAAAAAAAAATCTAGATTTAGATTATTGTAAACAATCCTGTATTATATTTCTATGCACATTTCTAAAGCCTGTAAATTAATACAATTAATAATTAAACCTGTGCTGGAAAACCTCTTGTACAATAATCTATTTAATAACCTAAACATTTTTCATTAATTCTTAAATGTTATAAAATTTAAACTAATCGTTTACATTGATTTATATTAAAGAGGTTGATTTATATTAAAATTATTTTATACTTAATTTTATGTCATTTTATCATGTTATGACCATCTGCTGTTTATGTATTTAATTGCATATCTACAAATATAAGTTAATAAGGATTATTATTATAATATTGTTGTTATGCTTTTTTGTTTTACTATGTTTTTTATTAGTGCCGTAAAACCAATAATCGGTAACACTTTAGAATAGCGGATGGTTATAAGTAATTTATAAGAGATTAGTTAATGATGAAATGTACATCTACAAAACATTCACAAATGATTAATAAGTGATTATTATGTTTAGTTAATTAATTTACAAGTCATTTACAAGTTGTGATATGTTGAAAAGCACAAAATAAATGTTTTTTTGTTTTTTTTTTAATAAAGTGTGTAAACTCTTTGTCTCATTAGACAAATAATAGTATTTGTTTACATAATATATGTGAATATTGTTTATGTATTTATAAATACAAACACTTGCATGTATGTTTATAATTAAATCATTCATAATTATAAATCTATGAATGTATATACATGTAAATTTTTTTAAAATATATACTGTATATGTGTGTATTTATATACACATAACAAATATACACAATACACATACATATATTATATAAACAAAAACTTTTCGATGTGATTCATCGTTTGACAGCACTAGTTTTTATTTAAATTTTTTGTTGTTTATGTTTATTATTATTGATGTTGTTATTATTATTACATTTATGTTACATACTTTACTAATAAATAATTAATTAAGGTCTAGGGGGTAATAAACTTAGCATTTTCTGAGTGAAGTATTATTAAAAGTGAAAGCTGATTTTAAAAAGTGCTTTAGACTCACCTTCATTTCCTCAGTGATGTCATCAAGAGGAGGAGTCCCCACATCAAATTCAATTCCTCCATGAAGGTGAAAATACTGATTTGGCTTCTGTGGAAAGTGCTTGCAGGCAAAGTCTGGTCCAAGAAGATGTGGAGGAAGCTCTCGTTCTGTTTTCAGCTTGTCATCTTTAAGTGAAAAAAAAAAATTTATTGATCAATGTCAATTCATCCACACATGAATCAGGCATAACTGTGACAGCAATCAAAATACAACGCAAACCTGACAAAGGTGGGAGCATTTGAGAAATATTAGGAATCAACATCTTTTTCCTTAAAGATATCAGAAGAGGCACCA
The DNA here is from genome assembly GCA_032361065.1 of Enteromius trimaculatus. Lineage (NCBI taxonomy): Eukaryota > Metazoa > Chordata > Actinopteri > Cypriniformes > Cyprinidae > Enteromius > Enteromius trimaculatus. Next base: position 15,975,625 of record JAUMHP010000057.1, read on the forward strand.
GAAACGTGATGAGTTTCATATAGACGAGGTCTCTGGAGACTTCAGCGTTCCTCTTGAGATGCTTTTTCACCAGATTAATGTGGTCTGACAGCCTTTTCTGTAGCCTCTGGTAGGTGGCCAGATCAATGTTGTCCTCTGTGAGTCGGACCACATCAGATAGGCTATGAGACGCCTCAAACACAAACAGGTTTTGATGCTGGTGGACAGAGGTCAGGTAGGCACTCAGCTTGATCAGGACGTTTTCTGAGTATTGTGAGAAGAGTTTCTCCTCCTCTGCACTGTTGGGTTCATAAGTTGGGTCTACAACCTTGCTCTCCTTATAAATGTCCTGATAACATGGATCATCTGAGATGTCTGTTAAACCTAGTGATACAAATCAGTATATATTTCAAGCAACCTAATAGTGTTTTTAGTGTAAGGTATCTATACAATGATAACTTTCACGTCTTTCTTTTGTCTGTTCTAGTTTGAAAGACTTGGTATCTCACCTGCAGTGAGGAACTCTGTAAGCACATCTTTCTTAGTTTGAGGAAAACCATCTGAATCCACGGCCATGATGGATCTCCATAACTCAGAGAAGCGTATTCGTTTTTCTCTAGAAATGTAACTCCCGTGCCAGAGAGCCTTCATGGTATAATCGATGTTTATTAGAATCTGACCGACTTTTGTATCGTAATATGCTGGTGGTAGATGGCACGTGGAGCTCTGGTCATAGTTGGGTACCAGACTGACGACGGGGAGTTGGTTAAAACCATATATTCCCACAGTCAGCTCCCTCACGATCTGGTGGACCATTCTGTAATCCAGGGGCAAGCCTGAGTCAAAGGGAGCCAGGAAAATGATGTTAGGAGATAATATGTTCCTCATTTGTCTGATAATGCCAGGAGGTGCATCCACAGGCAGGTTGTGTCCCTCAGCACTGAGCAGCCAGTTACAGGAGGTCAGGCTGAGCAGTTCCTGCAGATCTTTGCGGTCATATTTCTGAAGTAAAGACTGAGCAGTTAACGCAGCACGAACAGCCTTCTCATTACTCTGATCTGATGGGGTCGCCATCAAAGCCTCTTGTTTTTTTCTGGTACAGACGATATAAGATATAAGGTAATTCACTTTCAAAAATGCTATCAAAGGTCCTTTCAAAAGATTGAGTTGTCCGTTTAAATCTGCGAGTTTGAAGAGCGTTGCTCTGGCAACCATTGACGCGGACTGAAGGTTCTGCAATTCTTCGTATTAACCAATAGATGACGCTGTCGCACGCTTTTGTTGTCAGCTCAGTGCAGCACAAAGGATTAACTTGTAATCAATTCTTGGTCCAGATCACACTAAGACACTGTACATGCGTCAGATGTTGTTTTTATCTGTAATCAACGAAATTAATGAAAATTATTTTTTTATTTTATTTTACATAATTACAACAAATTGTTTAATATATGATAGGCAAAAAAGTAAAAAAAAAAAAACAATAATAAACCCTTAAGTAAAAAGTGAGATAAGTCACTGAACAAAAGATTTTTTACAGTTCAAAAGTAATCTTATATATAATTACTATGTTTAATACATTCATTACAAAATTAAATATATTTAATATAATTATTATTATTATTATTATATATAATTATTACGTATAATTGCATTTTCACAAAAATATGTAAATAAAAAAAACAGCAGATTTACAGACTTTATGTTACATACCTAGAAATGAAAAGCACAAATAAATAAAATTAAAAAGAAAAAAAGACAACAGCACAGAACTAGAAAGCTCCTTAACGCCGCCTAGCGTCACGTTACGTGATTTTCGCGGATGGGAGTGCTTTAAAAACGTTGCTGCCTGTACTGCGCATGTGTGGGTCTAACAGAGCAACATAGTTACCTTTGCCCAGAAAACGTCTTGGCAACTCTTCGACTTTCTAAAAACCCCATACTTTTATTTTCAGCTGACAATGAAAGCTGTTATTTTAGCTGCCGGCTATGGAACAAGACTGCAAAGGGATATCGAGAATGACACTACTGGAAATTTCAAACATCTGAGTGGCCTCGCAAAGCCGCTGCTTCCTGTCGGTCCATGTGCACTTATCTCACACTGGGTACAGGCACTGACCAAAACACGATGTGTGGACACAGTTTATGTGGTTGTGAGTGCAAAATAACTATTCTTTTTTGTTTGTTTCGTTTTTTATACCTTATTTAGGATTTACAGTCATAGTGTGCATGACTTGCAATTATTATTATGTACAAAATAATAAATTGTACAATCTTGACAGACCAATGATCTTTACCATGAAGCATTCCAGCAGTGGGCTCAAGAATTCACCAATGTTAAAATCATAAATGACGGCACAAGAAGAAATGAGGTGAGCATTATGAAATGAAGCGGTTTGTGAATGCAAAATATAAAAATTAATTTTTAATTGTCTCTGCAGGACAGACATGGTGCTGTTGCCTGTCTTCAACTGACGGTCAAGTTATGTGCTGTGGATGACCACTTACTAATTATTGGAGGGTATAACCAGCATCAGATTAAATAAGGGAATTGTTTAAAATTGACTTAAAATGATAAAAAAAAAAACTTATTTTTCTTTATTTTGCAGTGATACTTTATTTAAAGAAGATTTCAGCCTCATGAAATTCACAGAGAGGTTTTTTGAAGTGCAAAAAAAAGACAAAGAGAGCAACTTAGTGCTGTCATACCAATGCAAGGAAGAGGGTGAGCAGAACAATATTTTTATTGTTTGCATACATATGGATTCTAATTTTTAAAACTATTATTATAATATTTCCACCTTCAGAAACATCCAAATACGGGATTCTGGAGTTGGATGAGGACCTTAAAATAGAGTGTATGAAGGAAAAACCTCTCTTGAGTGAAACAAGTTCACGTAATGCAGTGCGTTTTCTTTTGTGTTGTTTGATATCATATATTTCAGTACTATTTGTCCTTATTATAAGAGTCAATATCTATGTTTTCCTCGTTTCACAGTGTCCTTGCTTTTACTTGTTTTCAAGAACCTCACTTCCACTTTTGGACATTTTTCTCAATGAGAAGAAGGTAGAGTTCATCTACATTTAATTAGCTGTTATGGATCATGTGTTTTTAATTGTAACTCTCTTTGCAGAATGCGCCCATTGAAGAGAGGGATGCACCAGGGACCTTTCTTTCCTGGCTCATATTAAGGTTACTTGCGGGCATATAATAGAATTGTATTTTTTCACCTTCAGTGACATTAACAACTCTGTTTATTTTAGGAGGCCTGTGTACGTGCACAAGATATCTGGTCGATTTGATGTGGGAAATCTTGCATCATACATAGACTGTGACAGATACTTCAAGAATCAACTTCAAAATTCATCACTTTATTTAATGTAGTACAAACATAATGACATTCAGAATAAAAGAAAATTGTTAGTTTTTTTTGTGATTTATTGACATTAATGGATTAATTGTACTCATTCCCAATACCCCAAACCATTTACGGAGTATATTCATATTAAAAAGAACAAAACCAGAAAAGGCAACTGTCAGAATCTTAAATTATGTAGCGACAAGCCTTGTGCACTTATCCGAGGCCTTCTCATGGTTGTCCTCTAATTTGGCGATTCTGGAACCGAACTGCATGGCTCTCTTAGGCAAGAGAGCAGAGAGTCCCAAACCTAACTCAACAGCCGCTAGCCTCAGTAATAGCTTTTCTCCAACTCCTCTAGGTAGAGACAAGTCAGCCTTCTCTGACACAGGTAGCCCATTAAGGAAACTGACTACATCTTCATCCAAGTATGGGAATCTGAGATAAAGTGGAATAAATATAGTGTGTGCAATACTATAGCATTTAATGTTTGGTTTAAGCTTGCCTTGTTTAAGTTTGTAATACTTGCCTGGCCTCTTTTCCATGATCCCCAATGATTCGGTCATCCCTTCCAAGATTTCTTGAGGATATTCGTCCCAGCTCCATAGCCAGTTCTTTGACGAGTCCTTCTAATCCTGAGTTCTTAAAACGCACCCTGTGTCTGGAGTATCCCGCCAGTTGTTCATCTGCCCCAATGCCAGTCAAAACCACCTGGGAGAAGAGGAATACTTCATACAGTGGGACCTACGATTTACATTAACATCAATTTTTGTAATTCAAGTGGAAACTGAAAAAAACTTAAGTTACCTTTGCTTCTGAAGTGTAAAGTTCTTCAACACCCTTATTTAGGACTCCAATTCCTCTGGCGGCAAACCAGACAGCACATCCAAGGCTGTCATCCAGAACAGTGTCCAAAGGGTGTACTAAATGGCGGATGTGTTTCTGTCGCATTTCTTTAAGCTCGTCTTGAGTTACATTAATTTCTAGAAAGTTCCACTGGCGATTTGGACTGAGATGTTTTAGCTCTTGCAGACCAGCTCTACCAGTTATTCTGTCTGGCACATCAAAGCAGTTAAAGCTCTGTTGATCCGGTTGCATTTTATCAGCATCACAGTCTTTCTTCTTATTTTTCCCTTTCTTTAAAGACTTGGGAGGCACCGTTCTTTCTTGGATTTTGAAAGCAACATTAAGAAGGTCAATGGGTTTATCTGCAGGGATGTGTCTATCAGCAAGGGCAGCTAATATCATTGAATCAATTCCCCCAGAGAAAAGAACAGCAATGTCAGCTTTCGTATGATTCAAGGTGATCTCCAATTCATCTTGAGCAGGTAGGTACTGTACTCTCTTACGGACTGCCTCACTAAGAACATCAATGAGGGCACCAACCATTGCTTTCTTTTTAGAGTTTGTTAGGAATTCTTTCAGATTGTCAAAAGAGGTCTGAGAAACATTCTGATCTAGTTCAGTTGTAAGTGATGAAATGGATGTGTTCATTGAACAAATAGGGGAGGTCAGGTAAAGTCCAGAACTATTTGTGTTTACAGAGACACATCTGGGAAGACCTTCGCATTTCAATTTCTGGCTTTCGTTTGGCTCTCCGTCATGGTGGAAAACCCATGGATAAAGTTCAAATGCAAATTTCCCTAGAGGTGAAGAGTCCGTTAGGTCAAACCTGTACACTCCACTTGGTGGTACTTCCTGCCATTGGGACTGAACACTATCTACCGCTAGAGAAGCAACTGATGAGAGTGAGAAAGATGCTCTTTCAGGATCGAATTTCCAAAGCAGACTTCTTCTTCCAAAAAAGTCTCTCCCAAACCAGATACAGTGCTCTAATTTTTGGTAATATATAAAGGCCCAGGGTCCTTTGAGTTGCGATAGTAAAGCTACTATATCTGAAGCACACTGCGCCATTGACAGGTGATTGAGAAGAACTTTGGTGTCATTTTCTCCCAGATCTACTCTCACACCATCAAATACCTCTCCATTCCAAAGAAGCATGTTTCCATTATCATCTTGAAGAGGCTGAGGTGTCAGACAACCTCTCATGTGAAGCACATATGCAGAGAACAGGATACTGCAGCTTGAGATTGTTTCTATTACATCCCAGCTTGAGTTGGGCCCTCTGTGTTTGAGATTTTCACGGACATGCTCATCCAGTGGATCATGTGGTGTGGTCAAGCTGACCACGCAGCAAATCCCACACATGATCTCAAGTGACTATATATCTTGATATTCTTTTCTCATGTTATCCAGATCCTCTATAAGAGACAAAACGATTGACGTATTAGTAAGCACTCTGACTATTATTTATGATTTATATTTGTCATTAATTATGAATCTTACTTTTACAAGCGCTAAGAGTCTCTCCTTTATCTGCAAGGAAGAATATATTGCTGTTGGGCTGCTGGGTGTACACTCTCTGTAAAGATAAGCTTATGAATACTACAACATCATATAATAGCATATCTACACATCTAGTCTAAACATGCGAGTCATTATAACTCTTCAAAAATTAAAACAATTAATTAAAAACTAAATTAACCTATCCTTTTAATCTAAAAGCATGCCATGAAGACTACTGACCTTAAAGTATACTTTGATATGACTCACATGTTACTACACACAACATAAAAGCAATATTCTCAAGAAAAACATGACAATGCAGTATCTGAGTCACAGAGTTTTGGAAAATACCTATATATAAAGGTTACATTTTTTCTTTACTAAGTTCATTACATTTCTTTAACTGGAAAATGTCTCAAAGATTTATTATAATACTATACCAGGTTACTATTTAAAGTATTGCCATAATATATGCTCTTCAATAGAAGCTTTGTAAACTGATGTTTGTTTTCGTCATCTATAACAGTGACAGCATCTGCACAATGACCCATGTGACTACGTTAATTAACATAAAAAGACGACATACATACCCTGTTTTTCTTCAGATTGCTCAACTCGTCAACAACAATCTTTTGCTCTTTTATCTGTGAATGAAGCGTACGTTTGCAATTATTAACCGAAAACATTAAACGTGCTAAAAAAAAAAGTGTATCAGACTATGACATTATTCAGGCTTTACAAAATATTTTCGATACGAAACCTTCGTGTTCAGCTCTTCTTTTTGTACGCGCTCTTCCTGAGCTCCAGGTTCCGTTCGCTGGCTGTTTTTAGAGGACATTTTCCATCAAAACGCTTCGGAAGATTTAAGGAAACATTTCCACATGCAAGTGGCTCGTTCGTCGAACACGAATGACGTATGCGTGGCTCAGACAGCGACGCTTTAAAATTACGTCACGTAAGCGTTTACAAAATCATTACGCCTACAATAATGGTCTATATATGGTTTGAAGACAGCTTCAAGAGACTGGAGCATTTTATCTATGGCATATGAATGAGAGACTGGATTATTTAGGTAATGTGTCTAGAAAAAAGGACTAATTAGAAATAGTAATAATACTGATAATACTATTCCAGGTTACAATTATTTTCATAATATATGCTCTTCAATAGAAGCTGTGTAAACTGATTTTGTTTTCGTCATCTATAACTGAGTGACAGCATCTGCTACTCCAAATGCAAAATGACCCATATGACTAATTAATAAAAGACGACATACATACCCTGTTTTTCTTCAGATTCAACAACAATCTTTTGCTCTTTTATCTGTGAATGAATCGTACGTTTGCAATTATTAACCGAAAACATTAAAAGGATGTACATTTCAGAAAATAATAGATAATTTGCAAAAGGTTTTTGACCACCAGACAGCTGATATCCACACTATTTCATTCAATACTTGAAGGTGGACAAAAATAATTAATATAATCACTCTTAGTGTATCACATCCACTTATTAAATATCCACTAAATATTACTGTTGCAAAATAACCTGACTGCTATGATTTTATCTGATATTATCCTTTCTAGCATTCTACCGCACTTAAGGGGGGATTTCAAAACAAAACAAAACATGATTTCCTAACTCTTGCTGTAAGCAACATCTTGTTGAAAACATATAAGTATTTTTGTTGCACTGTAACAGAGGTTTGCTAAAACATGTCAAAGCACATTTGTGCATTTTAACCTTCATAAGAAAGAAATGTAGTCAACGCTGACAGGATTTTACTGTCTTATTGAATTTCTTTTTAATTCCATCAAATACAAGTAGTATTTAGTGTACAATGGAGCCTTTTGACTTTTTCTCCCTCAACACTAAATAGTCAACAGCCACAAATCCAGAATCCTGATCCATGAGGTCATCGCTTGTGATGACAAAAGGTTTTGTAACACATCCCTGAAATGCATACAGGTATTGACAATATAGGCCAATATAGCATTATACATCCAAACAGATTTGACAATGTTTCACACCCAGTGACCACCAAACAGCCGATGTCTAGATTATCTGACACTATCTGATTTCTATGCTTTAGGGAAAACAAATATATAAAAAATTAACATGATATCATAACTCTTGGTGTACTTGACTTAGCCAAATATTTGTGTAACTGGAGAATTTTCCTCAAAACATGTCAAAGCGCATTGTTTGCTTTTTAACCTTGGGGTGAGGTCAGGTGAGGTGGGAATAAGTTTAGTCAGAGCTGACCGGCTTTTACTGTCTTACTCTAAAAACGTGTTGAATCCATTGGATTCAGGTAGTATTTAGCGTACAATGAAGCCTTTTGCTTATTTCTACAGCAGAATCCTGATCCATTAGTCATCGCTTGTGATAACAAAAGGTTTTAAAATACCTGAAATGACACTGAGACCAAAAAAAAAAAACAGTTTGTGATTTAGTTTTGATGAAGATGATTAAATAAACACATTTTCAATACCTGTCAGATAAGTATATTGTCTTTTGGGAGTAAAAGGATGTTTTTGTTGTTGTGGGTTGCAGATACTATTATGACTGCCCGTCATACTGATCCTAACTCAATACAATTAATCAAGTATTACACTATGAAAAATAGTAAATAGTAACCATCACAAAATGTATACAGAAACAAATTTGATAAAACGTTGTGTAATTGTATTGTTCTTTTCACAACACAAATATACAAATATACATTAAACAGTCGTTTAATGTTTGTAAGATGATCCTTAATGGGCTCATAATTGCTTTTTGCAAGTATAATTGTTAAAAGCAAAATGTTTGTTTAATGTTTGTTTTTTTTTTTGTTTTTTTTTTACATTTCCAGGGACAAGACACCAAAAAGATGTAAGTATTAATAATATTATTTCATCAAATTAAGCTTCTTTCATCATTCAACATTATTCTCTGACAATATTCACAGAATTCAAATAAATATTTTTAGATTGTTTGGTGTGACCAGAAAACAAACAAACAAAAATCTCTGATAAAAACTGTCTGATGCATTGTACAGGCAAACTATATTTTAAGATTTGAGTCATTGCAAGTACACACTAGATGTGCCCTTAATTTCTCAGACATTAAAATATAAGTCACCTAGAAGTCTGTTTAATCTGTTGCGCTAAACATAGAATCCATTGGTTTTGTTAATCATTCCTATTTTTAATACCAGTTAGATCCCACTCTCCTGTTTCGTAAACTACTAACCTCATTCATGACACCAAAAACCTGCATTTACTGAATTACAGTGTTTGTGTTTGTGGTAATATTGATTGTGCATTAGCCCCTGTGCTGCAGAGTTCTGTTGAAATGTGTGGTCACCCATGAAAGGCTTAAGTGTTAAATCACATGGACAGTGTTTACTTGTGTGTTTCCACCTCTAATATCACAAACACACTAGTTTGTTTAGGTTCAGTCATGGTCATGGCAGTAAAAGAACTCTGCATACTCCTGTATTGATTCTAGACACCTGTGTAAAGTTTGGATCCTTATCAGCCGAAAAACTCAATATCCAGGGTTAATAAATATGTCGGAAAAATTCCTCTGCTGATTTGTCAGGTCATAGAAAACTAAGTTTAATTGCAATTGCTGAATTTAGTCTAGATGCAGACCACAAATATGTGTTTTCCACCTTGACAACCATTAAAAGAGCCTTGTTCCTGTGCACTTTAATAACAAAAAGTCAGTAGCAGAGTCTCTGACTATTTGTGATTAAATGTAGATGTAAATGATATGAGCACGCAAGGTGTAAAGCAACAGAGTGACAGAGAATAATACCAAGTCTGTGACCTTAGTAATCTTGTTGCATGTCTCAAATTTCTGTGGATAGGATGGTTCCGTGTGCATCATGACTCAGCTTTTGAGCCTTCTGTGAATGGGATGTTTCCTAATCCTCAGACTTTTTAATCAAGCTGAAAAACCAGTATTAGATGTTGCTTTGTCATTCCATGCAAATACTACAGCAAACAAATATGAAAACCACTAGCAAAGAGGCATAACGACTCAATCCTCTCTGTTTGTTATGTGATTAAATGTGACATATCATTGCATCATGTTATTACTTAAAAATACGGAGCAAAGCATTACTTCATGTTTTATGAATTATCTTGTCACACACACACAAAATGAATAAACAGATAAATATAAAAACATGAGCTTCTGCATATAGTGTTAAATGAAGAACATCCTCTCGTCAGTTATAAAAGACTGAAACGCACTCGTTTGAGCCTCTCATAGGTTATGCAATAACTGGGTTGGAGAAGTGAGTGTGTAATAAAGCGACTTTCATTTAAAGCAGAAAGAAAAAAACTATTTCCTGGACATACATAGGTTTTTAAATAACTGGGTCATTCTACTATTTCACATTATGTTTGTTTCTGTGCTCAAATGCTCACATGTGTTAATACTGACACAAAGCACTGACCTGAATAGAATAAATACAATTGGGAAGAGCCATTCACTGCCAAGCTGTTGGGAAATAGCTGTCACTGATCCAAAGTGCAACTCAGTACAACGAGAAAGAAAACTTCCAGAGCTGATTTTCAATGTTGGAAATAAAATCTATCTATCTGTCTATCTATCTATGTCTGTCTGGATCCATCCATTCATATAAGATAATGTTTACACTGATTTTATGTAAGCTGTACTGTTCACCAACACCTGTATTGTAAAATTTCCTGTTGACAGAGATGTACTGTGCACCCAACAAAACATGTCACGGTGACCCATGAGATTATCTGCTGCTAAGAGTGTTGATAATGATACGGGCATACCATTTAAATGCTAATTAATAAGATATGTTGGCCTGTATAATTTGAAAGTAGCCTATATTATTTAGTGAAATAATATGTAGCTTGGGGCTAGTTCACATCAAACAATAGCAATAACACTACTGTTAATGATTACTTAAGTATTAATTAAGCATGTCTTGCGTTGGTACCCACGAAAATATTGAACATGTTTATATTTTATGACAACATGCCCCAATAGCCTACATTAATTATAGCATATTGTTGACCCTTATCCTAAAGTATACTGTTGTGCCTTCAGTTTGTTCACTTAACCAACAGCTATAGCATTAAATTTTACCTTGAAGGACAGGATTGGCAAAAACATAATTTAGGAAAGGGGATTAAACGGGGTGTTTGAAATCATGCAAAAGGCAACCTACTTCTGGAGAGACAAACATGACAACTATCCCCGTCTCCGTGTAAGCCTAGGCTATAGAATGTATATTTAATTTAATTTATTTTTTTTAATTTTAGCTGTATTTGACTAAATTATGATTTTGACCTTGTTGGACAAGCCCGTGTTATTAAATATTTTGCCGTGTCACGGAAACACTCTGTCTTTGTTGAGCGCAAAAGAGGCGGAGTCTGTCGCAATATATTATCAGCTGTCTGCTGGAAGAGCTGTGTGGTAAACACGGTGCTCGGCTGCGTCCGTCAGCGCGGATCTGGCCCTTTCGGGAATTATATGTTTTTACACATTTAGTCGTTCTAGAAGAGGTTATTTCTCTCCAACTTCAGCTACAGTGATAGCTAAGTTTGGAGAGGCGAGAAAGGGAAATATTCGTGTTTTTGCGCAGGAGATATTTGCAGCGGGGATTTAATTTGCTTGTTCAACCTGAACAGTACAAAGGAATTAAAATCTTGACAAATTAAGCCGGGCAAATACAGTCGATTTTCAATGCACAATGGACAGCGCTGCATCTAAAAAACCTTGCTGTGGTAAGTGCTTTACGCGTTGGTTTGCCAGTGCAGTGATATAACGTTAACGTACAGAAAGTGCGGCTTCGGCTTGAGCAAAACAATAAATAACCTTGCACTTGAATGTCTGTCTTTTCAGAAAGAGTTGGCGAATTCTTCAAATCTGCGAAATTCCTCATTTACCTCGGACATGCCCTGTCAACATGGGTAAGAGTCTCCTTGCATTAGAATCTGTGCTTGACAGCCCGTCCTTTTTCAATGCGTCAGTCACAACACAACAGAAAACTATATAT